>PYHW01010466.1:2007284-2051011 GCA_013186435.1 Turdus rufiventris | reverse complement strand
GGTGTTTTCAGGTGCCTTTGTAGTGTAACACAAAACTACGACCTTACACAAAACACTTTAACCTTAAGAGATGAGTAATGAGTAAAGAGCCACACACTCATACAGTGAGACATTCTGTTGTCAGAAAATTGCTAATCCAGAAAATTTATGTAGTTGGACAAAGTGTTAGTGGAACCTGTTGTATGAAGACACATTTTGCTGAATATATTAAATTATTGCTGCTCTGCAGCAGTAATATGAAGATGTGTGTGGCTGAACAAGGAAGTATTAGCATTAAGGACTTGAGGCTTTAGTAAGCAGTCAGTGCTGCCGACTTTAAATGAGTTGTTATCATTTAGCTTTGATCATCCCATCAAATGATGATGGGATCATCATTTCTTAGTCTCATTTTGATAGCTCCTGTGAAATTGTTTCTTGATGCTTGGCCATCACAGCTGAAACCTAAAAAAGTGGCTGGAGGTTTCAGCTTTGGTTTTGACTTGTGAAACAATGCATAAATAGTACGTATATTTTAAAACAGAAATAGTACATGTCTTCCTGTGAGATGGCTAGATGACTAACTTTCCATTCTCCCTGTGTTTGAGTTTTAGTTTCTCAAACTTCTGTGGCAATCCAGAGTTAGCTTGACTGGTCACACATTTGGCGTAAGAAATTTCAGGGCCTTGAAGAGAAGGTTGAGTACTAAGACGTCTTTTACAACTTGCTGAGATAGGAACTGTTGAACCCAAATAATTAGCACAGGTTAGTTGATACTGGTAAGAATGAATACTTTGTTGCTAAAAGTGCAAGTCACAACCCAGGTGTCTTTTTTAGCTTTTTGGTAAATAGCAGTTTCTTCTGTCTTCTTAACCTCTGGAGTGTGTTTGGCCACTTCCTGTGGAACACAGGCAGGAAGAAGCAGCTGTGAGTGGGTGGGGAACTATGGCTATGCTAACAAATGCATCTGCTCAACACAAGCATAACTTCTTCACATTACAGTACAAAAAGGAAGGCCAGAATGTAACCAGCTACTGTAATGAGACTCTACCAGGATGGGTGCATGATGTACTTGGCCACAACTGGGCTTGTTTCACAGGACACAAGATTTCCTCATCTCCATCCGATGTTCGCATCAACGAGCTACCTCCCCAGAAGCTCACGGGAAGGTAAGCAACAGATAAGTGATCTTTCACTGGAATAAAATGTTTCATAACAGTGCTTGAGGCTTTAGCTGAAATCAGAAGAACCAATTCCTGTACTAAGGGCAAAGTTAATGCCAGTGATAATGTTGGAAATAAACTTGAATGCACAAGAACAGAGAAGGGTTTGCCTGTTGCATCACAGTTTCTCCTTCTGTCAGTAGTGAAACCCTGTTATCAAATTGGCATGTCTAAGGAAGATAGTTATATCTAGTCCGTCTCAAGTTTTAGAATTCTTGCCTTGATCCAATAATTCCACATTTCTTTATCAGTACCTACCAGAAGACACTTCCAGAGTTACATGTTGAGTTTAGAGAACACCTTTAGTTTCAATACCAGTCATTTCTTACTGTTTTACTTGGTTCCTTTTGTTTGCAGCCTCTCCCGCAGACGTTACGTGCACAACTTTGACTTCGTAAATGCTATCAATGCTCACCAGAAGTCATGGAGAGCAACAAGATACAAGGAGTATGAGAATTTTGCCCTGGAAGAACTAACTAAAAGAGCTGGGGGTTTCCGTTCCAGAGCTTCAAGGTAATAAGAGGCTTTGTTCTGCAACAAACCCCACTGCTGTCAAAAGTCTGCATGTATTTGTCCTGGCTCTTAGCTGTGTTTAGTTCAGATGTTTAAGCAAGGCCTTCCAGTTCATGTTCATGGGGTGCAAACAAATTTTTCATTTGAATTATTTTTCTGAGCATCTGTTGTCTCAAACAGTTGGGACAAATAGAGTCACCTACCCTTTGGTCTTGCCCAGTAACTTGCTGCTGAACTCATGTGCAGGAAAGAAGTGGGGACTGTCTCAGTTATCATCTCACTGTCCTGTCTGCTCATCAGCTAATTGCCATACTTGGGAGTTTCTGCTTGTGCTTCCTCTTGGTTCTGCTAGTTCATAATTGCAATTGAAAAGCTGCGAACTGCTCTCTTCTCCTAAACATGAATATCAAAGACTTCCACAGTAATTCCCTAGTTATTTTGATAATTTGCCATGCCTGCAACAAGAGTCTTCTAGCAGGAGTAGAGTGTCTCAGTGAAGAAGCATGAAAGTAGCTCTGAGAATGTCTTCAGGGTCTTGCAGATCATTTAGCTGTGAGTGGTAATGGGGATAGGTATATCATCCTCTACAAAATTTGAGAACTAGAGTATTTTGCTCTAAAGATTCCCTTCTTTATAGCTGTCTTACCTTCATAGTTTTGCTTTCTCAGTGCTTGGTATTTCTGTGAGTAGGAATGCTACTTACTTTTCCAAACTGTGGAAATCATATGTTTGTTGAAGAAGGTCATACTATATAATAAAAATGCTGATTTGCATGGGAATATTATGCAGATTATGTTTTCATTGTATAGCTAGAAGTCACCATGTAGATGATCTTAAATACAGTAACCTATTTGGATGCTCTTTTCCACCCATGCAGTACCATGACAATATTTGGTTGGCCCTCTCCTGCTTTCAAAACAGACTCCAGTGTCTGGTGTTTATCAGTGGCAGGCATCAGGTTATGTGAAAGTTGAATGCAGGAAGCTCTTATGTTGCTGATATAAGCATCACTTGGCTGCAGGTGGTAGATGAGGACAGATAACATTCAGTACTTCAAAAGTCACGGTAAAAACTTGCTCCAGAGAAGTCTCCAGGGCAAGTGGGACTGCAGTTAGTGAATTACCCATGTAAGCCATGCCCGTGCCTGCAGTGAAACTGCATTTGCTGTCAGTGCATGCTGCCAAGGCAAGATGGTTTCTGCAGTCAGATATTCTAGATACTTTTTGATTGCAGTAAAAAACTGTTGCGGAACTGCATTGCTGTAATCTGGGAGTTACCTCAGCACTTCAGATTGGTGCAAAAGTACTTGGCCTCAGCAGCTTGTGGATGTTAAGGAAACTCACCCAGGAGCCACTCTGGCACTCACACTCGCCTCACCTGGGCTGGGACTGAGGCCCCTTCACAGCCACACCCCACACCCACGTTCCTCACCTGCACAACCTCAGGGGTCCCACAGCAGTCTTGGATATCCAGATCTTTAAAATAATTTAATCTTGGTGCAATAACAAAATAATAAAGCAGCAGTTTGAACCAGGTCCCTCTGAGGAGGGACCCCAGACAAAGGAGCCCCTGGGCTTTTATGCCTCCAGTCTTAGTAGTGGAAAAGTCTGGGGTCCTCTCTGAGTGTCCTGTCACCTGGCTGGGCTACTGGTCCCTGCTCCCTTTGTTATATGAAAGGATTTTGCCACCCAGAGCTCACTTTGAAACTCACACTGCAACTTGCAAACTGAACTATCTGCATTGAATATATCATTAATAATATAGTTCCCTCAGGGAGCAATTTGAGTTCTGCTCAAGCTTATCTTTTTATATTAACACCCATTCGGTTTAGATGGAGACTGTTTTAAATTGCCTAGTGTGAAGCAAGTCCAGCTAGTAGAAGCCAAAGATGAAAACGGAGTGTTACATAATTGTTTCCTTGCCTAGAGTGTGATACGTGTCTCAAAAGCATTATCTCCTCTTTAGACCAAAGCCTGCACCTCTGACACCTGAGTTACTCAAGAAAGTTTCAACTTTGCCAGAATCCTGGGACTGGAGAAATGTGAATGGTGTCAATTATGTCAGCCCTGTTCGGAATCAAGGTAAAAATGAATAAATGAAATCTCTGAATTCAATGTTCTAGAGCTCCTCTGATGCAGTTTGTAATTTGCTGCTAACCAGAAGGTTTAGCCTAGTGTCGGGCAACTGACAGATTGCACCTTCACTGTGAATAACCTGTGGAAACTGGGTGGAGTTCTGGCTAACAATGCTGTACTGACAACACTGACTTGCTGGAGTGAAAGCCAATTACCACAGTATCCTGCATAAACACAGCTGTCGGGTTTTGTCCAAGCAATTTTAGGTGTGGTTTTCTGCACACTGACTTAACTGATGTGCATTTAATTTTTTATTTAATTTTTTTCCCTGATTTCTTTTGATAGCAAATTATCATGTAGCTTTAATGAATAAACCCCTGAAAATTGTTTATACTGCCTCCAAATCATGTCACCCTGATAAATTCAGGTGTTACTTAACTGGCTAGTTGCAAGAGGAGATATTAGTCACTATGCAAATTGCAGACAATGAGAAATATAAAATACTCATAAGAACCTGAAAGGATACCATGCTGGTATATGTTGATTCTGTAGAGAGAGTTTATAGCACTGCAGTGTGAGATACCTGAGTTAGATGTTTATATAATGGAGGGCAGGAGTGAGCTCCATTACTGTGTCCCTTCCCTGTGCCACCATTAGCAGATAAATTTGCTTCTACTGGTAGCTTTCTGGTGGCAGCTTTTGGGGGAGAGAAGCATAACAACATTAGCATGGTGGGGAAGGGATGACTTAAATCACCAATCCCTCATTTATGGCTTAGTTATTCTGACAAGTTCTGCTAGCTGTACTCCTGATAGCAGAAGCAGCATAGGAAGGCTTGTGGAATTTCTAGCTATGTGGAACACTGGAAGATGGCAACAGGAATTATATGGTCCTCTGTAGGTGTGAGTCTTGTACTTTCTACTGGTGTGCATTATGAATGTCCCAAGGGCTCTTTTATCTTCCAAACAATTGAACATTCAGTTCCAGACTAACCCTTTCTCTGTTGTGTTGCTTCAAAGTTTCTCTGAATGAGAATAAGTCTGTTGTTTCCAATAAAAGAGCTTCCTACACTTTTTATGTAATCTCAAGGTCCATGCTGAGTATGTTAAATGTTTGTGGAACATACGTTCTGCTCCATCAAATTAGAATTTTAGTTTTCAGGCTTAAAAAAACCCACCAAACAAAAACCTACAAAAGAGGTCATTCTAAGGACTTAATAAGTATCACTGTGGTGACAGGAAGGAAATTGAGCAGCCAGTCCAGCAGACTTCAGACTGAAATGGTTGCGTGAATTGTATTTTTCACGTTTTTGCACACATAATGCAATGAAGTGTTCTGCAGTGTGGCCCATCTCAGATGCTGCAACTGTGCAGTGAATGGGAGGCATCTTTCACTGCTTCACTTTGCCCTGCTGGGAAAAGTGTTCCTGTTGAAGTTGATTTTGTCCCTTCTCTTCAGAGATGCATCTAACCAAGTGAAGGTGCAATTTCATGAAGTCTTGCTGTTGTAATAGCCTTCCTTTAATACACCTACACAGTTCAAGAGAAAGTATTTTGTTTTGTTCCTCAAGGCTCCCTCCTTTTCATAGCTCTGCAATATTTGGCTTTCCCACTGTCAGGAAACAAAAGGAAATCAGGCACCTTGATGACAATCAGTAGATAAAAATAGGACCTCATCCAAGTAATCATTCTTCCTGTGAGGCTTGTCATTCCATTTCCAAAGGCTTTTAATGAGTGAAAGGAAGGTCCTAGAGAGTGAAGAGGCCTAAAGCTAGAAACGGTACTAAATTTTAATGCAAAAGTAAGGAGATTTAACTCTGCCACGAAGCAGAAGGGAAATTAAGGTGCCTCAGAAAAACCAGTGTACAATTACATGCCCTTGGGAAGCCAGGGGAGTGGGGATGAATCTACTATATCAAACATGTTATTTATACCACTATTCTCTTAAAAGTCAGTTATTTAGGGGTAGCTAAAATAGTAATAGAGGAGGAATATTTTTTCAACTGACAATTACAGGACTAAATGTATTGGTAGGTTGAAATAAGAACAATATTGCCAGCATTCACTTCAAATAGTTCCTTGCCCCTTAGCATATGTGCTGCATAAAGGGTAGATAGAGCCTTCTCAGCCCTGCTAATGCAGTCCCTGAAGGTTCATTCTGAAGGAATAGGGTAATTGGATAGTTCTTAAATGCTGCTGCTGAAATACACTGGAGCAGTATTTTGCCTTTTATTCTTGAACAAGTTCAGTGTTCCCTGAGAAGTTATTAGAAGTGGGTTTTGGGTTTTGAATTGCATGCGTAAAAGCTAAATGAAGATTCAAAACTTTTGTTCTACTGATGTTCAAGTTCTAATAATTATGGTTAGGTTTTAACTCTTTTCAGTGGACTCTAGGAATGGATGTACCTGATGGCAGGTGATTAGCCTTGTTTAGGTTACTGACTGCTCCTTGTGGTTCCTGTTTCTCCCCTTCCCAGGCTCATGTGGCAGCTGTTATGCATTTTCCTCCATGGGCATGCTGGAAGCAAGGATACGTATCCTGACAAACAACACTCAGAAACCGGTCTTCAGTCCCCAGCAGGTTGTGTCTTGCAGCCAATATTCTCAGGGTAAGGATACTGGTATTTATAATAAAGACACCTTTCAATCAATGCTGCAGAAGGAGACTAGTTTGAAAATTTCCATCCCTTCCCCATATGTTTTTCATAAAGTATTTGGGAGGCTGGACTTCAGTATAGTTTAGTATTTTATTTGAAATTAAAAAAAAAAAACAGAAACAGAGTTGTTAGCCCACCTCACTACAGCAATGGCATCGAACAAGGAGAAGTCAACCTTGTACTCAGGATGTTACTGGAATTTACATCTAACTGTGAGGTGGGAAATGCCTAAGGAGTAGGGCTCAAAATGTAGCTGATTACAGTGCTTACCTAGAAAGAATGGAACTAAATGTTGTCCCAGTGGCACATTCAGAGGGAGGGGGAGTTGAGCAAAAACAATGACTAAAGCTTCCTAGAGGAATGTATCCTGGTTAGAACAGATCCTTGCATTGCATATAACTGACTGTTCTGACAGGGGTTCTCAGGAGCAGTTGAATGATAAAGGGGCCGAGTATTAGTGTTCCCAGTATAGCTCCCACAGATGTGAATTTTTCCTTGTGTGTTTCAGAAAGCTGACTACCTAACTGGAGTATTAGGATGATCTGGGTCACTGAAGTGTGTTCACTGTATCTGAAAGAATTGTGGAAGATTTAAATGGGAGAGTCTCCCACCTCAAATAATGGAATTTCCAAGGGAAGAAACACTTTTTTTTTTTTCCTTTCTTTTGTTCAGGTTGTGATGGTGGCTTCCCATATCTCATTGGTGGAAAGTATGTCCAAGACTTCGGTGTGGTGGAAGAGGACTGCTTCCCTTACACAGCCCAGGACTCTCCATGCCTTTTCAAGCGCAGTTGTTACCACTACTACACGTCTGAGTACCACTATGTTGGTGGTTTCTATGGAGGCTGCAATGAAGCCCTGATGAAACTTGAGCTTGTTCTGCATGGCCCACTGACTGTTGCCTTTGAGGTTTATAATGATTTCATGCTTTATAAAGAGGGGATCTACCATCACACCGGGCTGCGGGATGATTTAAATCCTTTTGAATTGACCAATCATGCTGTCTTACTGGTGGGCTATGGTAAAGACCCAGAAAGTGGTGAGAAATTCTGGATTGTGAAGAACAGCTGGGGCACCTCATGGGGAGAAAATGGCTACTTCAGAATCCGTCGTGGCACTGATGAATGTGCAATTGAAAGCATTGCGGTGGCTGCAACTCCTATTCCAAAGTTATAATGTAAAGGTTTTCATCCAGTGCCTTGTCCTGAGCCATAAGAACATACTGATGGTTGAAGATTCTGGTTTAAATTGTCCCCTAGCTTGAAAAGAAAGCTTTAAGAATTTTTTTCCACAATAGAGCCATTTCCATATGTGAGAAGATGAACACTGTTAATTCTGCTCTGTGCACTGGAGGCTTCCTCTCAAGTCTGGCAGTAGATCACCCAGAAGGGCTGTTTGGTAACAGTGGTGATTAGTTACTCATCATTGGATATACCTTCAGGCACCAGTTAGATTTTTTTTCCTACAGTCTTGACCTTCAGATCTCAGAGGGAAGTGTCTGCTATGATAATCTGTAACTGCTTTGAAGGGACACTGTAGTGCCTTACTTCTCAGAAATCAGGAAGTCACTGCATTTTGGAACGTAAGTGTGTATTGGGGAGAGAATGAGCAATTACACTGATGAAAATAAAATTCTAAAGCTCTAAGTGTCCTGCAAAAACTGCCTGTCAAATCCTTATGACAATAAAAATCAGTTTTAAGTTTCAGGCTGTTACTGAATGTTCTAGTTCTGGATTTTATTGCTATGCTTCACAATTGATCATTTCAGAGTTCAGTAAAAAACATCCCACTCCTACCACTCCTATAGGAGTTTGTATTTGTGGAAGAAGTTAGTTCTTTTGGTGACCTGTCCATGAATTTTGAGCTTCCTGTCAAGAACTTTTTACTTCAGCAGAATCTAAACTAGCAAGAAAGGAGGATGATAGGGTAGAAGAGCTAATCTTGCATCTGAAGCTGAAATTATCACAGCAGCATCCAGCAAATTCTCCAGAAGTCCAGCAGTCCTTGCTGTGGATGTAGGACAATTCATTGAGTAAATTTGCTAATTCCCCAGTAAGCCTGTTTAAATCCTTTCTGTTAATCTGTTGCCCTAATTCTTACAAATATACAAGGTAGAAACATAGAGTTGAGAAGAGGGATCACAGCACTTAGAATTAACCATTTCTCAGCTGTAACACAGTACTTTGTTAACAGAGAACTGGTCTTTACTGTTGATCTGAGAAAACAAAAATGGCATAAAGGTGAGCGCCAGTTTCATGTGTAGAAGGTAACTTCTTTAGTGAAGTTCTTCTATTAAAATGTGACCAAAATTTAGTATTTCTCTGTGTAAAATACAGTCTCATGGGTGATCTCATGTAGGGAAATCCATAAAATGCAGAAAAATTGAACAGTTGTCTGTGATCAAACTCCCATTTAACTTAGGAGGGAAAACTTACTTTTATGTCAGTAGCAGAATTTCACAAGAAATCCTGGACTCTAGTTTGCTCAAGTTGAGGGGCAGAGAAAGAATAGCTTCATGGTTTTTTCAATCCCCTCCCAAAAAATATTAAACCTGATTGATAGCATGTTGAACATGATTCAGCAGTGCCCAGGCAGACAGGAGAGCCAAGTCTGTCCTGAAGTCCATCAGGCACAGCATGGTCAGCTGGGCAAGGGAGGGGATTGTCCTGCTCTGCTCTGAGCTGGGGCAGCCTCACCTCCAGTGCTGGGGACAGTTCTGGGTGCCACAACATAGGATACAAAGCTATTGAGGAAGAGGGCCATGAGCATGGTGAAGGGCCTTGAGGTGAACATGAGGAGGGGTTACTTGGTCTGTTCAGCTGGGAGGACACTGAGGGGAGATCTCACTGCATTTACAGCTTCCTTAGTAGGGGAAGAGGAGGGGCAGGCAATGATTGGTGATGAGTGACAGGACCCAAGCAGATGGCCTGAAGTTGTGTCAGAGAAGGTTTAAGGTGGATATTAGAAGTTTTTCACCTAGAGGGTGTTAGGGCGCTGGAACAGACTCCCCAGGGAAGTGGTCACACCTTACAGAGTTCAAGGAGCATTTGGACAATGCTCTCTGGCACATGGTGTGACTCTTGGGAATGTCCTGTGCAGGGACAGGAGTTGGACTCCATGATCCTCATGGGTCCCTTCCAACTCTGCTTGTTCTGTGGCTCTATGAAGATGTGTTTGGAAATTTAGAACTTGTGTTTTGCCAGAAGTGGAACAAGGACTTTTAAATAGCTCATATTGTGCATTGGATTGTTTAAGCTTAGGGAGCTGGGGGGTGAGGGGAGGAGATAGGTTCCTGGATTAATAGCTGTAGAACATGAGATTAGTTTGAGAATAAGAATATAAAAGTTTGATGCTTCGTTTTACTATCTTTCAGCCATTAGGAAATGGATTCCTTATCACCAAACTGTTGCTGACACTATGGCACTATGAATAGAAAAACACTTGCTGTTCACCATGTTAACTACATGTGTTTTGCATAACATTCTGTGTGATTTTCTTAGCAATTCCCTCATCTGTCTGTTACCACTTGTGTGTGGCAGCTGCACCAGTGCTAATAGGAAGATGGGAGTGTTCCCAGAGCAGTCACTGTCACTGCCCCTAGTGACTGCCATCAGATGTTGTTTGCCTCTGGCTGACTGCAGTTGTGTGAATGTCCCTGTTTTCTGTATTCCAGAGTTGCACAGAAGAATGTCAGTCAGCCTGATGGAGCTGCTGTGTGGCTGTGGATTGTTTATGTGGTTCTTCCTATAAACAGTGCATTAGCTGAAATGGAAAACATGCTTTCGCTCAGAATAATTGTAGGGTTGGCAGATATGTCTTGCAGTGAACATGTAAAGCTCTAATATATTTGACTTATCATGGAAGGTTAATAGATAATGTCATGACTGATAAATATTTACAGGGGAAATAAAGCTTATCATCAGCACAGCAAACAGAGATATTAAAAGTCTGGTGTTTTGAAAATTAGTACATACAGAGGACAAGATACATCTGTTTCAGAGTGTAATAAATCCTTAAAAACTATTAAGAGCTGTGGTGGAGTCTCCATCACTGGAGTGGGATGATTTTCCAGTTTGAGGACTGCCCGTGACACCAGAATTGCTCAGAGACTCAGGCAATTGGTTTATGAAGGAGACTTGGCAGAGTCGTTATGACTCCTTGCTCTGTGACCTGAGAATTTGAAACATAAGATGACATTTAACTTCCAAAGTTGTCAGTCTAACTCTGCAGTGTAAATAAAATTCATATAAAGCAACAGCAGAGGTTTGTTTTTTTTTAATATTTGTTCAAAATGCTGAAATTAGGACAGAATAATTTTAAAGTTGTGTTGTTCCAAGGGTCTTGGGAAGACAGAAAAACTAGTGCACCAATGGAGTTTGTAAAAATGGCAAGCTTTTTAATGATTTACATTTTATCCAGTGCTTTCTTTTCAATTGCTGGAGCTTTAGAACTAGCTTGTAAAATGAAGCTAAGAACTTTAGACTACTTTTGAAAGTTCTGCTAACATCAGGCTTCCTATGACCTCTGAAAATACTAAGATATATTTCTAAACTACTTTGATTGATCTGTGATTAAAACAAGATAGTAGGTAGGTCTAGAAGTATTGTTAATGGAAAATTTCCAAGGATGTCAAATGCAGAATTTTGAAAAGTATTTTTTCCTCAATTTTTGTATTTTAAAAGGGACAAATTCTGAGGAAGGGTGTTATTTATTTTAGAAGACAAAAAAGGAAGATGGACTAAGGAAGCATTTTCTCAATGGTTTCAGTCTACAAAAGAGCATTTTACCAAGATTTTTGTGTTTTCATTCATTCTCTTTTAGGAGAGAAAACCACCCATCATAGCATGTTTTTTTTTTTCCCATATCTAATTATTAATTTCTTCAGAAAAGCCATTTCTGGTATGTTTTACCAGCAAAATCCTGGTAAAACATCAAAGCCATGACTGATTTTACTTTCAGCTGAATAAGTGGGACTGACTTAACTCTGCTCTAGACAACCTGCAGGGATAGAGCTGCCTGATACCACTGGAACTGTCTCACTTACTGTAGAAGTAATCTAGGGAATGGTGTGGTCTCCACAGTGTAATGAAGAGCAATGCCAGGACCTCTCAGGGATGTGGTGCAGCAGTGGGTGAGGAGGGAAGTTTTGGGGGCAGTTTGCCCTGACCTGCTAGTGACTGTGGGAACTTCAGGGCATCCCTGCAGCAGTGGGGCAGGGGCAGCTGGGGAGGAATCAGGCTATGCAGAGGGGGTCAGTCCTCAACGTGTGTCTGGCACCACAGCCTTACTAATGCTCTCATTTGCACCACAAGAGCAAATAGCACTTGAGCTGTAAAATAAAATGTGTTAGTGAGGTGTAAAAGCCTGTGGGTGTGAACACTCTTGTACCCAGACCAATTCATGACTAACTCTCATTTCCTTACTGCAGTCCGTTCATTACACATGTAGATGTACAAAGTTACTTGAAAATAAAATTATCTCAGTTTGGACTTTGAATTTGAAATTTTGAGGGTGAGCTTAAGCATATTTTAAAGAAAACTCAAGTGCTTTCCATATCCTGAGCAATATGGGGAGAATGTCATAAACAAACAAAAGGTGGAAGCTGTGACTGCAGCACGAAATCACACAACCTACTTGACTACCCCTTCTGAAAAATGAGTTTTAAGTGAAATACCTCTGTTTCACTAAGACCCAGAGTATCTTATGTGCTGAGGAGAAGGTATTGGAGACTACAACTCAGGCAGGCTGAAATTTCTCTGCTGGTTACTATGGCTTCTGGATGAAGCAGTGTGAGCATGTGTATCTGTATGTTGAGGTTTCCAAAAAAGTATGAAACATTTAATGGCAGTAAAATTATATTAATAACCTGCAACTTTAGGAGGTGGTCAGGTACAGGACATTAACAGAGCATCAATTTTTATCAGCTCCTGCTGAATGACGGGTGATGCAGGAGGAGGAGAGGTTGAAGCCTTTCTCTATAGCCTAGGAAGAAACAGGCATGTGCATATGCAGAATTTTTCTATATCTGCAATGCACTGACACGTACTTCTGCCAATTATTCCTAATTGTTTCATTTTTTTCAGCTGGCTTGATCCAGCAGATGCTATTTAGCATGAGATGCACAAGCTAAATTAAACTCTCTCTCTTTCTGGTAACATTTCACTAGGCTGATAGTTTAGCTCACTCCTCTTCAAACACATTTTGCTGTTTGCACTTTAAAATATTTGTGCATGTTTATGCTTGAAGTGATCCCTAGGACCTCTCACTTACCTCAGTAAATAGAGAATACTTTTAAGGGCTGTGTAGAAGGGCTGGTATCACTTTAGCGATCTGACAGGTGATAAATTCTGTCATAACCACCAAAGATATTAAAAGGGATGTCTTTGCCCTAGGAGGATTTCAGAATCTTGAAAAAAATTGAACATTCTTAAATGTCCAGCAGTTCTAACCTTGAGGTTCTTTGTGTTAGATGGGAAAAACTTCCCAAAACAATTAACTAACTATACAGAGCCCTTATATTTAGCAAAGGATACATAAAGATACGGTGTGTGGATTTTTGAAACTTCATTTGATTAACTTTTCTGTTACTCTCTTATTTAGCACTTGTAATACTGATATAAAATGATGGTCCCTTCTGTGATTCTGTTTAGCATTTTTCTGGAATAAATAGGATTTTTAGTCTGGACTATACATGGGATTCCTTAAGGTTTTTTTTCTCATTAGCACTGATGACTGAAGGAAGCTGAATATCTCAGAAGGCAAATCTTCCTGAAAGCACACAGTCCATGACCTCTGGGAGGCCTTTACTTCACCCGGGGATGGTGATACCCAAACCATCTCCTGACTTTTGATTCAGTACTCTGCTCTTGGTCTGACTGCACCACTACTTGCTCCCAGACCTTCATCATAGTTCAGAAAAATCTGGAGTCCACTTAAAATCCTGATCCTATTTTGGGACTCTCTCACTTCTTCCTGTAGGTGTTTAGGCATGAACAGGAATACTCCAAAAGTTTGACATTTGGGTGACTAATTCTGCAGTCTGTTATACATTTTGCTTTCATTAAGATTTCTTTCTAAATCGCGTACATTAATAAGGCTGCTGAATTTTATCACTCAGTTATTTTCTCTCTGCTTTCTCCTGCTCTGTTAACCTTGGCGTTTTATGCACAGGTTTAAATTTCAGCAGGATAATACCTGTATCCCATTATGGGAGGAGAAAAAATCTATTACAACAAATGTACTAAAAGGCCAAATCAAACACATAAAACTCATCAGTGGGATGAAAAAATATAAGCAATGAAATGTTCTTTTCACATATCTATTTTCTATCTTTGCTGCTTCGAGGAAAAGTAGAAATAGGTAGATTGCATTTTCCTGATTCTTAGAGGCTGATTTTTAAGCTGTAACATTGGAAGGATGACTTTTTCTTTTTTAATTAAAGAGGCTGGCAAACCAGAACTTGAGCTTCATCTTGTCTTTTAGGATTGCAGAGGTTTGTAATAGCAGCATTAAAACTTCTCCAAATGGAACATGAATGGGATCATCAGGGTGTGTAAGAACCAAGAGAGATAACAGCAGATTAGCTATAGGAATGGCAGGTGCTGATGACACCTGGATTGACAGCAAGTTAAGTTCCCAGCACATCTGCATGGAGTACATTAAGACACCCAGAACAGGAAACAAAGTGTAAACTAAATAAAGCAAGAGACATCCTAAAAAAACAGGCAATCTAAAGAAAAAAACATCATTCAGTGGTTTTGGTTGGTAGGGACCTTAAAGGTCCAACTCCCTCCTCTCCCCTCTTAAGCATATATGCCACTCCCTATCCCAGGTTGCACAGGGACTCATTCAACCTGGCCTTGAACATTTCCAGGAATGGCACATCCACAACTTCCCTGGACAAAGTGTGCCAGTGCCTCACCACTCTCACAGGAAAGAACTTCTTCCTCATATCTAATCTAAATCTCTCTTTTTTTTTTAAATTTAAAACTGTTCTGCCTTGTCTTGTCACTATCTATCCATGAAAAAGTCCCTCTCCCTCTTTTCTGTAAGGCCACCTAAAGTACTGGAAGGCTGCAGTAAAGTCTCCCCAAAGTCTTCTCTTCTCCAGACTGAGCAACCCCAGCTCTCTCAGCCTGTCTTCGCAGGAGTGGTGCCCCAGGCCCCAATCATCTTTGTGGCTTTCTCTGGGCTTGCTTCAAGACATGGTCCTTGTGTTGAGGACTCCAGAAATGGACACAAATATCCAGGTGGAATCTTTCAAGGGCAGAGTAGAGAGGCAGAATCCTCTCCCTTGCTCTGCTGGCCACACAGCCAAGTACATGGTTGTCTTTCTGTACTGTGAGCACACATTGCCAGGTTATGTCCAGTTTTTCATACATGGGAGCCCCCAAATGCCAATAAGAGGTGATGGCAAGAAGGACAAACCCTTCTTCAGCAGCTTTCAGGTAAGAAGGCTAGGTGCTTTAATAAGCAAAACCTAATGCTTCATGAAAGTGGAACAAATATGAAACAGTACAAGACTGCTACAAAAGCAGCACCTGAAGGTAAACCTAGGGATGAGATGGTGGGGGCTGAGTAGTTGGCATCCATTTCCTTCCTGTTGCTCCAAGAAAACTTGGCCAAAGCGCTGTGATATAAGTGGGCATAGGTAAGCAGGATAATCTAACACAGACCATGGAACTTGTAAGATGGTGGATATCAAGATTGTTGATATATGTTTTAAAATAGATTTACTTTCCACTTCTATAGGTGTTGGATTGAGTTTTGCTGTACTGCTGCTAGAGAGAAGCAATGTTAATTATCACAAAATCTCTGGCTTAAGAGTTCAGCTACATGTCTCCATCTTCCTTGATGTTCATTTGTGTGCTGTCTTGAACCCATGAGCAATCACATAGGGCAAAGCTCATGTTTACCCTCTAATTTGTTTACACCCTTCCCTGCAATCCCACTTGCACAAAGAAAAGAAATGCTGGCTCTACTAGGACAGGTGATGGCCTTTTTATGTTATGTATCAGGTAAAAAAATCATAGCTGGGAGTCTGGTTACCAGTTGAGAAGGAAGCTGTTCTCACTGCTAAGAAAACTTTCAGAGTGGGAAGGGGATGGTTGTTTCTTAGTTTTGTTTCAAAAGAGTGCTAAAACTGGGATAAAAGTGTTCAAAAAATGTGAGAAAACTAAACTTTCCTGGTATTTCTGAATTACTTAGCGATTTTTTCTAATTTTGAAATGTATTCACAAAAAAGCTACAAAAAGGGGAAGATTTGAGAAAAATGCAAAGTTTCAACTGCTTCATAACACACCCTGACATTCCTTTTATATACATATGTAGAAGGAATATATTCTGTGTGTGCATATATACACAAACAGAAAGGACTGGGCTTTTTTTTTCATTTTCTTGTAGTTGAGAACACTGACAAAAATCCCAGACTGGAAACCCTTCCCCAGATGAACTGAGATCCACATAGTGTTACTTATCCTCCTTAAGTCTATTTTTTGTTTGTCTTTCCTGCTGAGATAAGGCTTCCAGGAGCAGGCCTGGCTCCCATCCAGGGCTGGAGGAGTGTTCAGCCCTCAGGAGCCTTTCTCACTGAACCCCAAAATGCTGCTCCCATAGCAGGATAAATAACAACTGGTGAAAGGTGGAAGGAACCCTAGTCCAGCACTGTCCTTATAAAAACCTTTATTGTATCTTTCTTGTGTCTGGGGTGGGTTCTGGAGTGTGTTGGTGACACCTTCCTGTACAGATGAATGGGCTGATGAGGAAGGATGCTCTGCTGGACCACATACTTATAAATGAGAGAGTGCTGTACAAGGACGTGAAAACTGGGAGCCACTTCAGCTGATCAACCCTGAGAGAATGGAGTTCAGGATCCAAAGAAGAGAGAAAAAGGCAAAAGTCAGGGTTCAAGCCTTTATTTCAGGAGAATGAACTTCAGCCTATTCCTGCTTGGGAAAATCCTCGGGAAGGCACTGAACTGAAGAGGCATCAGGGAGAGCCAATTGATTTTCAAGAATAACCTCCTCCAAGTTCAAGAATGGTCCATCTCCACATGCAGGAAATCAAGCAAATGCAGCAGAATGTCTAAAAGGATGAATAAGGAGATTCTGACTATGCTCAAAAAATAAAAAAGAAATGTATAAAAGAGATAGAAGGGGTCAGGTGACTGGGGATGGATATATACACACTGTCTGAACCTTGGCAAGATCTGATTATTAAAATTATTAGAGAGATGCCTCTGCCCAAATTAAGGTGCAAATGAAACCATATGCTGAAATGAATAGCATGAATTTTGTTTAACAGTAAATGTGAGGCAGAGAGAGAAAGGAGTATAAAAAAAGACAAGAAGGGAGAGAAAGTGAGTGACAGAGAGGCAGATTAAGCAGAAAAATGTCACCACTCCATGGATTCCAACAGCATCTCGTTGGTTTTCCTCTTGTCTTCTCAGTCATACAGTCCTGCAAAATTCAATGGACTAACTTTGGACGTTCAGTCCAGGAGGCAGCACCCAGGTTCCTCCCCTGGTATCTTCAGAAAGAGAAAGAAGGAGAATCCATGGAACTACAGGCTGGTAAACATCACTTTGTTCATAGGAAAGGTGATGGAGCAAATCCTCCTGGGAGTAATTTCAAAACACAGGAAAGGTAAGAGGGTGATTTGGAGTAGTCAGTGTAGGTTTATGAAGGATATATCATACCTTACCAAATGGATAGCTACTATGATGAAATCACTGGGTGTGGATAAAGGGAGAACAGTGGATGATGAGTGCCCTGTCCAGTTCTGGGCTCCCCAGTAAAACAAATGAAGAGAACTGCATCCAGCAAAGGAATGCAAAGATGATTAAGCGCTTGAAGCATCAAGGAGGGACATGAGAGCTGGAACAGTTCATCTGGAGTAGAGAATGCTCATGGAGATCTTAAAGAATCTGTAAGGAATACAGAAAAAAATGAAAATTCCATTTAAACATTTAAAAGAAGCTTTTTATTGTCAGTGTGGTCACTGAAACACATTTCCCAGAGACTGTGAAGTCTTTGTGCCTGCCTTTACCTGCCCCTCTTCAAGCAGGGTATTAGGTTAAATGATCTCCAGAAGTACTTTCCTTCTTCAGTGTTTCTGTCATATTTGAAATGACAATGGATACAACTCACAAATAAACTCCTGATGAATTTTTATCAGCTAAAGGTAGCACGTTGTGTTGTTTTCTTCCATGGTTTCAATTTACATTTACAATGGAAATTATGTAAGCCAATGCATATTAATTTAGATCTACTCTTACAGATTTCCCTGCACATGAAGTCAGTGCTTCTGCATGAGCACCAGTAAAGATTGATAGTCTTCAAGAACCAGACTTAAATCTACATGAATTGGACAAAAGTTTCACTGATGTGATTCAGCCCTATTCTTAAAGGAGATTTTCTCTGTGGAGGACAGGGTAGACTATTCTCTAAATTCTTCCTCTGGTGGTTTTAAATTGACCCTCGTGGGAGGAGCATAATGCAGGTTACTGATTATCAGAAGTATTCTAGCAAGACTCAGACATGCCCGTGTGCAGCACTGTAACTGTTTGACTCTCACTGCACAAATACTCTTCAGTACCTAGAGAGGGTTAAAGCTGCTGCACTGTCAGTTTGGTCCAGGCTTTTGTTGGTAGCTCCATAGTAGCATTCCTGCAAGGAGTGTGATGCTTCCATCTGAAGCCTTGGTGAGTGCTATTGCACTTCGCTTATTGAATCTGAGGGATAACAAATTTCCTTTGGAACTGGCACATTTCAGACTAAATCTGTGCTGTATGATGCGTTCAGTGCTGTCTGGCCTCGGGGACAAGCCATTTTACTTTTCCCAGAGTATTACTGACCCCCCTGTTATTAGATTTTACCCTTGGCAGACATTCTGGTCCTTGCCTTATTGCTTTTTGAGTTGCACTGTGTTCATGTATTCCCAGGTGACTGTTCAAATACACTTAGTGTAAAATGCACTGCAGTCCATCTAAAATTTTTGCTGCAGGCTGCAAAGGATAGAGTTTAACTTGGATTTTATTAGGCTGTATAGATCTATATAAAAATATATCCTTGAATGAGGGAATTATATCAAATTATTATTAATTTTTGAGCTTGTTGGAGCAGAAAGGTACTTGCATCTGAGCACTGTGTTCACACAGGGCTGATGGATATGGAAGCTCTGCTGGAATATGCAATCAATAATCAAACTCAGTCCCTTTATCAGACTAAGGGCTGCAATTGTGAGAGAGCCACAAACTCTCACTCTTTTAACACAATGGTTCATGCACCACTGAGCTGTTAGCTGTGTTGCTAACGACACTGTATTTATTCCATACCCCAGAATTAACAGGACTACAAAAGTCTGGCAAAAAACTCTGTGCAGAATGTCAATGTTTTGTACTTTTTTTTTTTAAGTAGGATATAAAATTTTCTTTTGATCTATGATATTTGATTTGTATGTGTAAGTGTATATATCTATATGTGCATACACACAGAGAGATGTGTATTAGCTTGTCTCTGGATTATACTGTCATTTATATCTTATTAGGCAAGATCAATCTGATGGTGAGGGTCATTCCCTTCAAGATATTTGAAGCTACCAAATATAACATTAAAAGCTGTGGCATGAAAACCCTATGTCATTTTAGATGGCAATCTTTTGAATAAATGCATTTCTAAGATTCTGAATTTTGGTCATCAAAATATAAGAAAATATCTAAAGCTCTCAGAGAGCATCCAAAGGAGAGCAACAAAGATGGTGAAGGGCCTTGAGGGGAAGCTGCATGAGGAGTGGCTGAGAGCACTTGGTCTGTTCAGCCTGGAGGAGACTGAGGGGAGACCTCAGTGCAGTTACAGCTTCCTCATGAGGGGAAGAGGAGGGGCAGGCTCTGATCTCTTCCCTTAGTGACCAGTGACTGGAGAGAATGGCTTGAAGTTGTGTCAGGGGAGGTTTAGTGGGGGTGGATATCAGGAAAAGGTTCTTCACCCAGAGGGGTATTTGGGCATTGAACAGGCTCCCCAGGGCAGTGGTCACAGCACCAAGCCTGACAGAGTTCAAGGAGCATTTGGACAATTCTCTCAGGCACATGGTGTGACTCTTGGGGATGTCCTGTGCAGCGCCAGGAGATGGGCTCGATGGTCCTGATGGGTCCCTTCCAACTCAGCATATGCCATGATTCTGTGAATGTCTTTGTTTTGACAAAAACTATTGCCTTGCAGTTTCATTATCTAAGACAACATTGTAGTTCTTGAAAGGGATGTTGATAACAAGTCTGGTGCTCAAGGCTGATATCCTTTGATATGGTATATGCCACACAAACAGGAGTGGAGGAATCCAGGATGAAGTTATGCTTCCCTTGATTCCTGTCAATGTAATTGCATCTTCAATTTTATCACTTCTCTCAGAGAAGAAGGTCACCACTAATGACAGAGAAATAGTGAGGAATTTCTGGAAATTATCACTGTAAAATGAGTTTGACTTTTATGCAGAGCACAACACAGCCTGTAATGCCTTAATTTGATGGAATTTTAAAAAATATTATTATTTACAATTGAGATGTATAGATTCATCATCAGTTCTATCAATAATTCCGTCATCAATCAATTAACCAATTAAAATAGAATTTTTAATGATAGGTCCACACCTCCCCATGCCAGTGCCTTAGGATGGCAAGGAGGCTAAACCAGTACAGATACACAGCTACAAAAAGGTGGAGCAAGGCAGGACATTTCAGGAGAATTTTAGCAGATAGTGTCTGAAGTTAGGAGATCTGGGTACAGCTCTCTCTCTGCAAGATGCTTCAGTCCATACTTCACTTTAGCTCAGCAAATCATCCCTTCTAACCACAGTGATCCCTTCTCCATGCTCACCCCACGTCTGAACACCTCACTGAACATCTCACTGGTCGCCCTATACCAGCCCAGGGTGACCTTGATTAAGCCTGTGAGGAGCTCATTGTACCAGGGTGCTGCTGGGGCCAAGAATTTAGCCACATTCAGAGAAGAATTGGAGATTTAAACAAGTAACACGATTATCCAAAGCTATTATAGCTAATGCTAACAAAAACTTTGGAAGAGAGATAAAGTCTCATGCTTCTGGGTGTAGGCCAGCCTCTAACTACACTTACTAATAGCCTAAGACCTCCAGTTACCAAACATCTGCTTTCAGAGACCTCCCATGCACTGCTCTCTGAGCAATGGCCATCATCAAAGAAGGATGAAACATCAGGTGTTATTTCAACCTTGTCCAAAACACCAATTTTGTTATTTCTGAACCTGCTAAATTCTCTCAGCCTGTTCTTTGTTTAAGTTCTAAAAGGGGAAGTCTTCAACTTTAGGGGATAATGGTGAATGCTTAAAAGTACTCAAGTATTGGATCCTCTCAGGAAACAGTGGTGATACAAAGGCAGGAATAGCACACACTACCAGTAATAACAATAATAAGCTCAAATCATGCAAATATGCAAACTGATCAAACAGGTTTACCTGTCAAGTTGCTGTCCATACCTAACAAGGCTAAGCCCTTTAAGATTTCTCTCCAAACAGGATACAAATGACAGCTTGTTTTTGGAAAGAAAATTTATTTTATAGAAAAAAAAATCTCTTATTTAAAAAAGGTTCAGGGAAAATAAGAAATTTTTCCTCTCAAGTCACCTATTTCTTCTTTGTGTGTTTATGTACATATATATAAAACCTTAAAATTTGCGTTTAAAGACCAATTATAAAAGATTGCATAATATGAATTTTCTGGATTCTTTGTCTACTAAAATCCAGCTTTCTGGATAGATGACAAAAATTCTAATTCCATTTCAGTCCACACTTAGATAAGAACTTCATCAAATAATATTACAACAAGTAAAAAATATGGTTTAATTTTATCAAGAATACCAATAAATACAAAAATGATTCACTGATAAGTTGCACACAATATTAAAATCTGTGGGTTTGCTATCAAAGCTGTTAAAAGAATCAAACACCTGTAGCTAATGAGTAGAACTCTCCAACTAAGCACCCTGTGTTCTTCATTCAAAATACAGGGACAGTCATGTCAGTGGAATGATTTACTCAAATGTGTTCTGTTGTTTGCAAGTTTTATATCACTTGTTTTGGAAAACAGACGGCTGTTGAGACACTGGCATTCATGTGCTCTAATGCTGTTACGCTTTCATAACTTCTGATTATCAGAGTCATGAGATAAAACTGGAATTTTTGCATTTTAGAGTCCAGTTGTATGAAAAAACCAAAGCACAAGCTGAGTGCTGCATTCAGATGGGAGCATGCTTATAGGTATAGAGAGAATCACAATTATGGCAATGAAATTAAAAATGTGTATCTTCTGTAATTAAATTTGTACAGCCCTCCTAGCATGGATACAAGTGAAGCTGCTGTATGTCGCTATACTGCTACTTCTAGTGATGGAACAGCATTCACACTAACTTATATGGATTAGAACTAAATTACATCCAAAGCTAAAATCATACTGGTTTAATTTTTGCACTTTAGTGGAGACATGAAACCTCTGAAGAGTGTTTTCGGGAGGTTTTTGCAATGACTGGCGTCTTAAAGACATCTGCAAACATGCATAGAGTGATATATTATCACCAAGGCAGCGATTAAAATTTACTGTGTGTAAAACTAGTGCACAACAGAAACACTGTCCTTTCAGCAAGGAGCCAAACAGAGTAGGGGACTGTTGCATGAATTTTCCTGCAAAGTCTTTAGCAGCCAGACTAATCCCAGACACACCTCGTGCTGACCTTTACACACATACGCACAAAACTTTCTGGGAGACTTCCTTCCCCCAGTCCTTCCTTACTTCATCTCCCAGCAGGGCTGCCTGCTGGACCTGGTGATCCTGCTTCCTCGGGAAGGGAGAGAGCCTCCACCTACCTTGCTCTCCTTCCTTCCCTCCCCAGTCCCTCACCCCCTCTCTTCCCCTCAGGCAGGCAGGATTCCTCGGGCAGAGCATGCAATCAGTTTGCAGGGAGCAGCCACAGGAAAGATGCAGAAGCACAACCAGAAGGAGCACCTCTACAAGCTGCTGGTGATCGGGGACCTGGGAGTGGGCAAAACCAGCATCATCAAGCGCTATGTCCACCAGAACTTCTCCCCCCACTACCGGGCCACCATCGGGGTGGACTTTGCTTTGAAGGTGCTGAACTGGGATGCTGAGACTGTGGTGAGGCTGCAGCTCTGGGATATTGCGGGTGAGTACAGAGCAGAGTCCCTTGCCCCTTAATCCATGGAAAGACCATACAGAATACAGACCCCAGTTCATCTGTACTGATCTGAAAGCTGGGAATCATCACTGCCTGTGCAGATTGAG
The DNA here is from genome assembly GCA_013186435.1 of Turdus rufiventris. NCBI lineage: Eukaryota > Metazoa > Chordata > Aves > Passeriformes > Turdidae > Turdus > Turdus rufiventris. The sequence continues at coordinate 2,028,247 of PYHW01010466.1, read as the reverse complement.
GAGAGAAAACTTTAAGGGCAGGTCGACATTTTGGAGGTTCCCTAAAACCAGCAAACTCCCCAACTAGGGAAGTCAGAGTGGAACCTTTTCTAGCTGATTTTTGTCCCAAGCCCTTGGACATATTCAGGGACCCAGGCACGTCTCTCCGAATGCCCCAGTTGTTTCCCTGCAGCTGGCAATGTCCAGTTTCGCCTCCCTCGACTAACAGATCTCTGTGACAGGCAGAAAAGTAACAAGAATGTCCTGTTAAATCTTTTTAATTTGGTGGGATAGATGAGGCATTCAGTAAGATGATTAAAATTATTTTTATAGTTTAAAAAATAAAGAAAATGTATATCTGAATTAGTTTATCGAAATACCTTCCTTCTCCCTCTCTCTCCTACCTTCCCTCCTTCAGTCCAGTGAAAGCAAATTCTTACATGTTTTACAAAGAAAAATGTTTCTGTTTGGCAATAATTCTGGTTGTTAAAATATAATTACTCACATTTAAATAAATGTTCCAACATCAAGCAAAACAAAAGGTGATTTACCCTCTGCAAGGAGAAAAAGAGTAAAGAAGTCCAGATAGCCCCACATGCTAATATCATTAAAACCACAGAATTTGACATTGTTGCTGTCAGTGCTTCAGACATTTGCAATTTGGTTTCAAATTAAACACACTTTTATTTTTTTGCCACCTCCTTTCTAAAAATCAATCATTTTTGTTTCAGTCCACAAAATACGTTTATCTTGATATCATGTATCCTGTGCTGTAAGTAATAATTTTTCATTTAGTGAATGTGGAAATCAAATACATCTGTAACAATACATTACAGTAAAAAAGGATGGCATTTAAAAACTCAATTAAATTAAGAAGTTACTTTCATTAAGTGTGGAATAAAGGTGAACATCGTATCAGCTGTTAGGTAACTGTACAAGCCTGTGACTTGAGTTGTGAGCTCATTGATCTAGTCTGGAGCAGCACCAGATAAAAAGAGTGAAATGAAAAAATTCTTGACATTCTTATCAGTGGAGGGAGTGCTTTTCTTCTGCACTGAGCTGTCTCATGTCTGAGCTCTGAATTTGGCACTGAGGTACTAAAACTTATGCAACAACACTGCTTTATGCAAAATGTATAAACACTGCTTTTTCACGGACTAATACAGTTTTGTGTGTGGTTTTATGGTTTTAAATGCATATATTCTCAGTTTTCTTTATTAAAAGATGGAATAATGGGGCAAACATTTATTTTACTGTTCACCAGTGGTTGATTGTAACAACAAATACATACACTGCAAAAAAAACTTTCCGGCATGAGAAAAAAGCATTTAATAGTAAATTCTGACTGTATCGGAGACTTAAAGAATGTATTTTGCATGCCTTGTTTCAGAGATTTATTACACTAGTAATCATGTGCTGGCAGATCATATGATGTAGCTTTCAGTCAGGCTGCAGAAGCAATTACACCTAGTTGTAGTACTGAATGACTAGCATGCTTTCTGAGTTATCACACATGACAGAGAGAATTGCAGCACAGTACTAAATTTCATATGAATTGCCCAATTCTAAGCATCACTGTGAAGGTCAAGACAGTGGTCTGTAATAAAAAGAGTTGCTGTCTTAGCTTTAATGACTTCTGCTTAAGGAGCTTTAGCTGTTGCTGGCTGTACATAGAGAGCAAGTTCTGTAAGCAGCACGCTCAATTCAGATGATCATGGTGCAGACATAAAAGTTATCACACACAAGGCCTCTGGCTGGCAAGAGAAAAAGAGGTTCCAAAATAAAAAAGAAGTAAATCTGAAAATGTGGAGATGTGGAGAGAATTAAACTGGTTTCTCCTGGCTGTGGCTGGTTATGTATCATCATTTGCAAAATACAAATGGGCGATGAGAAGAGGGAGGAAAATAAAATCTCTAGTCTAAGAACATCTTCTCTCTTTTGGTGGACTCTCTGTTAGCAGGTCAGGTTTGTCTTTCAGGATAAGGAAATAAACTTTCAGTCTCTGACCAAGCTGAGGGATGTTGGCTTAGCATGCAGGACATCTTAGATTGAAGCAAATTCTTGAAATACATCAATAATATTTCATGTCAGTGGTTATATATGAATACATCTTTATATGTATGTATATATAGATATCAGGTATTACTTTAGCTCTTATATCCTCTTCCTCTCTCCATTATATAGGCAGTGAACCAGTACCAAGCATGTGTGTACTCCTCCTTGCTTTTCACGCTGTGGATCAGTGGGTAGTAAATTATTTAACAATCTAGAAATAATTTTCTTTAAAATATTGTGAGTAAAACCAGTGTCAAGTTTATCTACATTATTAGGAGGATTTATGTACATGGTGACTTCATTGGAGGAGCAACATTCCAGGTGTGGTAGGACCAAGCAGTTTAGCCTGGGTTACCCTTACCATACATAAGAAAAAAAAAGTAAATTTGATTCATCTGGTGCTAAATATAATATAAAATGCAGTTAATATTTCTGTAACATATTTTCCTGTGGTTTTTTTTTTAATTTTGTAAACAAAACTATAATACAATCTAACAGCTAAATGCTGAAACTGATTTAATTTAGATGAGAGAGTAATGCCAAAAAACAAGGATAACTAAGTATTACAAAAATTAATTCAGGGATAATGTAGGCTCTGCATCACACATTGCTACATTGACTGTAGTTTTAACACAAATTATATTCCTGAAATTGTAGGTGTTAGGCAGGAATAGTAAGATTAACCTTTATGCTATATGATGTGACAACATGCTGTCTTTAAAATCTATGAACTTATATCTGATTCAGTGAAGTGCCTAGGTTTGAGATGACTGAATGTTTAGTATTGAATGTGGCAGGAGATATACATGATAAAATTCTCCCTGCCTTTAATTTCTTCACAACAATTCCATTTTGTTTCACCTTATGTCACAAATTATCAGTTTTAGTGTTCCTGTTAAAGTGTGCCATCACCTCTACTGCTGTCATACAACATTAACCCTTTCTCTTTCAGTCAATTTCTGTCTTCTTGATCTTTTCTGCTGCCTTTGTGTGCATATCCTTTAAATTCATTAACAAATTGTTAGAAGGGAAGCTTTAAAGAAATTGAATCATGTTTTGTACGAGGTTACTGTGGATGGGGTTGGCCCTGCAAATGCAGGCTGGCACACCAGTTCCGAAGAAAACAGCTATTGCAAACAACAGATCTGGGTGTATTTGCTATTCCCTTCTCTGCAAGGCTGCTCTCTGTGCTACTGTCTGTGTTTTGTGCCCAAACAGCCCAGAGATTTCTCTGCAGACCGGCTTTAGCCATAGATTTACTGCAGGGAGAAGCTTTGAGCATCAGAGAGCAGAGAACAGCACATCAGAGCCTGCTCCCTGCTCCTTTTCCACAACTATCTCAGCATCCTCCTTATCACTCCTCCTGCATTTGAGTGGGCTGGATTATTCATTGCTACCAAAAGGATTCTGATTTGTGCTTAAAAGTCTGGTTCTCATCTCATACAGACTTGGACCGATGCTTTGGGGAAAGAACAGTTCCATTTCCTTTCCCTGTCACTTTGACCTTCAGAGGCAGCAGTCTTCCCACAGACACAGACGAGTGTCTCTGCAGTTGTAAAGTTTTTAGGATTGTTATGCTGCAGAGGGAGTGAGTGGAAACCTGTTCACTAATGCCAGGCACAGCACGTCCTCAGCATTTTAGGCTGGCGGCAGCTGCTGAGCATTGCAGCACATATGCATAAATAAGATAGTCATGGTGATTTCTAGGCTAAGTTACCTTGAAATTACTGTTCTGCAAACATGAATAAGTCTCTTGCTGTGAGGGTTTTATTTCAGTAGAGATTGGTAGAATCTATGGGCCAGATCCTGCTGACAGCCTGCTTTTCCTCATTCTGGGGTGGTGAACATCAGCTCAAGGGTTGCTTAAGCTTCAGTCCATAAAGACAATTATTTGAATTCAAGTGTGAATATTCTGAAAGATGTTTTGAAGTGAAAGATAAAAAAAATGTTTAAATCTTCTCCAGAGTTTCCAGCTCCTCAGTGTTGGCTAAAGGATGCCTGTAAAGCAAGGTGGTTCCCAAAAGCATTGTCTCTTAGGACAGTGGCAAGAAGTAGAATGCATCATAAAACTCAGCACTGGGCAGTTTTAATCAATTTTTAATTTCAATTTTTGTGACACATTTCAGATGCTGTGATCAAGATGCTGGAAAGTATCTGAGTTTCAGCACTTCATCATTACTTTTTATACCTTTATTAGAGATGACAGTGATTAGTGAAAATTGGAGATTACTGTACAAATTTATGTGGGGTAAATTTTTATAAACCATGAAAATTCAGATGCTGGTTGCTTTAAACCCATGAACTGATCGTTTGTCCTGCTGCAGAGGTGCCAGTGAGGTTAGGATAAATGTGCAGGCAGCACAGGGTGTGCTCCCCTTTAGCAGAAATCTTGTTGCTTTGTTACCTAGGTCTCACTGGGTTCACTTCCAAGTAGAGTAGGATTAATCTAAATTGACAATTAGACATTTCTTCTCAGTCTCCAACTACAAAGAGACCCTAACTTTCAGTATTCCCAGTTCATTTATTAAAATCCAATTCAGGGCTGATAATCCCAACATATAGCACCATCTCGGTGGGCAAAGGCCATTGGAATTGCCTTTGGTTTGATGCCAAATGCCAGCGGCCTTGCAAGGGATGCAGTAAAGTACCATGGGCCAGATCAAATATTTGCCAGGCTCCTGACCCTTCCAGTGAAAAGCAAAACCAATCGCTCTTGCATCAAAGCAGATTCTAATGTTCAAGGCTGCCTGTGAGACACCACTGAATTCCTAATGGTTGATCTATTTTCTGGCCTAACTCCTGCCTAAGACATTGTGTTTGTTGCTGAAAACCTAAGGCCAGATTTTGACATCTTTAATACATCATATAGTACCTATTTTTACGAGTATTTCTGCTAAATGAAAAAGTTCTAGGAATCTCACCTATTAATATAGGATTTTGTTCACATGAGCAAGAATCTGTGGAAAAATGAGTACTTCTGCATCCTTAGTCATATTATTTAGCTCTCCAAGCTCAATGCAAATACTAGAGATCACTTTTTCCACAATTAATAAATTAAATAAAAGTCATTATGCAAATGTCATAAAACTAAAACTCTGATTTATAAAGCACCTCATTTTTCCATTCACACTTGCCTAATGTCTTTCTGCCAAGTATATTCATACATTAATCATGACTGATGGAGAAAAAGACCACTTCAAAAACAGTTTAGTCAGTTAATCCAGCAGCTCCATTCTTTCTTTCAAGTGCTTGGTGGTAGAAACTGGTTATCCCTGTTTTCCTAAAATGCTGCTTTCACAAACACGTTGACTTTTCTGTGCAGCAAAAATCCTGTATCTGAAAAAGCAGCTGGAAGCCAGAGGAAGAATCAGTGTCATACAATTTGTCAGAAGTTTGTGGGCCACTACAAGGCAGAAGATCACAACTTAGGAACCTTTAGCCTTTTATTCCTCTAGTAACTTCCTTCATGGTGAATGATTTCATGCTGCAAATGAATAATTTAACTGACGTTCTGTGACACCGTGTCCCACCTATCTTGACAATCTGTGTCCCAATAAATACGTGTGAGGCCTGAGTTGAGCTGCTCTTATATCTTATATCTTATATCTTATATCTTATATCTTATCTTATATCTTATATCTTATATCTTATATCTTATATCTTATATCTTACATCTTACATCTTATATCTTATCTTATATCTTGAGTGTAAACATCTCAAGAACTTTGTAGGGGTGAAATACAATATCCATCAAAAATTATTTGTATATGTTGCTGCTTACCTCACTGCTATGTTTCTAATCAGACCTTGGCTTTTGTTGGAAGGCACCTTCTCGCAGATGAAAAAAGAATTTCTCAACAAGGAGATTATTGAATAGCACATGATTTAGCTATTTATCTGATTAGCCCACTGGTAGGAATCATAAGACATTTGAATAAAATATAGACAAAAGAAATTTTGAATATGACTTCTTCTTTCCCAGAAATAATCTATTTCTATCTTGCTTTATCAATAGGACACAGTGTTTCTGTAAGATAAAAAAAAAAATTGACATGAATTTGGAGAAGACAGGCTTCTTCTTTGGTTTCTGTATCATGTGAATGCCTTTCTCCTTGCTGCCACAGTGCTTAAAACCAAAGATAAACATCACAAACTGATGGTGTTGACCCCCTAAGTGGGTTCAGTGCTATTTCCATTAAATGGAAGTGCATGGTCTAGAAGTCCAGCAATAGGCACTTTTCCCTTCTCAGCCCTCCCTTACATTTGACAGCACAATTTCCATCAGATAAATTCTCCACAGGTAACCTTCCTGGGGTCAGAGGCAGACTGCCAATCTTCTTGTCTTCCTAACCTACTCAGAATTGCTCATGTTGAGAAAGTAAGGCTAGAAACAGGTTTGAATTCAATGCTTTTATTTTCATAGCAATTTTCACCAGCTATGAAGGCAGGTACAAAAGTTGTCTTGCTTAAAAACTGCTGCTGTTGTGAAATGTTTCAGGAGCTTATAATTCTTCTTTGGATCACAGCTCTGCTGTAGACTTCAGTAGAAAATCTATTTTTTATTTTCAAAAAAAGTTCTGTGTAATTTATTTTTTCAGAGTTCCCATGAAAACAACAGCTATATTAACAAATCCACAGCTGATCAACATACCACATCCTGATGTCATGTGTTAATTTGTTCACACTTTTAATCATTTAAAATGATTTACATATATTTACAAAAGTCCATGTTTGAATATACTAATATACTGTTAACTCACAAAACTTCTGTCCTTTCCCAGAAAGCACTTTGAATTCAGCAAATAAAATCATGAAGCTTCTGAAGAGATCTAGTATGAAATTCTCCTCACAGAGCTTTTCACTGAAGCAATGCAGCTCTTCATATTGCTACTGCTGTGCTACTTCTTAGAACACTTTCCATTTTTGTAGGGCTTTAAATTCACCTTCCTCACCTCTGTGTTTTAGTTTGCCAGTAAAAGTAGACTTGTAATTACCCTGATGCCTGGTATGTGTGGCTCCAGAGCTCTATTATGTTACTGCTGGTCATTATCATGTGCATGATCACATGCAGGGTCCTCTTCATGCATGTTCAGTTGTGTTGGATGTTTTAGACAAAATACCATAGCACCAGGGATCTTCCAATCTGGTACCTATATTTTTTTGTGACTCTTGTTTAAAGTCCTATAATGTACCCAAAGAGTCTTGGTACTGTCCACAGACTGAGAAATCTGGCAGCCTAATAAGACCATACACTTATTATTCACTTATTACACTTTTTATTCACTTATTATTCACTTACAGCAAACTTCATTGAATTTTCTTGGGTGTTGAGTTGAAAATTCCTTTTTTATGCACTACTCTCCTGCATTTTCACACAAATTATTCTAGCATGGTACTCATAATTATTTAGGCAAAGCGTAGTTTCCCAGGCACTTATAAAATGATGTCCTGCACCCAGTAATGTTATCCTAGAAAACCTGCTATGTGAAATACTGAACCAGACTGGAAGCAATGATTTTTACAATGTTGTGTTTCTCCCCCTCCCCCCCTCCTACTTTCTTCATTACAGGACAGGAAAGATTTGGAAACATGACCAGGGTGTATTACAGAGAGGCTATGGGGGCGTTTATTGTCTTTGATGTTACAAGACCTGCGACGTTTGAAGCAGTGACGAAATGGAAAGAGGATTTGGACTCTAAGTTGGTTCTTCCAAATGGCAAGCCTGTGCCAGCAGTCCTATTAGCAAACAAATGTGACCAGGGAATAGATGTTCTTATGAACAATGGCATCAAGATGGATCAGTTCTGCAAGGAGAACGGGTTCGTGGGCTGGTTTGAAACATCAGCCAAGGTAATGTTTCCATTTCTTTTCAAATGTTTTTAAGGACAGAGAGATCAGTTCCTAAAATAGTTCATTTGGTCTAAATGTGCACGTGAAAAGCTCCTCTAGTGGTGGTTTTAAAGGTAGATTTCTAAATATATAGTATGCATTTCTATTCCTTTTAGGTCTTTTACTGCAACATTCTGAAATGCAGCTGCTGGAATGTGATAGGCCATCAGGAAAGTATGTACCCAGTCAACAGGTTACTGCACAATGGCCTGGGGAGGAAGATGACCCTAGGCAAGGCATAAAAGCTACCTCTTGTGAATGATATGAGGATGTCTTTCATCCTTCTCAGCATTGAATATTATCTCTAAATATTTATATAACCACTTTGCCCTAGAAATGCTGATTTGAGACTATAGCTTCATTGCTTCACATTCCAGAAATAAAGTCAGTCTATTGTAGTGTTTTTACAATGTTCACTGTTATAAGCTCTCATTCTCAAAAGCTTTTTCAAAAAAATCACAGATGTGGGGAGGAAGGAAATATCAGTGGTCAAAGTGCTGAATGAGCTGCTCTGAGGTTCAATTCTTTGCTTTGGTACAGATTTCCTGAGTGCATGGAATATTAAGATAAAAATCAGAAAGGTCACTCAGACTTTCAAATTATAAAGGCCAAAAGTACATTGGAACTGTATCTCAATTTGAGATGTCTCAGATAATTTCAGTTCATGCAGGATTTGGAGAGCTGGCATGTGAAATATTGAACACAACAATTCAGTGGATATTGTGTGAATGTGTCCTCCTATTATGAAAACTGGCATCATCATTGACATCTCTGGGGAACTTTGGGATGTTAGAAAAGTAATCAGTTTGGTGCTGGTTTAACCTAGATTGTTAGTAGTCTGAAAGCCAAAATGCTTCATTTGGTTGTTTAATTACTTTTAAATACTTTAAGTAAGTTACTTAAGAACTTTAGAGTGAGTATTTTTGTTTTACTTTTCTAGTCTTGACCCCTTCTTTAAGCACTAATATTTAAAAGATGTTTCACTTGTAATCAACAGAAGTACCAGCAGAGGAATAACAGCATATCCTAGACTGCTTCATGCATTGCATGAGCTCTGGGCTGAGATTGCAGCTTTACAGTACTGAAAGGGGGCTTATAACAAAGATGGGGACAAACCTTCTATGAGGGCCTATTTTCATGGAACAAGGGGTAGTGGTTTTAAACTAAAAGAAGGTGGATTTACACTAGAGATAAGGATTACTTTTTTTCCTCTGACAAGAGTGGTGAAACACTGGAACAAATTGCCCAGACATGGTGGATGCTCCATCCCTGGAAACATTCAAGGCTAAATTGGATTTGGCTCTGAGCAACCCGATCTAGCTGAGAATGTCCCTGCCCTGACAGGCTGGTTAGATAAGATGACTTGAAGAGGTCTCTTCCAACCCAAACCACTCTATGGTTCTATGTCTTTGTAATGAAGGTCTTTGCAATGAATGCCTTTGCTTTCCTACTGAATGGGTCTCAAATCTAGCCACTTTTCCTTCAAGATGCCATTTATAGAGAGAAATTTTGGTCTAGGAAAGTGTGTAAGCCATCTTGCTCCACAACAGGGTAATTCCTGTTCCTTCATGTGCAGCACCTGGTTTGTATTCAGGGCTGTGGTTCATCTGCTGATTTGTGTTGGGTGAGGCCAAGAGAATCCAGTGCTCCTCTTTATGATAAACTACGTTTTACTATGAGAATGGAATCTGAACCATGAATTCCATACACCAGGCCCCAGCAAGCACATGTCCCCACTCAGAAAGGGCAACCACATTTATTGTGCCAAGGGCCATTGCATGTCATGACAGAAAATGATTTCAAAGATCACAGAGAGGTTTTATCATGATGATGGAGCCAGTCTGGGGCAGAACTGTGGAAGTATAAAAGATGCATAAAGGACATAAAATTTTTAAGAGTCACAACAGAGGAATTTTTTCCAAGTTTCTCTAAGCTGCAGAGAATTAAGATTTTCTCTTATTTTAGACATAGTAAATATCTAGATTCTTCTTATGTTATTTAACTCCAAAACCCAAGCAGTCCTCAGATTGCCAATGCAAACATATAAGAAAAAAAAAAAAAAAAAAAAAAAAAAATTCAGCCATGACAAGACTTGTTTTCAAAAGTCACCATGAAGGGAATGGTGAGAGTTGAGGGCACACAGCTGATATCACACTATTCTCTGCTCCTGTACACCAGAGGCTAGGACCTGTTGTTCTGCAATCCACACATCTGATTTCCACCCATAATTGGATGTTCCTGGCTTTAAACTTAGGCAAAGAAACATTCTCTTTGCAAAGGTGTTAGAATCAAAACTTTTAAACTAAGTTAGATAAAAATAATTTCCCCACTTGGTCTAAGTTTAAAGTAAACCCTACACTTTCTTTTCTAAACAAAATTTATTATTACTACTATTTTAGAATTCTGGATATTATACATACTCGGTATCCTTACAGCCCAGGGCATTGAACTTGGGTCTGGGAAAAATAAATTACTAACTCTGTTTGCTTCAGAGAACAGAAACTCTTCTGAAGCAGAATAACATAGACAAAGGAGTCATCATGTTGCAGCTAGAAGTTTTAGCAGTTCAAATAAGTAATAACTCTCTTTTTCTGGTACCCTTGAATAATTAGATCTCCAGAGGTTTTCTGGAGATGTGCTTGGAAATGTTAAAGCCTTGAGAGCAAACTGAATATGATTTATGCATTTTGGAAAAACAAAGGTGATTACTTATAAAAATAGCATCTCTTCATTCTGGTTGCCTTGCAGAAAGTAGCATGCTATATATGTACCTACCATATTTCAATGTCAATGGTTTTAAGCTTTTGTCTGTAGCACTGGAAGATTACCCCCCCAAAAAATCACTGTATTATTCCCTGGTGCTATTTTTGTAATTTAACAGCTCCAGTATAAAACATTTGAGCCACCTAATGGAGTCTTATGTATTAGTTTTGATTCTTACATTAATCTGAAGGAAACAACCCTCTTTCAGTCTTCTTCTCACTACAAAGACAGAAGATTTTGTTTGGGTAGTTTTCTGTGTGAGAAAGGCCTTACTGGGCAGCAGCACCGCACAGTGCAGTCACAAGTTACACTTTTGTTATATATCCCGTGGTGAGCCTGGTCTCTTTTACATCTGCATATTAACTTCACTCATATTGATTACTGTTGAAGAGCCACATCCCCAGATAGTCACCAAATAACCCTTAATAGTAAATTCTTTAATAAACTTCATGACCACAACTATTACAAAAGATTCATTCTTTTAAAGGAAGGAAATTTCTTCTTCCTGTCACACATTTAATTATCCTGCATATGGCCAGAGCAGCTGAGAGCTCCACTCACATTTCCAAGCCTTTAAACTGTTTTCACTACCATGCCTAGTTCAAAGAGGTGAGCTTTTGATTTGGATTAGAAAAGGAGCAATTTCAAGCTTATTATCACTTTATAATGAAAATGGAACTTGTGCGACAAAACAGACAAGTCAGGCAAAACTAAATGTGCTTGAAAGTATCCAATTCAGAAATAACTTGAAATACCATACGACTGGCAATGGCTGTGCTGTGATTATGCCTGAGTTCCTCTTTTCCTTGCTGTAATTCTGCTGTCAGCAGCACAGAATTAGATGAAAAGGCATTCATGTTTTGCCCAAATTGCCCAGAAAGGCTTTTCAGGTCCTTACAAAACTAGGTTAAGCACACAGCTCCTTGTCTCCTGAGCACCATGGCCTGGAGACTTATGAGCAGTCTGAGTCTCTGGGCTATTTGGATACACCCTATTTGGACCAGGACAGTGTTACAGAAACTTTCTGCCTCTAAGTAATGCAGATAATAAGATGTCCTATATTCAGCTTTTGTTTGACAGGCAGTCCATGGTATGTTGCCATAGTTTCAGAATGAGTTGGTTTGGAAGGGACCTTAACAATCATCTGCTTCCAACCCCTTGCAGGGCCCAAATGCTGGACTAGCAATCAAAAGTCCTCTTTGCCATTGAACTGCTGTTACCTTCAGAAAGTCATTCACGCCTCTGTTCCAGCCTTTCTTTCAAAAAGCAAGGAGATGAATTCTGCCTATCTTACTAGGGAATTCTGTGAATAATCCAAGCTCTACTGGCCCTTGTTTAAATCACAGATTCTTCAGTTCTTTTGATTGGACAACTATTGCAAAAGATACAAAAAGCAAACTATGCAGTAGACTTGCAGAGGAATGGGATAAGCAGTTCTGGTTTCCATAAAGAAAAGCAAGTTTTGGACATTAATTTGAATTAGGCTGGCACTCTAAACTAATCTGCTGATCTGGTAACTCCAATCCAAGCAATCCATTTGAGACTCCCAGACCTAGTTAGGTATGTGTGGCTCCCTAGATTGTCTTTTTAATTCACTCAAAAAAAGTCTAACCAATCTCACTGTACAGTCTTAGAAAATATTTCAGATTCTGCCATAAAGCAAGAAATAAAGCTGATACTTAGGGCGGGAGATTTAATTTCAGATGTACAGTCACTCTATGCAGAATGCTCTGGAGAGTTTGTTTCCTGTAATTAAAAGGTGTTGATTCAAAATGTCCTATATTGCAGCTGTCCTGTAGCTCTCTAGGTCATTGTTATGAAATACATTATTTAATGCTGTCCCAAATTTGGAAATTCAGGGAATCACAAAATTTTTCATAACAGAAGGTCATTTAATAAAATAATTTTGTGGCAGTATATTCAACCAGCTGTAAGAATTCAATCACGGAAATGATCTTGTTCTCAGAGTTGCAGTCACAGCAGTTCACATCCATGAATTTAATGTTCATACATCAGATGTCTTTTAACTTGTATGACTACATCTTCCTAGAAATACCACTGCTGGAGTACAGCACACCATCTTAATAAGGCTCTGTTCCCAGCAGTTTCCAGGGAGTTCTGCTAAGGGAGCATATGGAGCCATTCCCTCAGAGTGCTAACTGGAGGGGAGTGCAGGTTAAAGCATCTTTCATGTAATTTCTTTGCTCCTGGATTTTAGCACAGTATGGAAATAAAATGTGGAAGCTATGAGCTTCTTGATAGGCTCCCATCTAATACTGGAATATGTCACAATTTGTAAATGTTTGCTTATAAGAAGTCAATTTCCTTCAACTGCAGGAGTAGGCTAAGGTCATGTCTCTAGGCAGTGCTGATTGGGAGCTCCCCAAGTGCTCTGTGCCTGTATACATGCTGTTCTTCACCATGGTTTTCAAAGTAAGATTCAGAAGCATCAGATTCAGTAAGAGGGAAAAACTGTCAAGGTAACATGGGAAAGACATTCTATCAAACAACAACTGCATAGTCAAATCTAAGATATGTGCATCGTAAAGAAACAAAAAGTTCTTATATCTGAAAGTGAGACAAGCCCTTAAAACTTGCCAGGGCCTTTATTCTTCTACAAAGAGCTAAGAGCTAGTCTAATCTGTGGGAATTTATTTCATATGTTAAAATGGAATGCCCTAAATGTTAATGTTCTGCATCTGCAGTAGAGATGGCAGATAAGGGGGAAGGTAATCCAGAATGCAAGAACAATTGCTGAGCTTGTGTGCTGCTTTGAGTCATATTCAATAATGTATTTATTTTCCCTTTAGTTGATTGTTGCTCACAAGACATTATTTCCAATAGCAATGAGTCCAAGGATGTTAAATAACGCAGCTCTCTTTCCCTGCCCTCAGTTCCTATCCTTTCCATAAAACTGCCCTTTGAAAGGATATATTTTAATGAGATCAATCTACAAAACAAACACTAATTTCATTTATGTCCTCCAGTGTTCCTTTCTGGATTTCAGAGATTACTCAGAGTTGTTTTCTTTGCCTTGTTTTGTTTGGTAATATAATAAAGAGTAGTGTGTTCCAATTTTCACTTTTGCATTCCTTCTTGATGAGGCCAGGAGAAAGACTGGCACAAGTAACCAGACATCATCAACAGAAACAGGGTTCAGGTCCTTGCTCTGGCAGATTTTGGCAGGTTGATGCAGGATAAATCACTTAGGGATGGATTCACAACACAGCTTTTGCACTGACTAGAGCAGTGTCACAGATACTGGGGCTTACTGAGCCGCACAGAAATGGGCTTGGCACCTCAGGGGACAGGGCAAAGCAAGATGCTCAGGAAAGGCTTTATAGGCTGGCATGCTGAATCAGGAATGCAGGACTGATAAAGACACCTTAATAAGGACAAGATCTTTTTGGCCTTGCAGTAAAAGCTCTCTCTTGAGAGAGAGCTTTTCCTGAGAAAGGAAAGTGTTGCATTCTTATCATGTGAAGACTTCATACTATGCCATCTCCCATTTTCCAGCTAACCACCACATACTGGACCAAGTGGCTCTGCATTTTTTCATTTTAACAAATGGCCATAGCATCTCTTCCCTATCACAGAATTCTGCTGTCCAGATAAATACATCAAAGTGCTGAGTAATGCCAGCCTTAAAAGCAAGATAAGGAAACAGAATGTCTCCTGTGTTTGGAGAACTGTGAAAGTGGCCTCGAAGTAGACTGGATAACAATCACTACAGGTGTTAGAAAAAGAGGAGAAGAGAAAAAAAGAGAAAAGAGAGAAGAGAAAAGAGAAAAAAGAGAGAAAAAAGAGAGAAAAAAAAGAGAAAAAAGAGAAGAGAAGAGAAGAGAAGAGAAGAGAAGAGAAGAGAAGAGAAGAGAAGAGAAGAGAAGAGAAGAGAAGAGAAGAGAAGAGAAGAGAAGAATAAAAATAAGTCTGAACTTCAACAATCATCACCATTCCATGGTGTTCTTTTACAGGACAAAGCCATATAGGAGGTGACAGTTATAGCATTTCAACATAGAGACCCACTGAAAGATACATTTTCACCCCACCTGTATTTTCTTGCTTTTTTGAAACATAATTAGTTTTATTTTTAGTTATAAGTGAGGCAGTTCCCATGTCTCAATACCATTAGTAGGGTGTCTGTGATTATTCCTCTGTGTCCAATCTTGTGCTCTAATTGTTGGTTTCTTTGTGCTTGAATGGATTTTTCCTTTCTTTTTTTTCTCTTTTCTCCCTTTCATTGCCTTTCAACACTTAATGCTCTTTAAAATCACCAGGCCTCTGGATGTCTGCGTTTGGATTGCAGATCACCTTCTACTGTCTGTAGCTCTTTCACTGCCTAGCAGAATATAGATTTTTCTTTTGCAAAACACACTATAGGAGGAGAGGTGGAGAAATCAATATTTCATTAGTCAGACCAGAATACAGAAATGTCTGATCTGCAGGTCTAGGACGCCACAGGATTAAGGTTGTAACAAAAGGCAATAGTAGCATCATAAAGGAAGTGGTCAAGGTAGGGACCTGGGACAGCAGGAGTTGTTTTTGTTGGCATGACCACAGGCTCCTTGTAGCAGGTGCCTTATCATATTCCTTCTCATCCGTACTGTGTGCCACTTGTCATCTGAACCACAGGAGCAGGCTGGAGCTAGACACAAACTCAAAACTGGCTGTGCTATCTGCCAGGGTCACCCTTCCTCTTCCTCCCCTTGTACCGCAGCTGAAATTGTCATCCACACAGCTTAAACAGTTTATGTAAATGTTAAAGGTGAGAAACTGCCTCTCTATACTCAGGACAGGACTTTTTATACTTTTCCTATTTTTTTTTCTTGTCTGGAGCATTTTTTTTCTTCTGCATCTTTAGGCTCATGTCTGGCACATGGACTTCCATCCATCACCAGCAGGGATGAGGGAGGGCCACCTTTACCCATTTTATGCTTTTGTGAACTTGGTTCCTTCCTCCTCTCCCAGTGCTGTAAAATGATAGCCTCTGACAAAGAGGGTTGCCGTTAGTATGTCTCAACATGTATCCGTTTGGACAGAATCTTAGATAGTCCCTAAGACCTTATTGAATAAACACACGCTGCCTTTTCAACACAGAGGCAGCACATGGGCAAATGAAATGCTCACCAGTCCATCAGTAAAGACAAAAACAATGCAAAAGTTTTTTACATTTCTGGTTCTGTGCATTTACAATCCTGTTTTGGCTTTAGTTTTCTAAGCAGTACTGAGAGATATTTTTCATTGTCTTGGGTTTTTTTCCTAATAAAATTTCACAGTGGTCTGAAAAGGGTTTTCAGTGCATGCTTGAGGAATTTTCTAGTCTGGTCTGAGAGAGCCATGTGATACAGGCAGAATTTTAACAACTCAGTACAGAGACAATTCCCAGTTTCATATTACTCTCTAGCAGTTTGTCTGTACATTACTCTTCTAAAGTATTTGGGGTTTACAACTTACTGATATTCTTTACATACTAAATATCTAAGTTCATGTATGTCATTGAAGAAACCTGTGAAATCTTGCACTAATTAACATTTCCAGTTAGATACATACATTTCAGCCCTTTACTGTGGTGAAAAGGGATGGACAATGGAATTTGTGGAGTTTTCCCATTGATTTCAAGGGGCTTGGCCAAAGCTAGTCTCACAGAATCCATTCCTTTAACTTTTGATTTTCCTATAAATGTGTCTTCTCTACTGAAACACACACCTTTCTTTCTTTTAGCTAGTTTATGGCCTCAGTACAGCAGGCTCTAGATTGCCATCCAGAGGGCCCTGGACATGCTCGAGAATTGGGACTAGATGGCATTTAAATGTCCCTTCCAATCAGAACTATGACTCAGTGATTCAGCTTGATAACCTGGGTAATCTTAGGCTGCAAATAAAATGTTATCTTTACTGAGCAAGATTAGTGTGTGCATATACACAAATGAATGCCTATATGTTTATATGCATTTCCATATGGATGTATTGGCTGTGTGATACAATTTCCTAGAAGATTGAAGCTACAGTGGAGTTTCTATCTCCTGCCTTGTAAAATAAGTAATTAATGCCAGTAGTTACACTAGAAGAGTGTCTTTTATGCCAGAAAGCCTTATTTTTCATTCCAAACATATTGGTGGCTGATATTTAAAAAAAATAAAAGTCTTTACTCAGTATTACTGCTTATTTTCTATGCTGGATTGAGCTGTCTCTCACTGATTATGCTGTTTCAGCTTTACTTATTCTACAAACAGAGTAAGGGCTGCTGCAAGTTAAATGTGCAGTTGATATCAGGCACATGTAGGAAAAGATGTGCTTTAACTTTCATTTTAAACCCCTAGAGTGAGGATTTCATTTCTACAAATGAAACCAGTGCTTGCTATATCTCTTCAGAAGCAGTGCATTGGAGATGCAGTGCATTGGAGTCAGCCTCAACAGGAAATAAGGGAGGACTCCAAATCATACAGAACTTTTTTACTGTTTTGTGAGTAATTTCAGATTGTATCATTTATTCAATGAAACTGGTCCATCACAGGTTTCATTGTGAGCATTGCATACAGAAATCTTCTTGAAATTGTGGGAAAGGCTTTAGAAAAATAAAAGTTGTGCATGGCTGTAATTGATAGTAGGTAATTAACTATTTGGAAATGTGTAACTGTTATTCAAACAGTGAAATATGGTTTTCGGGGCTTTACTTCAGTCATTGGTCTTCAACGCCTCTCTGGCATTTTTTTTTAGTTTATTGAAGCAATCAAATCACCAAGAGATTGAGGTAATTTAAAATTTAAAATCAGCTCTGTGTACATTTTAAAACTTAACAAACTTCAAAACTCCAGTGAGCACTATTTAACACAGTGAATTTTTGAAAACTGTTTATTAAGGTAAGTAAACTTTTGATGTTGCCAAGAGAAAAGTTTAATTATTCACAGGAAATATGCAACATGGTTTAATTAATATCGACTAATCAACCTCTCTTTCTTTTTTACTTGCAGGAAAACATAAACATCAATGAAGCTTCCAGATGCTTGGTGAAACACATAATTACTAGTGAGAGTGATCCAGTTCAGTCTGTTGAACCAGATATTATAAAACCACACTTGAATTCCTCCAAGATTGTCAGTTGTTCAGCTTGCTTTAAATCCTAAGAGACTTCCAGACTATTACAAGAGCTGAACAACTATGATTCACAATTTATACTTTATTCAATGAAACCAACCTGCCCACATTGTCCCTAAGCTGATTGTCATTTTCTCAAAAATACCTTTAAATTTTTCCTTTTTTTTTTCCAGCTAAAATTTATTATGAGGTGTTCATTGATATCAACTATGCAAAACTCTCTTTAGCTATCGGTCAATTAAGACTCACGGTGATGACTGTGTTTTCCTGTTTGGGTGGCACCAGTGATATCAAAATCTATTTGTTTGCCATATGGTTTCTGAAAATTTGTATTTGTGATGTGACTGTGGCAGCGCCCTACATGTCCATTGATTTCCAGGATGTTTTCTCAATACCTTGACCAGCCAAATGTTATCAGTGCACTCTTTGTCACCTCTCAAACTTCAATGATCTTGTTTCATATGAGACAGATGATGATGAAAATCAAAACTGAGCTGTTCAGAAAGAGACACCAAGAATGCTCACAGTTAAATATTCCCATTGCGAGTTCAGTCTCTTGGATATAGGGACAGGTCTGAACATGAAGGAACATTTCACATCATTCAGTTTTCCAGAAGATCTGAGCTTCTGAGACTGATGAAGAATTGGCTCCCTCTTTCTGAGGAGTTGCAGTCTCATAGTTGATAGCATCATGTTAGATGAAACAAAATGGAACAAGGCAAGGGTGAGGGGTGACAAAACAGGCAATCAGGGGTACAGTCTCCTGGGTGAAGCAGATCAAGGTTTTCAGAAAGGGTTATCTATTCTATTAAGCTGGCATTTCCTCTGGAAAGCCCACATTGATTTTTTACCTGCCTCTCATCCCTCATGCCACAGATATCCCCGTGTGTTTAAACTGTGAGTCTTCTGTAAGTCCTAACATCATCCTTCATTATGTTTATGCTCATGGAAAATTCACTATCCACACTGTTACATAACAGCAGAACTTTTCAGGAATCCATCTGTGTTAATTAGAAGGATATTTGCTTTCTGAAAACATTCTTCTAAAATGTATATGAATAATCACAGGAAGCAAGCAAAATGAAGCAGCCTTACACGATACGCTTCTGGAAGATGTGAAGAATGTATTGAGCTGTACTGTGGAAATGAAATTGTTGATTTTCAGCATCTCATAAAAAATGCAGGTTGGGGGAGTCATTCAGAGAAGTGTATCATGTGGCTGCAAGCCCCCTCAACACAAACTTTGGTTCTATCCTGCCATTGACAAATCACTCGCATTTTCTCTTCTTACTCAGACTTTTCCTTCCTAAACTGTGAACTCTCAGTTGCAGGAGCTATCTTCAGAGATGGGCTCCTCCTCTTAGAGAGGTGTAACAGGATGGAAGGGAGGAGACAAAATCTCATGATGCCTTATGTTTGCAGATTTCCCTGCAATACTTCACTGAACAATTAGTTGGAGAACAGAGTGAAATTCTCAGTCTAGTGAGTATCTGCTGCATAGGAAAAATTAAAAAAAAAAGAAAAAAATTCCTCAAGCTGACCTTATACTGTGAGATCTATTTCATGTGCCTGTAAAATTCATCCTACTTGGCGATGTAAGGTTTATGTTTGGACTCAAAGTTCTTTTGCAACCTAAATGATTCTATGACTTTGTGTGTCTTTTACTAAATGCTCTGTTACTATATAGACACTGTAGACAAGAGCTATGTTTCTCTCCCTGGAGAGCCAGAGGCGAAGACATAGCTCTTTATGTGCTCTTTCTAAAGCCTTCAATTTTTCTCACAGAATTTTGGAATAAGAAAGCAAGGTCTCTAGTTTTAAAAATAAAAATTCACATAGATATATGGACACATATATATATAATCAGCTGGCTTTTTTGAGAGTAATTTTAAAGTTGTCTTGGATGCGGCATTATCCTTTACTACCTATGTTAAACATCCTCTAACTCCTGCTGTGATCTGTGTCAATGACCTTAAGCTTCCTGCCTCAGTTTCCTCATCTGTAAAACAGGGATCTATGTACACACCTACCTCACAGCACTCCCTGAATGTTACTGTTGGCACTGGGCTTTGGGGATACATGTTCTACAAATGCCAAGCTCTGATACTGCTCAAAATGAAATATGAGTGCCCTCTAGCATAAATACGTGGTGTTGTAAAGCCTTAGTGTTCTAAATCTATCAAAGGCTTGCCTGTAGTACAAAAATTAACTTAAATTATTCCACCTCAGTTGAGCTGGTCAAGGTTATAAAGCAACGTGTGACTGCATGGGATGATCAGATTGGCTGCAGATGGTTTGCAAACAGAAACTGTGGCTGCACAGATGTCATGGTGCTATTTTAATAATCTCAGCAACAAAGCTGCAATTCAGAACTAGTGCCACATCAGTTATTTCAAATTTAAAGCATCATTTAAGTCAAGTCATATGGGTGCCTTGTAAAGGATAACAATTCATATCCTGAGCCAAGGCCGAGGAGAACACAAGGAACTAGATATTTCAGATAGCTTATAAAGGGCTAATTTTTCATGAGTTGAGCCCTGCACTTCACTTATAAATCTGTGGATCTCAGCTAGAGCAGAAGAAATTGCCATTTCTTCCAAAAATACTTTTATGCCCAATTCACAATGAACCTAGCAGTTCCTAATGTGTTTTGCCTCTCCATATCACCTTTATTTGGTGGCTTCTAGCAATACTCACTAAGCATAATGGGAAATTCTACAAGACTTTGAGGGCTAATGCTAAAGATCTGGTGTAACAGTAAGTAAAATTACTCTGCATAAATAAAACACTCAAATGACATATAGACATGTTTTTGTCCTGCACTCTATTGTATAAACCCGCTTTAAAGTATGGGCTCACTGTCTGTTCCATAATGGTTCTGTTGTGTCAGGTTCTACTGCAGTCACTTCTTGGGCAGTTTTTCCACCTCTGGTAGAAGGAGAACAGATGGTGGCCAATTGCTAGACTAGGGACTAAACAAGATTTAAGTTCTAAAGTCACACACATTTACACCATGAGAATTAGAACAATATCACAAAGAATCAAGACTCCTTAAGAGGTTATATACAGTAATTTCACAATTACAAGCTGCATCATTTTGACTAAAATTTTGGTCTGAACCCAAAGTGCAGCTTATAATCAGCTGCAGTTTATATATGGACAAAGAATGAAAAGTTGCTGTTT
>PYHW01010466.1:1977829-2002069 GCA_013186435.1 Turdus rufiventris | reverse complement strand
TATATATATATATATACATTTTAGGGTTTCCATCTCAATAAGCTCACATGTATTGTTTTTTTGGGTCACTGTCCATCTTCATGCCCTCAGCTGCAGTCTGGTGTATTGGAATGCAGAGCAGTATACATGGAAACACAATGTCTTGGGGCAGTTGATGGCTTGCAATGTTGTGGCAAATCCTCTCTGCTGGAGCTCACATTCCCTGCTTGTTCAAGGGATATACAAGCCCCAGGCAGCACTTTGGGTTCCTGGCAAGCGGAAACAGGGGCTGCAGCCACACAACCTTGGCCCAAGGAAGCAGTTGAGCAGGAGATAACTGCTACCTCCTGATACAGCCAGCACATGGGAATGGGTCCAACCTGCCACGCAAAGCAGCAGTTTACAGCTCCTGGGAAGCCTCACCTGAGATTTGATAGCAGAGCCCCACACGACTCTAAATGCAGTGTTACCCACCACTGATTGAACTCTTTAAAGAAAGCCAGATCTAAAATGCGATGCAATCACTTAGTAATGGGATATAATCATTACAACGTTTAATATCCACCATTGTAGTCTTCAAAACTCAGAGGCAGCTGCCAGCCCTGAGGTGTCCAGCTCTGCGGTGCCGCAGCTCCTGGCAGCAGCAGTGCTCCAGCTGCCTCAGCTCTGCCTCCTGGCGCGCTCATGGATGCCCCTGTGCTGACAAGACTGAGCAGTTTAGTACCCAAGTAATTCTCAGTTTTCCTCCCCCACACAGTTCCTTTTCTCGCTTTTCCACTCCCTGCTCTCTTCTCCCTGCCCCTCCTGCTGCAGGGGCAGCAGGCAAGCGGCTGTATGCTGTTTGTTTGCTGGCTGGGGCTGAACCCAGATATCCATGGGGCTTTATAAAAAAACCTGCAGGATCTTATGTCTCCCATTCCTGGCCTGCTGCAATAATAGACACAGCCAAAGGTTTCATGTTTCTTAATAAATCCTGAACTACTCGATGAAGGGTGAAAGCTTCATCAGAGCTTTTACAAGCCTTATACCTCAGGTCAAGAATCCCATGGCGTGGTGACCTGGGGATTGTTGAGGAAGTACAGCTAAGACTCAAGCTTAAGATTTAAAGGTGCAAGGTCTGTAAAATCTATAAAATATCCTCTGTGGTTTTATAAGTGCTCTTTTCATTTTTATCTATTGCCTCTGTGTGTTCACAGATCACAAGTAAACTTTGTGCATAGAAATGAAATAGCTGCAATCTGCATTTCTGTAAAGATAGGTTTGATTTAAGAGATACAAAAACTGTAAGTACC
Source organism: Turdus rufiventris (assembly GCA_013186435.1). Lineage (NCBI taxonomy): Eukaryota > Metazoa > Chordata > Aves > Passeriformes > Turdidae > Turdus > Turdus rufiventris. The sequence continues at coordinate 2,000,798 of PYHW01010466.1, read as the reverse complement.
TCTGGATGCACATTGGTCCTCTGCTCTGAAAACAATGAAAGTATTTGTGATGTAACTTACCATCTAATAAAGAAATTAAGGAGGATAATAAAAATTTAAAAATGCGAACAGGGAGAAATTAATTTCAAAGTATCTCTTGAGTATTAATAAATGTATAAGGGATAATCTTACATAGTGGAGATTCATAAAAGGATACTCTTATTAAGTAAATATTTGGAAATCAGAACATGTACGTATGTCAAATGGATGGAGCTCTTGGCAAAAACGTGATGGAACAATGTGTTGGGATAATTAAAGATAAAACATGGAATATAGGAAATAACATGATGAAGTTTTTTAAAATTACAAAGACAACATTTCACAAGGGAAACAAGAAGGTATCGTAGCTATTCATATGACTTTTTGAGCAAACCTGCATTAGCAATACCAAATGATCCCAGGCAGATGTTATTTATAAGAGGGGAAATCATTGCATCATGCATTTGTGCAGATGGTGCCAAAAATCATAGACATTTAAACCATGTCTCAGATTTGTATATGCTCATTGTCCACTGAATAGGTACACACAGTGTATCTGCTTACAAGAGCTCAAGTGAAAATAGAATGAATTCTGGAACTCTGGGAGCCCTGCAGGGCCCCCATAGCTGTCGGTGGGTGTGCTACTGTTGTACAAGGGAGACACAGAAAATACAAAATCAACAACAATGCTTTTCAAGTATTCAAAGGTCATGAGGAATAAACATCCTGAAATACAAGCTTGTTGGTTTCAGAGGAATGAGATTCTTATAAAAAAAAATATATATAGATCCTTCTTTTCTGATTTCTGAACACAGAAGGCTTCATTTTTTTTTTCTTCCAGCCTTTCTCATCAAACAAAATCTGGAATATCTTTTTTCTAAAAAAGGCAATGAAAATTCCTACAGACCCATCTGAGTCCAGAAACTGGAGGCCCAGCAAAAGCATTGCCACTAACTTGTGTTAATTAGTGGCCTTAAGTGCCTGTCCAAATTCAACTGTAATTTCTGAAAATATTGGCTTTAGTACAACATACAGGATTATGTGTATATATATATATATATATATAGAGAGAGAGAGAGAGAGAGAGAGAGAATTTATAGAAATAATACTCTGTATATACATAGTATGCATGTATGGTATTATCTGAATATCTTGCTTAATACAAATGTAGCCAATTTGTATGTTACTATGGTTGTAGGGATGTTAAACCTCCTAAGGGAAAGAAAGTTCCTGCCAGAAAACCTGCTCTTCTGTGGACTCATCTCCAAGGCCAAGGTAACTGCCAGGACTCAACTCTGGCACTAACTTTCCATAGGCTGCAGCTCCTTTCCAAGCATATCTGCCTGTTCTGAGATCCTCCAGGGGCTTCATCATGGACCCCCATGGGCTGCAGGGGCACAGCTGCCCCACCATGGGCTGCACCAGGGGTTGCAGGGGAATCTCAGCTCAGTGCCTGGAGCACCTCCTGCCCTCCTTCTACACTGACCTTGGGGTCCGCAGGGCTGCTCCTCTCGCATTCTCACTCCTCTCTCCCAGCTGCTGTGCAGTATTTTACCCCTTTCCTCAAATATCTTATTACAGAGACATCGCCAACATAACTGATGTTTTTGCTAGTGGTGTGTCCACCTTGGAGCCAACTGGAACTGTGTGCATGTGTGACATGGGGGGAGCTTGTGGTGTCTTCTCACAAGAGACAGTCCCCTCAGACAGACTTATAAAGTCAGCAAACTAGGACAGATCCAGAAAATGGAAAGCAGATAGCTTAGTGGAAGGTAGTGTTTTACGTTGTAACTCAGCAGATTAAAATATCATCACAAAGTGTAGGAAAGGACAGTTCATTGTAGCCTGTTGGGAAGTACCAATCTTAGCATGCTACAGAAAGAGTGATTGTTTCCTATTTCTTGGTGACTGTTATACAAAAGCTGTAGGGTGAAGATCAATGAAAACCACCCTCTTAGACTGAGTCTCAAGCGTATCTCTCTTTCCTTGGTAAGGAAGATAGAAATACCAAGGGGAAAGATTCGGCAGCTGAGCTGTTGAAATGTACCCATCATTCAGCACATGAACCAATTCTGTAGGAATTACCCTATAAAGCACTTAAATATCCATCTCCCACAGGCCACACTTCAAACCAACAGCTGAATTGCTTTTTTGCACCTTTACTTGTGCCCATTTATTGCAGTGACATATAGGGCACCAGTGAATGTCTGGCCTCAAAAAAATCTTCACTAAAACCTGAGATGGTCTGACAGCCACAGAAATCATTGCCATTGATTGAATCATTAGGCTGTCTAAGATTTCAGTCATTAATGAGAAATCTCATTTTCTTATAAGAATGACAACAAAAATAATTTTAACAAAGCAAAAATCTCGGGGCAGCAAGGCTATATATGAGCCAGAGAAGACTTTATGTGCATTCAGAGACCAGAAAAACTAGAGGGAGGAGAATCTACTGAAGAGCCACAAGCAGCTTTAGATTTTGTTGAAATAAGAATGCTTGGTAGCTGAGGCAATATCAAGGACTTGTACTATTCTTGCTCTCCCTCCATTGCTTTTTTGATCAGTAAGAATAGGGCACTGGACCCTTAGCCTGAGTCCTGATGGAGCTTTTTATGTTATGCAGTAAGTGAAATGAAGACAGCTGAAATCTTTTGGTATTGGGGAGATAACAAGCCTTCAACCAATAGGAATCCAGGGTATACAGGCAACTGATTTTTTACCTGAAGAGATCATGCAGTACTGCATGTTAGGAAAATTGTTCTCCAATAACCCTTTGGAGCCATGCAATTTGGCAATCTGAATACAGTAATTTCACGACCATAAGGCGCACCAGACTATAAGGCGCAACCCCGGGAGTTGGCAAATTTTGCAACTTTGTACATTATATAAGGTGCACCGGACTACAAGGCGCACTTTTTTTTGCCGCCGCTCTGCACCATCTCCATGGGGCCAGGGCATGCCCGCCACTGCTCTGTGCCACCTCCCAGGGGCCAGGGCATGCCTGCTGGGGTGCCACGGGCCCCGCGGCCCCACCTCCACCTGGCAGCCCCGCGGCCCCGCCTCCACCTGGCAGTCGTGGCCCTGCCGACTCCCCCTGCGGCTCGCAGCTTGCACCTCCGAGTTTGCAAATTTCCAAACTTTGTCTATCATATAAGGTGTACCAGACTATAAGGCACACTTCTGGGTTTGGGGGAAAATTTTAGTCAAAAGGGTGTGCCTTATAGTAGTGAAATTACTGTATTTATCTTTTAATTCTTAGCATGATGTATAATGCCCTGTGCATAACATGTGGTGGCTTGACACTGGCTGACTGTCAGGTGCCTACCAAGCCACTCTATCCCTCCCTTCTCAACTGGATGGGGGGGAGGAGAAGAAAGGATAGAAAAGCTCGTTGGTCAAGACAAGGACAGGACCATGACCCAGAAGTTACTGTCACAGGCAGAAAAGACCTGACTTGGGGAAGTTAATTCAATTTATTGTCATTGAATAACAAAGTAGGATAGCAAGAAGTTAGAACAAATCTTATAATTCTTTCTGCCCCCCTCTCTCTTCTTCCCAGGCTCAACTTCACTTTAAATTTTTTTGCTTCCCATCAAGCAGTGCAGGGGGATGGGGAATGGGATTTGCAGTCAGTTCATAGCACTTCACATCTGCCATTCCAAACTCTTCCAATGATGCCAACATCTAGTCTGAGCTTATTTTCTTTTATGCCTTTGGACTGTCAAAAACAAAAAAGGCCTCCCAAGAGAAGGATATGTTGTTTTGGTATCTGTCTTAGTAAGCCAGAACAGTCTTTGGATATGATTTGACACTGGATGTGGCAGAAACACACATGATCAGCACAAACAGCTGGTTGACATTTAGGAAGAATTTTGGGTGAGACGCATTATCAAATGTTCTAGGCAAGCCTACCTACAAAAAATGAAACTGAAACCTAGAAAAGTTTAATTGAAAAAAAAAAAAAAGAGAGTACACCATAAATATAGAAAATTAGAAAACATATGAAAATTCTCTTTCTTCTAATAATCCTAGGTTAACAGCAACTCCTGTAAGGACATTTAAATTTATATCTATATTTTGAGAAAATATCTTGGTTTTCATCAGGAACTATAGCTTTTCTGAAGCAGAGGAGTTTAGATTTCTCTTTTCTTGTTCATATATTCTTAGTTTCCTTTAGTCTTTGAAATTATTTGTCTTGCTTGCATCTTCTTTCATGCCCTTTTACACGACAAAGTGAGACGTAAGTTTATGGTGGTTATTTTTTATTAGGAGTCAATTGGTTTTTTCTTGGCTCTATCTTACCTTCCTCTATTTTATCTTTTGTCAAAGACAGTAGCAGATAATGAAGATGATTTTTTCCTTTCCAACTTAGAATTTACACAATTTAAGCCAATATTCATGCTTCAACAAATGGTCCCCTCCAGGTCATTTAGTAGAAGATGCACTACCATTTCTAAATCACTATAAGCATGTTAATTTTTTCATTACTTATTTATGAGGTTTCAACTAGTTAATCTATAATAACACATTCCATCAGCCAACAAATTGATATAAGTTTTGCCTTTTTTGTGTTCTATTTTTTCCCCATTGTTGTCTCAATGATTGTCCCGTTTGTGATCTGTGCAGTTTTGACAGATTTAGGTTGACCCCATTACACTGATCTAATTGATGATCACTTGAATTTTGATGACAAAGCAGCAGTATTAATCAGGTAACAAATCTGACTTCTTTTACCACATTAGCCCTCTGGAAAATCCTTTAGCAAATTATATCCACATGTTAAGCTCATCTGAACAATCAGTCCTGTTAAAGCCCTAGCCACCAAAATCCATTTATTTTCTTTAGAAATCAGTCTCTTAATTTCTAGCAACTTAGCCTTTTTTCCACCAGATTATAACCAAATGATATGAACATTTCATGTATGAAGAACAGTCATTTTAGTACAGACAAGTGGAATTAACAGAGAAGCTGTCTAATTATTTGAATTGTAAGTATATAACAGCACCTTGCAAGTGCAAAATATTTCACTGTTCTTTCTTTTTCCTATGTGTGGAAAATAACTTGGAATATTTAAGTCCATCCCTTTTTTGTGGCTTCTCCAGTGCTCAGAGTTCTGCCTGGCTGGAAGTCCTAGAAATAAACTCATTAAAGGGAGATTTAGAAAGAACAGGGTTATAACTAGTGAAAACTACTCTTCTCACTCCACCAGTCAGATGTTAAGTGAATTAGAAAGAAATGGCAAAAGTAGTGACTTCTTTAGGGCAATTTTAAGAATTCAATTACAACAGAGTTTCAAAGCTCACAAATCTGCTAATCCTCCACAGGCCTAAAGGTTGCTATTGCCCAAACACAAGAGTATTTATCAGTATGTGAACCAACAGCCTGCTTAGGTGGGATAAAATCTCTGTTATTGTTATTTATCTTTACACAATGAAGGTGGCCCTAACAGATGTTAATCAAAAGTTACAGGTCTTGTCTCAACAGATTTGTGGTATATTTACTGACTGCACTCAAGTATGAGGCTGGATTTTATTTCAATTGTAAGTGACTTTAGTACTTATCACTCTGAAGCTACTCTTACAGGGGCATTTGAAATTACAAGAATAACTCAGTATGTTAAAATATTTTTTGAGACTTTGTAGAGGAATTTTTTTTTTGCAGATACTGGATAATTCTCTGAAATTATTTAGTTTTATTATTCCACCTACCAGAATCATAAAAATTGCATTAAAATGTTAGATCAGGGTATTTTCTGAGATAATGAGATATCTTGTATGCATATGTGTTGTGTGCAGTGAATCAGAAGATTATGAAATTAACCTACTGCTGTAAAATGCAGTGGTTTTCTCAGTAAGTCATACTGATGGAAAAACATCTCTATACAAAGCACACAAAAAAGAAATGTTGACTCTGTAAGTGATCTACCACACTACATTACAATGCTGACTTTAACTCACTCTGTGCCTCAGGAGCAAGAAACATTGTGGGATTTGTCAAAAGACATTCTCATGGCATTCATCACATTGATAACTTCATAAGGTTTTCCTTTCTGCTCTTGTTAAACTGTAAAGGATGCTGCTGCCTCATTGTCTGCCCTTGGGGCTCAATCCACCCACACAGCTTGCAATGTATGGATCCCACCAGATCACATAATCATAGAATCACAGAACAATTTGGGTTGGAAGGAACATTAAAGATCATCTTTGTCCAAAGACCCTACCATGAGCAGGAAACCTCACACTAGACCAGGCTGTTCAGAGCCCAATCCAACCTTCCTTGAACACTTCCAGGTACGGGGAGTCCACAACCTCTCTGGTCAACAAAGAGCAACCTGAAAGAGACATTTCTTTATATGACAGAATAGCATGCAAAATTCTGTTTAGGGTGAAGTCTCAGAGAAATCTCTTTCCAGTTTCCCTCCTGAGAAGCCATATTTTGGCACCCAAGAGAGATTTTTCTAGGGCACACAGCAGCATTGAACTCGGTTACATTCACCACAGGTTTTAACAAATGTCAAAGACTTGCTAAAAATGTTTTAACATTTTTCTTTTCACAATGCATTGAATATACTTCTGTACTGCATTGCCTCTTAGCTGGAAGGGGAAGAGATGGAAACAGTACAATTGCCTTGAGATCTATCTAGGCTCTGTTACTGACCCAAGAATCTTCCTGGAAGCATATTACATTCGAATTTTTGGGGACAATACACCTTCAAGAAAGAAACAAATTTCCCAAGGAGAAGGACAGCCATCTAGATCAGCAGATAAACTTTACGGTACAGTCATTACTACCAGAAGAGAGAACCAAGGCTTGCCAAGGGGCTTCATCCATAATACATTACATCCAACTTCCTTTTAACAGAGAAAAAAACAAATCTTCCACTGCCTGTCCCACAGGAGGATGTGTGTCTGGTCTTCTTTCTCAATGTGGCTCCATTTGCCTAATCATACATTACAGTAATTTCACGATTACAAGCCGCACCATTTTGATTAAAATTTTGCTCCCACCCCAGAAATGCGGCTTACACTCAGGGGCAGCTAATATGTGAATAATTTTCTGACATTTCCTACCCCGGAAGTGGCAGCCAGTGTGCTGAGCTGAGCACCTGCCAATAAAACCTGGGTTTACGTGATTGTTACAAATTGGTTACTCTGTTTTGCGGCAGGTGGAGCTGGGCTCCCTGCCGGCAGCCCGGGGGGGAAGGGGAAGTCGGGGGACTCCCTCCTTCAAGCAACACAGCCCAGGGGAGAGGTGGGGGGCTCCGTGCTGCCCTCTCCACAGCTCGGGGGGAGGCGGGGGCTCCCGTCCTCGCCTGCCGCCGCAGGTGCCGGCGGGCTCCGTACCCCCCTGCCACCATGGGGCTGCCACCAGGCCGAGGCGAATGAGCCCAGCAGCAGTGGCAGCTGGCCCCAAGCAGCCCCGCTGAGTGGCAGCACTGAGCTGGGCCACCTGGCCCCATCAGCAGCCCTGAGCGGGCCGAGCCCTCATGGCCCGAGCCGAGCCAGTAAACCCCGCAATCCCACGATTCTGTTACTATTTGGCAACTTTGTTGCACGCGAGTCCTCTCTGTGAACAACAGAGTGGCTTATAATTGGGTGCGGCTTGTGTATGAACAAAGAGATGCAGCTTATAGTCAGTGCGGCTTGTAATTATGAAATTACTATACTTCATGGAAAAACAAATGCTCAGTAGTTCTGCAGTAGCAGACTTCCACCCTGTGTGCTGTCCTCCACCTGGTCATGTTTCCATGTGTATGTTTATCCTTACCAGGGTCATTAACACAAGATTGGATATTTTGGCTGATGTTAACAGAAGAAGGTGTGCTGCTGTTTCCCCTGTAGCATTTTTTCCCCTTATCTTAGGCAGGAAAACAAAGGAGGCTAGAGTGCAAGAAACCATTCCAGCCTAAAACGCTTTAGACCATTAGTAATGCTGGAATTAAAAGATTAAAACGTTTGTTTCAAGTGCTAAGTAGTCATGTTCTCTTATTAATGTCACACTCTACTAAGCATTATGCCATACTTTGTAATGCATGGATTCATCCCACACATCCTGTGCAGAAAAGTGCTTTTGGCTTATGTTTAAATTTGAGAGCTTTCCTAAATCAAGATTCCAGGAATTATACTCTCATTAATTTCCTCCTCTCGTTCCCCCCAAACCCAGTTCTCAGTGCCCTCAAATGTGTTTATTTGAAAGCCACACTTTAAAACTCAGTGATTTTATGAAGACCCAGAGTAGACGCTTAATGTAGAGACATCCCCAGCCATTATATGCCCCAATGCTTCATTGAGTCAGACCTACTGGGCCTTAAAGGGACTCTGCACTTGCAACTCCTGCTGAGGCATTTCTATGTGTTCCTGCAGAGGAATTTTTAACATCCATCTGAGTTGCCTGCACTGCATTGCTGGATCTGTAACAGACTCTCAAAGACAGGCATTTATCACTCCTGCATTACCATACTCTGTTCTTGCTGTTCTGTGGGGAAGAGCCTTACTTAGCACATTAAAAATGCAAGGAACGATTAAAGAATCCCACTCTTAATGAGATGGTACTTCTCCCATAAATTTTAAGCAATGAATATTGCAAACTCTCTTTTCAAGCAGGTTAGACTAGTACTCACAGTTCTCTGCTGTCAAGGATAGAAGCCCCCACTGAAATGTGCTGAGATCCTGACACTTCCAGGATCTGTGCTGAGCCTGAGTGTTGGGTGGCTGTCACATCTAATTAATGTCAATCCAGTCCAGGGATCCTACCTCTAAGTCACGGTCCTTGGCCAGACAGTGCTAACTAGAATACATGGAGTGTAATTCATTGAACATGCTAAATATAGGATGTACCAATTTATGAAGGGGCAGAGAGAACTAGACAAATTTCCATTTCAAAATGTCTGATTTTTCCCATGGAAACCAATGTATGTGAAAAGATTTAAATGTTGGGGATTTTAGGGGGAAAAATTTGTGAAAATAGTACAGACCCTGGGGAAAAAAACCCCTCATCATATGACGATGTGTTCATCTATGACAAAATATAAAACTAAAACAGGCACCAGAGAATATATAGCAGTAATTGCTGCACTATTCAAGTGACCCAGCGGTGTGTAACAACTCATCATTGTTCATTCTAGAGGTAGCTACTGCAAGTGTTCAAGAGACTGAAATAAAGCATTCTTCAGCTTTGTAAGCAAAAGGAGGATTGTGAAGCCATGATGTTTAGCACTGAATTTATCTGGCTGGATTGCATATCAAAATGCCTAGTCAAAATAATGCAGGAACAATGCGGGTAGCCGCGGGGCTCAGCAGGGCTCGGCACATGTCCTGGTTTGGAGGACAGGTGTCTGCTAAGAAAGGCAGGAGCTTCTCTTTGAAATGGAGAATGTACAGTAATTTCATGACCATAAGGCGCAACGGATTATAAGGTGCACCTCTGGGAGTAAGCAAATTTTGCAACTTTGTACATTATATAAGGTGCACTGGACTATAAGGCGCACCTTTTTTTTTGCAGCGAGGAGCTGCGCTGCACTCAACAAAGTAACGAATTACTGGCAGATGCTCAATTTGGAAACAGTTTTCAAAGATCGGTGTAGCCTTTAAATGCAGCCCCAGGCACCTTCCCCATGCAGTGGGCCCCAGCACTCCCGCCCGCCCCCAGGATGTCTGTAACTAAGATGGTAATTTTCTTCTGCAAATTCATTGTAATAAAGCAATTATTTTGCTCCTATATTAAACTTGTTATAATCTGTGGTTGGTAAAATCCAACAAGTTCTCACATTCTTTTTATACTGTGGTACCTAGAGCTTGGTGCAACGCTCCAGGTGGGGTCTCCTTAGAGTAGAGCAGAGAGGAGGAATCAACTCCTTTGACCTACAGGTCTCCCTTCTTTTGAAGCAGCCCAGAACACAAGTGGCTTTACAGGCTGCAAGAGCGTATTGCTGAATCATGTTTTGCTTTTGGTCCACCAACTCCCTCTAGTCTTTCTACCCTGGATTAATCTTGACCTAACCTCTACTCAGCCTGTACTTGTGCTTAATTTACTACATATTCATGGAATTTTATTGGTGATATCCCCCTTGACTTCTATTTATATGTGTGTATATGTGTGAGTTTGGGTTTTGTGGGGTTTTTTTTGTTTTTCTCCCTTATTTCTTTATTTGGGATCTCATTTATTTGGCTTTGGGTTTTGTTGTTGGCTTTTATGGGGTTTTCTGGGAAAACACATGCATACCTACTCTCCAGCGATACAATCTTTTGTACTGAAGTCCTTTGCATTTGAATTCGACTTCCTGCACCTTGAGCCAGTGAGCTTTCCAGAATCTTGTGTTGGTGAAGAGGTTCACTGATGGTACGGCAAAGAGGGCGAGCAAGGAAATGTAACAGCATAGGAGAAAAATGCGTGAGGAGATAAGACCCACAAAACCTGAAGAGTTTTACAGCTCTTGTATGACACCCAGAAAATTCTACTTGCAGATTAGCCACTGCTAATCCCTTCAGGCTTAGTGACTTTTAGGGGCTTCAGGCAGGTTGAATTGCTATTATTCACAGTTCACAGCACACTGCAACGGAAAGGAAAAATAGAGTGTTGTGAAATCTTCATTCGTTTGATTCCAGAGCTGATATTAAGCAGCTGTCAAGTATTATCTGCAAGGATATAACAATTAGAAAGCAATTAGAATCTGTATACATTAGGTATGTGTACATACCTAAATATGTATAGCAATTTTATGCTTTGGGATAATAGTATATATAATGTATTCTCTCTAAATTAGCTTTGATATTCCTTCTTTCAGCCTTGGCTATATGATTTTTCCTGTAAGCTTTTACCCCTGCTGTTTTTCAGTAGGACTCTATGCCTGAAAAAGCCAAACTTGATTTTCACACTAAGTTGCACTCTGACTGTGGTGTTTATTGGAGTCTTATTGAGGCATATTAATGGTGGTCTATTCTCGTGCAATAATGTCACCATTATTTTTTTGTCATTCCCAACTCTATAGATTTTTATAAAATATGCTCAAAAAACTCAAGCAACAATCTGAAATTTCTATATTTCCCATTCCTTTTAAAGGTTACCTAGAAACATCTGCAGCACACTAACAGTAAACTATCACACACCTAAGAATACTTGCTGTAAACTGCTCCATAGTGCCAATTAGATGCGGTATGAACTCTACACAGGGGAGCACTTTATTGCTTCATTATTGCTTTTATATAATTTTAAATCCTGTTCACTGCAGCAACAAACATCCAAGCAAATATTTAAAAAGCTAAATGGGGAAATGTAGAACAAGTTAATCTGCTACTGGAAACTTTAATGTTTGCAGCTCCACATATGGCATATCTGTGTTCAGGGGACAATAAAATATTTTCAAAGATGCCAAGAAAATGGCACATTTGCTTTTTTAATACATGCAATTAAACATAATGGGAAAAGATCTAACTGGTAGACTGGACTGACTTAGATAGCAACATGTGCTGGTGCTGCACATATTGTAGTGATAGTTTAGGAGAAGCATAAAACCAGAAAGGTCCAATTCACTGTAACAAAAAACATGGTTGTGTGGGAGCATGAGAGATTACCTGTTGAATAAAGAATTTTGGCAGCAACGTAATTCATCAACACCGCATCAGATTGAAAATTCCTGTCAACAATTGCCTTTGGTGCAATTAAGATTTGAGCAAAAGTAGATGTTTTGAAGTTGTTTTCTTTGCAAGTCTCCAACTCTCTGAGTTTGGAGAGTCAGAGCCCCTGAGCTGCTATTGTAGGGCTGGTGGAGTGGGACAGCTGATGTCTTTCCTGTGTGATTAACGTCAAAACAGAATGTCTTAAACAGCAGGTCTCTCAAAACTGCTTGCGATAGTGGCAATTCAGTTTTATTAAAATTTTGTTCTCTGATCTTTGTTATTTTATCATAGGATTTTTTTTTGTCAAAGCCTTTCAGTTTTCAGTCTTCATGGTCATCGAATCAAAGAAGGGTTTGGTTTGGAAAGTGCCTTAAAGACCATCTAGTTGCAACCTCCCTGCCATGGGCAGGGACATCTTCCACTACACCAGGTTACTCAGGGCTCCATCCAATCTGGCTTTGAACACTTCCAGGATTGGGACAGCCTGTTCCAATGCCCCACAACCTTCACAGTAAATAATTTCTTCTTTATACCTAACCTGAATTTCCCCTCTTCCAGTTTGAACCAATTACTCCTATTCCCTATCACTATAGCTCCTGATGAAGGGTCCCTCTCTGGCTCCTTTATAGGGCCATTAAAAAACCTGTCATGCCTTAGTACAAACAGCAAGCAAGGAAGACATAATTTAATATGAAGCATAAAATGCTGTAAAGAACTATTTCTGTTTCTGAAGTAATTTATGTATAAAGGGTTCTGCACTTTTAAACTAATTTTCTTTTTTTAGGCTTACACTATATTTATATCCAACATGGATAATTTTAGTCCATCTGACAAGCCACAAATTGAAGAAATGACTGCCTGTCCTCGGCAGCAAGACTGTGCCAATACTCCACCAGATTTCCCAAACTAGCAACCCTGTAAAACAGATGAAACACCATCCAAGAGGGAAAAATTAGTAGAAAAATGCAATGAGGATATTAATGATACACAGTGGAATGCAACCAACTTGGCTCTCTCTGTGTAACTCCTGTAGACTTTCTGCTTTGAAATAAAAGTAATTAATATAGAAATTAACAAACCCACTTCCTGACAAGAACATCTATTTTAGGATTACACTACTTTGATTTCAGAATGCAGTGGTCACTTGAGGTTAATTCCAAAGTAGACGTGAAATAACACCTAATGAACTTGGCTATGTTTCTGAGGTCATAATAAGAAACTTAGCTAAGTTTTTAAGGTCATAATATCACTTACCATCATGAAATACCACATAATCTCATCAACTTACATTTTACTGTGTTTATGGTACTACTCTTGCTCTCCTAAGCAAGGTCCCTATGTATCTATTCAGCACTAGTTACTACAGCCACTTTTTAGGGACTTAGTTAAAAATACTTGTAGAAAAGTTATGGTATTAAGATCCCAAAGGGTTTTGAAAGAGAGAGGTGAAGATACAATCAAAGGATATGCCAAGAAATCAAGAGGTCTAAGTTAGTGGTCAAAAAGAGTACTTTATTTTGACTTAGAGTAGGAAGGAAAAGGAAATGAAGCAGCAATGGACTTGCTCTGTACCACAGCACAGAGCTTAGAAACACAGATTCAGCTGCATATTTCTGTTTACCAACCATGTAGAATATGGCTCACATGACATCTTTTCAAGGTGAACCACTGGAGGGTTACAAGAGAAACATCAAGAGGGAAATGCACTTGGTATGGTAACTCAGAATTGAGACAGTAGAGGGTTCTTGTTCCTGATCTAGTGTTTACTCACCTGAGCAGACTCTCAATCCTCCTACTCCCAAGTGGAAGCTACTTTTTTATTTCCTTTTCTGGATTTACAGATATAAGGAAGAAATTTTTTACTATAATGGTGGTGAAGCACTGGAACTAATTGCCCAGAGAAGTTGTGGGCTCCCTATTCTTGGAAGTGTTCTAAGTCAGGCTGGATGGGGCTCTGAGCAACCTGATCTAGTGAAAAATGCCCCTTTGTGTGAGAAGAGGGTTGGAATGAGATGATCTTTAAGGTCCTTTCCAACCCAGAGCATTCTATTACAGGATTCTATGATATTTTCAAATCCTTTAATCTGTCAGAGTGAATGGCACCGCTTCATTTTTTTCATTTATAAAAGACTATTATCTTTGACTATTTACTGCAGTCCCCCATGATCTCAGAGGAACAAAAAAGGAAAGAAGCAATCTCATTAATTTACTGCCAGTATCTGCCCAAGAAAAATTTAAACACTCCTTCTGCATGATGTGATTATAATTGAGCTGAATTAGATTTTAACCTCTGAAGAAAACCAGAAAAATTTAATTGAAGCCAATAGTTACTTTGCATTTTACTGTGTGTTAGAGGTCAGAACCTACCTCTGGTCACTTCTTTAGTACTGGTTTACCGAGTACAAAATCTGCAATCAGAAGACACGTTTTTAAAATAATGGTTTTACTATACCTGGTTGGCCAGTTTGTCTACAATGGGGGGTTCAGACATGTGCCCCACAGGAGAATTTCATTTCTTTGTGTATTGAAATTATCTCAATACCATGATAGTATCTCCACTCACACAAAACAAAGCACATATCCAAGTAATTTTACATATATAATGTCAGGTCTCTGTTTCCAGTTTACTTCATCCTTTGGCTAATTGCCTCACTGCAGACTGCTGATTACTTTGACTCCCAGCTGTATTCAGGAAGCCAAGTGGGAATGCCTGCATGAGCCTTTGAAGTCCTTCACATTATCTGCTAATCTAAAAAGGTTATCAACACAGCATTGGAGAGGAAGAAATGAACACTTATGAAAACACATTAATCTTCTTGAAGCTTTAGAAGCTGCTTTGACACAATAGGAGATGCTAAAGTGAGGCTTTGTTCCCAGTCCACTTCTCTCAATTCTGTCAGGATGCTCTGCCAACATTGAAACGATAAAAAACCTGCTGTTTTAAACAATTCTCTAGTAAATTATGAAATTCAGTAGGAAGAAACAACATGATGTTTTTGTGAGCCTGTGCTGATCACTTGACTGGTTGAAGAGTTACAACTGTACTTGACATTTTGTGCCTCGGAGACAATGTCACTACACCATATTAAAGGCAGGTGAGAAAGTGCCAGGAGGCTGGGAAAATTCTTGAGCTGTTTGACCCGAAGGTGGAACATTTATTTTCTCTCTTTCTTTAGCAGCAACAGTAAATGAGCAGAAGACAGATATACTCACTGTGGAGCCCTAAATTCTAAACTTATTTCTGCTGATTACTCCCCTACAGTCATGCTTTCCTCCAACAATAACAAAACCCGTCACATCTGCTCATGTGTGCCACGGCTGATGGTGAGTGTATAATTAACTAATAACAATATTGAATTCCAATAACATTGGTTATAATATTGGTTGGCTGAAGGCTATTGCAGCATTCTCAGTAAATCCAAGCAGCTGATTGGGGGTTAGGTGCTCCTAACTTTGATGAGGCTTGCAAAAATTACCTTAGACCCTGTAACAGCTTCCTGCAACTCATAGGCTCAGAATAGTGTCTTACCCTTTCTTAGATCTCAGGAAACGAGGAAAGATCTGAGCTTTTGGAGAAACTTCTTCTCTGCCCTGTAAGTAAGGAAAGCCAGAAAAGGGGTTTTGTTATGTTGGTAAGGATACAAAACAGCATTTCTACTTTTCATTACTTCTTGTCACTGCTTCAACATTCTTTCTGGCTTGGTTTGCTTTCAAACATCATTCAGTTCTGTCAATGTCATGTATGTAATTTTCTTACTGTTCTTTTTCTTTCTCAAATCTACTGAGTCAGAAGCAAATCTTTCCATTATCTGCTGGGAAGACTTTAGTGTTAGTATTTTAGTTTTCTTTCTAGTGGGTTTTTTTTTTCAGTCATTTCTAAGCCTTAGTCAGTCATATGTGAAGGAAAGTTCCTGAAGGAGGTACAAACTTAAACACATAATTGTGATCTCTTGCAGATGTTTATATTTCTGTTTATTCTCTGTTGTTGTTTTCTTTGAACAAATTATCTGAAGTTGTTTAAACTGGAAGTTTGTAATTATGTTTTGTCAATGGAAAAACAAATTGATTTTGGTCTTGGAGTAAGTGATTCACCTTGCTAACACAAGAGTGTGAATAGGAGGAAAATGTACTAGAAAATTTCAAAATGTGTTCTTTCCATTCATCATGAATTGTTCCTTCCCAACACTTTTCTACTTCATTTTGAATCTCTGCCTTCTCTTTTCTTCATTTTTCACTCCTGGGTCATATCTCTACTTCACATGTTCATGTCTTTACTTTTACATTTACTTTTGTTATCTCAAATGCAATAATATTATGTAGGTATGGGAAAGAAACAACTTTCTCTTTCCAAGTTGTTTTTTTTGCTTCCATCATGGATAGATTGTGTGTGGATGGATGGACAGACTAACAGATACATAGGGATATGTGGACCACTGCAGAATACACATTAATATATCACATCAAAAATCTTTTACTTTTGCATACTAATGTATGTCACATAAATGTTCTGTTATACACAGAGCTGAAATTAAAATAAAAAAGGAGGAAAGTAGATACAGTGAGGCAGAATAAGGCTAGCTGAACTAGAAATTAGAAACAAAGTGTGTTTCAAACTCCTTGAAGTATTCTCCTGGTGTCAAGAATCCACTTTTTTTTTGCTGAGCAGTCCCACTTGCTGTGAGGAATAGTGTGAAGCTGTGCTTTTTGCAAGTGATAACTCATAATCCCTGGGCTCAGAAAATGAAACAGGCAGCTCTGCAAAGTCATTGGTCCACAGGGCAATACTTTGTGAATGGTTAAAAAAACAGAGGACCTGTGGTACTCATATCATCCGTTACTTGAAAGCTGAGAATAAGTAGCAGTTAAGGTGTGATTTCTTCCATCAGTAACTAATTTTTTGAAGGAACTGGCAATTTTTATGACAAATTATCTTATTCACAATTAAAGCACCACTGTAATTTGTCTTTTCCTGGCATGTAATTTATGGTGTTCAAGCAGAGGAAAAAAGAAGAGTGGAGACTACAGAAATTACATTCCCTATGTAAAAGGAAAACCAGTAGCAGGGTTCCAACTTAATCCTGATGTCTCCCAGGTTGGGTGGAATCAGAGCACTGTCATTGGTAAGAAGCTTCATGCAGAATGATATGAGATACAAAAAGTTCCAAAACCTAAAAATATTTCAGTACATTCTAAAATGATGCTGTTGCCTCTGCAAGTTAGAAAGTTAGCGACACTCAGAAGGCCTTATTTCAAAGGTTGAAATAATGTGGACAGACTTATTCACATAGCAGGTGTATCATTCACAAAAAATGCATACCCATTATAATGCTTATGAAACTTATTTTATAGGCTAGAATAGGAGCTCCTTCAATTAGACAGTTATGACCTTTGGATTAAAAAAGCCATATCAAACACATACAAAAATTCATTGATGACATTGGACCAGCTCAATAATGACTCACGGAGCTGTTATAATTTCATCTGTTTCAACAGTAGTGAACCATTCAGAAGAAGATGCTTGTGAAGAAATCCTAATTATACAGCCTGGACAGTTCTTAAAACTTTCAGGATGAATGAGAATAGCAACCAGTTTTCATTCTAAAAGAAAAGGAATAAAAAGAAAATAATTAACAGAACCAGAGCATTGCTAGGCTCTGAAAAAAACAGCTGCTTTCATTCCAGGGTTACTCTTCAAAACATGCTGCCTATAGAATAGTCTTTTCAGAAAAAAAGTTAGCATATTTTGACAGAAATAGCCAGAGATCTTCCAACCAGTTACAGCAGATGGCAGTTCAAAAGACAGAGGACATCTGTTTGTGATTCATCCGACGTTGCAAAAGACTGAGAATTTGAGATGGCACTCTCAGTAAAGTTTTTATTCCTCATAGGTGAGAATGGAGTCTCCTCCATCTGGCAAAAGGTCTAACAGTGATGCCAATTTGCCAAGTAATCATCATTAATACTCAAGAAATTACCTTAGGCAATATGCAGGTTTTCAGGGAGAAGTTACAAGAAGTGGATGTGTAAAGATTTCAGACAGAATGCTTTGCTCCTACAGACAAAATCTGCTTTCTGAATGTTTTTCCGTTTCCTTTTGTAAATGGACAATGAAGAGCCAGGAAGTCAGCTAGGAAAAGATGCTTTCACAAATGTTTCATTTGTAGTTACAGAAATTATGAAGCAAACTATTGTTGGTGGAGTTGCAAAACTGCAGTGATTCGATGATAATGATTGTCTAAACTATTTTGCTTCTCCATTTGAAGCATCACTGACAGCTGAAAAATATAATTTGGTACCATGCCAGAATAACTGTGACTTTGTTATGAAAGGATAGCAAGAAAATTTCCACAATCAACGATGATTTTATCTCTTGCCAGCTGGTCTCATGCATTTCAAAAATGGTATACTTGAACTCATTTGCTAGAGTTAACTGTCTTCAATGTACATAGACACGGCTGCATAAGAAAATGAAGTTAAATAACAATGACAGAAAGTTTATTCTCAGAATTTCTCCACAGATGTGCTAACTAACTTCAGAGATTTAAGACATGACCTCATATAGTCAGAGCAGCTGTCAGATGACCACACCATTTTTAATGTCTTGTAGGCTGAATAATTGTGTTTCTAGAGTGTAGACAAGCCAAAGACAGAGGTAGAGAGGATGTGACTGTTTTCTGGGGATATATAACAGTGGGGATAAAAAAGGATTATGCTGTCTCACAGTTTACATATACTCATGGATTTTATTGGTTTATTTACCTATTTTCACAAATGTGCAGTAGTCTAATTGATGTATAACATTTTGAGTGCATTATTTTTAGTTTGTTTAGGAAATTAATAACATTTTTATAGATGTGACCAAAGCAATGTGGATTTATAGAATGGCCTGTAATTTATGTCATGACATGTAAGACATGGATTTGCAGGTGCCTTGTCACAAAAAGAACAAACAGATTTACATTTTTCTAAATATGTAAATGACATGACAGCATGAAAATTGTAATAAACCAAAGGGTTTGAAACAGTGGCTGAACTGCATGACTGAAATAGTCTATTCTAATCTCATCAAGTGACATGTACAGTAGGTACAGTTGTGCCATCACCGTATTGTAGAATCATAGAATAGCCTAGGGTGGAACGGACCTTGAAAGATCTTCTGGTACAACTTTCCATGGGAGAGAGAATCTGTATGAGATGGTTTAGGCTCTGTCCAATAGCAGCTCAAAAGTTTCAGTAATGGTGACTCTACCACACCCCTGGTGATGGTCATTCCCTTGGTCCAGTTGTGATTGTTCTTACTGCTAAAAATGTCTTTCTTACACCAAGGTAACTGCAGGTGCAACTTCTGCCCGTTGTCCCTTGTCTTCTGCCTTGGGAAAACAGAGCCTCCATCCTTTTTTAGCTCCCCTTGGAGTACTGGAAACTGTGAGGAAACCCTTCCTCATCCTTCTCTATGGGAGAGAGAACCAACATCTTTAGCCTTTCCTCATAGGGTAGTTCTTCAGATATTTGATCATATTTGTGGGGCCCAGAAATGGAGAGACTATTCCAGGTGTGGCCTGACAAATGCTAAGTAGAGTCAAATGATCATGTCTCTACCCTTGCTTGAAACCAGACAAACAACATCCACTGCATTCCCCATATAAATACAAGGTGTTATTTTGGAGTAAAAAGGGATCCAGGTTAGTCTGGCTTGATTTGTACTTGGCAAATCCCTCCCATTTTTTCCCAATAATCTTTTTATTTTGGTTAGTAATACTTTCTGTAGGTCTCATTCCAGTACTTTCGCAGGAACTGTAGCTGGGCTGATGGTCCTGTAGTTTCCTGGGTCCTCTTTTGGGCCCTTCTTGTAGATGGGTATGACATATTTAATACTGCTGACTCACACCTGCTATGACAAACTACTCGCTAATATTGACATAGTCTAAAGGTAGGTGTCTTAATCTCATACCTAATCTTGTGAAATTCTGCTGGTGTTAAGCATGAGTCAAGCCAAAATCCAAGTGATATTCAAGTTTACGTCACAACACTCTTAACTGTCATTTTTTTCAAACAAACAAAGAAAAAACCCACCAAAAAAAATCCCCAGCTGTCTTGTCTTGATGACTTTCCTCAGAGTTCCAGATGGCAGAGGGATATGAGGTTGGATGGGGCTTTGAGAAACCTGGTCTAGCGGAAGGGGTCCCTGACAACGGCAGGGGTGGAACTGCATGATTTGGAAGGTCCCTTCCAATATAAACCATTCTCTGAGTGTTGGCTGTTGGTTTTTTAACCCCAGGAAAATAAAAGATGGTCCCATTAATTAGGAATGTCTGAGCTTACATCTGAAACAAGAGTAATATTTTACAGAGAAAGGTTTTATGGCAGGAATTCTATCTGAAATTGAAATTTCACAGTATAGTCATTTCTACTAAACATAAATAAATATGTAAATAAAATATATATACATAATTTACAGATTCACACATACAAATACATACATTCACAAATACATGCAACTACTTGTGAAACTGACCTGAAGATTTATTTTGTTTTGTTTTGTTTTTGTAGCTCAGTTTATGATCGCATATTGTACAGCAATAAAAACATTCCAACACAGACAGTTTAATCGAGCACTCCCATTGTGCAGGTATCACAAGAAAGAAAATAATTACACAGGACTGATATACCTTCTGTGAATTAGTACAAGCTGTTTATGAGTTGGAGCACTATACACCTATGGAAAGGTCTTTTCTTTCTGTGTGTATTGACTGACTCCTCACTTTTTAAAAAGGGGAATAAATAATACTTTCTGCTCAGCTCGTTTGAAGGAAGATAGAACGAGTGTGCTGTTGTGAGCTTTGAATAACTTTACTGCTTCTGTTTCTCTGGCAATAAAACGATCTACTATAATAGACCATTATATAAAAAACTTTTTTGACAAGTGCTTTTATGAAAATTGAGCAATGGAAAATTTCTATGGGCTGCAGTTTCCCTTGGGAAGAAAAAATTATAGGAAATTCCTTTCAATCTTGTCGGCACAATAAAACGCAGCATTTCATATATACAAATAATGTGAAGAAATTACTGCAAAATGCAACTTGGATGTGTAGAAAATTGAGAGAATCAATCAGAAACGCTTCTATCTTGATGTTCCAAAATAAATGCAAGCAATAAACATTCCATTTTCAAATTAGTTCATGATAATAATGCATCTTTACTGAACTCACATAAGGAAATGAACGATTTGATATAAACACAGAGAGCAGAACAGAATGTGCAGTGTATCAGGATAAAGTGTTCATAGGAATTCATACTAACTGGGAGGTATTTCGTAGTGAAAATTGATACAAAAAACAATCTACATTAAATTGTGTTAAGAAGTGAACAACAGGAAAAATTGAGGCTGATGGAACCTATTTTCCCATTCTTGTTGAAACAACACACTTTTCTTCCATTCTAACCCTCCTACTCCATCTTTAACCCATTGCAAAATGGATCAGTCCCACTTAACATTCTAACAAATCCTTATATTTGCTTGAAGATATTAAAAAACTGAACATATAATTCTAAAAGAAAACACTTTTCGCATATATATATATATTTACACTTTTCTCTCTTCTTTGGTCTGTAACACCAGGTTGCACCCAAATGCACTATGTAAGGTGCATTTTACATATGTTATTTCTTTGTTCTCTCCATTACCCCTAAGCCCAGTTTTGTCCAACTCCAGATATGATTTTTTAAAAACTGATTATTACAGAGTAGTTTATAGTGCCAGTTTTTGCCCCATTTCCAGTCTCCACTGCTGAGCCAAATTTCTCTGTACTGATCATTGTGTTAGAGCCATAATTATCTCATTCTACGTAGGGCAACTGCTTGCTACTGCTACCTATACAAAGTTGTAGTTGTATCACACTAAGAAAAAATTTTAAAAAGTAATGGAATGATATTCAGAGATTGTGTATAAAACAGCACTTAATGCACCTACATTAAAATTGCAGACTTCAGAAACCAAGTCATTTATAAAGTTACAGTCATTATATTGAGGTTAGACAAGAGATAGGATGGATTTGGCCTGTAGTTCACTAATTGCAAAAAACTTCTTTGTGAATGTAAGCATGTGCAAACACATACAGTAAAAACCTGACAAAAGAACTTAAACAGGTATTTGGGGTATTTGAACTAATAGAGAAAGGGAATATTTTTCAATGTGCAATTTTTCTCATTCTGTAGTCTAAGGGTCTAACAATATCTTATGAAAAGACTTTGTGCCTAAGAGTTCTTCCAATCACAACAACATGCAGAGTTGTTTTGGAACAGGAGAAACAAAGCACCCTTATAGTCATGAGAAGAAGATAAAGCTGGCATCTGCCTCATCATCATCTCTTTACTATTCTGCTTTTCTAGACAAATAACACCAGAAAATTCTTCTATCTATACGTGAAGGGCCAAAGAGGAGTCAGATTCTCACTCCAGTCCTGAAATGAGAAGGCATGATCAGTCTGCACGTCTCGTGGGAAGGATTTGGTAAGGGAAATGTGGAAGGAAGGATGAGTATTGGAGGGAAGGGCAGGTGGATATAGTGGAGAGGCAGAGGTGTTGCATCTCTGCTGCCTTTATAGAGAAACTGGGAATTAGGTGGAAATTAGCTATAACAAATTTGAATGTGACAAAGGTTGGGAGCAGAAATCAGTGTAAAGCAGAAGAAGGCAAACACTATTAGACCACAGTGGAAATTTCAAGGCTCTAGGACTAAGATAAGTCTCACTATTGAGGCAAGGACATGACTTAAAAGAGGAGGAAAATCATTATTCCTTCCCTGCAGACAGAAGAAAGCTGTTGTGACCACCACAGGGTTGTTGCTTTTTTTCCTGCCTTCCCAAGACAGTAAAAAATGCTTTCTCCTATACTGGATGTTGAAAATTGGAAAACACAACATGAAAGAGAACAGTATATGCAGGAAAATATGATGCTTACTTACCGGCTATGTTGGAATGCCAAATCTTCGTCTCTGTGAAATAGAAAAGAAGCCAGAAGATCCATGAGTGGGTTGGTACTGTCCTGCAGCCTCCACTAAGAGAGAAACAGCTCTGTGTATAAAAACTACAGTAATTATTTCCTTTGTGCAATATGGCTTCTTCACAGCACCAGTACTGAGGAAAGTTTTTATTCCTTTGATGAAGACAATAGTTAAAAAGGAAGGTTCACTATCCAAAACAGGGCAAGCTGCAGGGAACTAGTGGTTCTTATCTCCCTCCTTCTACAGAAAAAAAAAAAAAAAAAAAAAAAAAAAAAAAAAAAAAAAAAAAAAACAAAAAAAAAAAAAAAAAAAAAAAAAAAAAAAAAAAAAAAAA
>PYHW01010466.1:1953209-1973805 GCA_013186435.1 Turdus rufiventris | reverse complement strand
CACCTGCTAGGGCGTAGTGCACCGTGACAGTCACACAACCAAACCCAGTCCATTAGAGAATCCGCCTTGGCCAGACTCAGCGGCTCCTGCCCAGTGCAAGTGGTGGGGGTCTCAGGGTCTCAGTCTCTGACGAGGATTGTGAGGCAGAATCAGGCAATCTTCAGATGGACCCTTACACCGGTGCACCTTATAGTCATTAAATTACTGTAATTTAATGTCTCAGATAAAACAATGCAGAAGACCTATTTGTACTATGACATAAGAAACTGGTATTTTATGTGAAAATTAGTAATTTTCAGTGAAGATTAAATAATTAAAGGAAGGTTTTGGTACATAAGAAATGTAATATCAGAATTCCTCATATCTGTTAAATAAAAAAAAATGTATTTGTCAGAGAAAAATGAGATACTGTCTGTTCTAATTATAAGCTAGCCTCTCACAGAAAGTAAGCAAAATTTAATTAATTTCATTGCCAAGCATCAAAAGTATTTCAATGTGACAATAAGACTAAAGGATGAGGTGCACCTGAAAAAAGTTACATTATGCTCTCTAGAAAGCATGAGACCACTGAAAAAGCTAATATGTATTTATTCAGAAATAAGAGGGAAATATGTTAAAGATGTTGTGAGCTCATATCTAACTGTGAAGCATGCAAGCAGATCTCATCCAGCTTCACAGTGCAAATGGGAACCAATTGGCCTTCACTTCCTGATTATTTACAGAACAGCTGGAGGCATGCTCTCTTATTAAAACTGGAAAGTGTTTAACGTTTCAAACCATTCTCATTTAAAACATGAGGTCTGAGATAAACTGCAAAATATAAATTGAATGTTTTAAAATATCTTTTCTTCAAAGGGGATGGTTGGTGGTGGAATTTCCTCACTGATAAAATGTTCCCAGTAACTGTGAACCTTACAAAATGTTCACTGGCATTTCTGCATACAAGCAGGAATGCAGCATCTGATCACCTCATTGGAATATTTGTGGTCGAACCAAGACATTTGGAGTGAATTTAGCAGTCTAGTGATGTCTATAGTGTAAATGTCTGCATTCAGCCATGTCTCCTTTGAATTCCTTTTTAGGCGTTAGATATGGTCACTTATGTGAGTCATCTGACCAACTGTGTGATTTAATAAGTCACATCTTAGGTGTATAAACTGTACTGTATCATCTATAAATGGGTTCCAGACTCCTGATCTTATGTAAAGATATTTACATGGAAATTTCATAGGGTATGTTCAGAAGCGGCCACTAGGATCTCTACTGTAGTCATCTCTCCAGACTCTTTTGAGGCCTCAGAAGCCACCAAAAATATAGGGTAGGAATGTGTCAAGAGGTTTTTATATTGTTTAAATTCCAATTTTCATGGGAAATCTCTGCGCTACATAAGCTCTGGGATGTGGCTGAATATGAAAGTGCAGTCTGTCAGACCACATAGGCTGGAAGAAAATTCTCTTCATTCATAGGCATAGCCAGTTTATTGTAAAGTGTCTGCAAAGCCAAGCACAGTCTTAGATCACCTTGGTGAGAAGTGGCTGGGTGGAGAGGACACACTTCAACTGCAGGTGAAACTGGTTTGGCCTTCTGTAGAAAATGCAGACGGTGACAGTCTGCCTCCCTCTGAGTTCTGAGATCTAGACAGATCATAAATCAAAGAAGACATGGAAAGTCTGGGTGCCTCCAGATTCCTATTTAAGCATTCCTGTTGAATGATTTGGAAACAACTAGAAAAGGGGTGTTGAGTCTTCA
The DNA here is from genome assembly GCA_013186435.1 of Turdus rufiventris. Lineage (NCBI taxonomy): Eukaryota > Metazoa > Chordata > Aves > Passeriformes > Turdidae > Turdus > Turdus rufiventris. The sequence goes on along the minus strand of PYHW01010466.1, from coordinate 1,972,056 downwards.
ATCTAGGATCTTTAAATCATTAAGTTAGTAAAAACCTCTAAGATCATCGAGTCTAACTAAGGTTTTGTTCATCCAACACCACAATATTGAGCACTAAACCATGTTCCCAAATGCCACTATGTAGTTTCAGCATTACAAGGATCAGTATATCCTTCTGGTCTGGTTCATGGTGGCACCTATTTTGTCATAAGCTCCAAATGAAATCTTCCAGGAATATTGTCCTGACTTTAAGACAACTGACCTAGTATGGTCAGATGTCTGGAGAAGCAAATCTCTCCCATGACTGAAAGAAAAGTTGCAATTTCTTGGAAGTAAGGTGGTGTATTTTCATTGGGACCAATAACAACATTTAAAAGAAATTCCTGAAACAGCTTTGGGGTGACAAAGCAAGAGAGCAAAGAAAACTCCACAGTCAGCCGTGACAGTGATGGGGTTCAAGGGAAGTACTGGCAATGTTTGGCACAAAATCAATGTTCAGTTTATGCTTTGGGGACAATCCTCGGTACCAGTGAAGTATGATATAGGCAGCACAAGATCACAGTGCAAGACCTCTAAATCTTTTGAATCTCTAGATCATCTATTTCTTTGCAGTGCTAGAACTAAAAAATCTCAGGAAAAACTAAACATATTTCACAATCTGTGTTGACTGCACACAGAGATAGTCACTGGAATGAGAAATATTTAAGAGCATTGTTTTCTCTTCAATTCCATTTTATATGTCAAGGAAGATTTACATAATGGTGCTTTTAAAGGAAACAGAATTTTGAAAAGCACATTGCCAATTTATGCCAAATTAGTGACAAGTTGTAAGTCTAAATGAACTACTCCTGACAGCAGACATCTGAATATGCACAGAGGTACCAGACTATGCTTATTCAAGCTCTTCATAAGGGACTACAAATAAAGGAACAGACAACCTGTTGATTCAGTACTTTACTGAAATACAGACTTTGGACAAATAGCATCTTCTGCAAACAGAATTCTGGAATAAAATACAGTGTTACTCTTCTGGCCTAGTACTGCTGCTCTTGAAAAATTAAGAAATACTTCAATCCATAGAGAAGAATAACTGTGATGTGTGCTACTATTGTGGCTAAAGGAAAGAATCTGGAAAAAAGGAGAAAATATGTCAGCAACACAAGCTCTAGCAAATGGAAAGCACTGAGAGAAACATAATTGGAAAGAAACACTCAGTGGCGTATCAAGACATTCAACTTTATTGTTTGGATGTAAAGATCTCTACCATACCACCACAGAAACTTTGACATTATTTTCATTGATGCTTTTTGAATGTGATAGGCAACAGGAGGCTTGAAGGAGCTTTGCTCCCATCTGTCCAAGCTTTTGCACCGGTCTTTTAAGAACCAATAATGACCTTTGTTAACTATATAATGTGCACAAGAAAACTGCATTCCTTTTTTATGATGTACAAAAATTATTATTTTTATTGAAAAATACGTTTTTGAGAATTTCATTCCAGTGCATGCTGACTTTGCAGAAAATGAGTAATGGAGTCCTAATTATTCTAAAGACAGATGTTTGACTGTATTGATTGCATTACACACAGCAAATGTACAATTTTTGGCAAAACAAATCAGAAATCTCTTGAGACATTGATAATAAACCCTTGTAAATGTTGAAAAATAGCCCACAAACAAATGAGGTAGGTGGAATCTTTGTTACCTCATAGGAATTAGCTCATATCTGGTTTAACGACACATTAATCAACAGAGAATGGAAAATGGACACAGAAATGCCAGTGATTTAACATAGTCCAGCAATATTAAGAACCTGATAGAAAAATGTAGAAAAATAGTATGCAGGCAAAAAAACATTCTGTTCTGCTTTCTGTAAGTTTTGCAGCTATCTTCTATGAAAGAAGTCAAACAAAATCAAGAAAAAATTTTAAAGTATATGGTTTCTTTTTATAAAAATACATTCATCAGGATAGCAGGATAGTTAGCTTAATTATGAAGCTAAAGACTTGAATATCTAATGAGAGTATAAAATATGTTTGGCCGTACTATTTTCAGACAAACTGAGATCTTTATTTTGACACCTGCTTCCTATCTGCAGAGATTTCATCTATGCCAAGAAAAATGTACACAGCATAATTACAATGTACAAAGAAAAGGCTTAGAGAAAAGGCTGATACATCTTACTGAAAATTGTTGCATACTGATCTCCAGCCTATTTCCAGTGATAGGCACTCATATGGACACCATAAACCCTCAATTATTCACAGCATTCAAAAGTCAAGTAGAGATTGCATAAACCACACATAAACCAATGGCAACCCTAGAGGAAGGTCCTGGAGCAACAGGAGAGATGTCCATAAATTCTTCCAGGGGAGTTCCTTGAGAGTAAGCCAAAGGGGAAGTTGTGAGCTTAATAATGCAGTAGTGGTGCAAAAGAATCCTTGTACATACCCTGCCTGAAGCGTGGAACTATGGAAATCCTAACCATGTATAGGGATGTGGCCAATGCTGGGCACATGACATGAATCAACAAAGAAAAAGCAGTATTCAGACAAATGCTTTGCTTGATAACGGCTAGAATTTGACCTAACAAAACTAACAAAAAAGCCCATGGGTTTAGATTTTTCTACAATTTTAAGATTTCCCCTGTGGAATTAAGAAGACTATAAGAAATGACCATCTATCAGCACAAATCAAGCTAATCTCTTGGAATTCACCCAAGAGCAAACTATTCCACCTGTTCTGGAATGACAGATATAGGACAGGCTGGAGGTAGAAGGATTTTTATGGAATTCCGCAGCAGAAACAAATCAAAGAGATAGCTTGCTTTGATTTCTCAAAGTATAAGGGAAGGGAAAGATTACTCTGAACATATTGAAAACATAAAAAGAGCACTAACCTGCATGTAAGGCATTTAACTTTATAGCACACGTATAAAGCTGTGATATAGCACAGATCACTGACTAGCCACTTAACTATAAAACCACGTACACTATTTTCTCCATCCCTATTAGAAAATACTTTCTTTGGGGGCAGAAATTGCACTTCCCTGAAAAAATTAAAATATATTTTAGGGAAAAAAGAAAAACCAGCATCAGAGAAGGCTTGTTGATTATTCTGGCTTTAAGAAGTAAGGGAAAATGCTTGGTTGTGTGTTTGATGCAAGAGATAGTCTCAAATCCTGGAAAATGCCATTCCAAAGACAGATAGTATGGCTTTGTGGCTTCCAGATTGTATGTATAGGAGATCACAAACAGAAATATTTCTAAATTGTTTCACCTAAGAGAAAATGTGTATATTGCAAGGCCAGCAGAAGAAATGTTCAGTCAAAAAATATTTCTTTATTAGCAGACACTTTCTATAAATATTCTGTGCCATCAGAATCAAATATTCAGAAATACAAATATTTCTGAAAGAGAAAGCAGATAAATTCTTTACTAATAATATATGTAAGTTTTAGCAAAGAGAAAAAATATGTTTAGATATTTTGGCAATCAGAGATATTATTTGGTATGGTGATTTGCTAATCAGGGATACTAAAATTGTAATACAGCTTTAAATAATACTGATTAAATTAAAATTAATATTTGCTTTCAAATGAAACTGTCTGGTTCGTATTTATATCTATTCTGTTATGATGAAGATCAAAGGACAGAACCCAGTGATGAAAAATACACCATTGAAATTTAAGCAGAAACCAGTTTTCACCATCCAAATGCTTGCAGGGAAGGAAGATTAGAATGACTACAACAGGTGAGGAAGCAAACATGGCCTGTCTTTGCCCTAGTCCCTAGTGGATACATGCAGAGTTCTCTTTGGAAAAGAGGAATACTTACTTCCACAGTTTTAAATGAAAATAATTATTGGATGGACACTTTACCATGGGTGGGAAGAGCTCATAATAAATTGGATGATGTAATCTCATATGTATCCAGAAAATAAATGTAAATGGTGCTAACATTACAGTGCATCAATCCTTTATCTATGCAGTCTTTGTCCAGAAGAAAGAGAAAGGATTGAATATAAACCCTTTGTGTACAATTTCTGCATTTTACCTGATACTCTGATATAAGAATGCTACAGAACAATTATTCAGAGAGCAGAACAATGATGAAAATTCAGAAAGTTTATCAGTATTGCAGCCCTTCAGCCCTACATGAAACATTGGCAAAAGCCTACTACAGTAATAATAGTGCCAGTGGCCTCATATACAATATAAAAAAATCTTTATTGTACAAATAGTTAATAAAATACAGGCATTACTATATGATTATTAAAAATTTTCTGGTCTCCATGCATTAAAATGGCTGGAGAAATGGAAATGCCTTGGTGTATAGCTCACTCTTGCTTAAACTGATCAGAAACCTGGGGTCTGCTGAGACTTTTGCAACCTTTTGAAGTGCTTTGATCTAAAACCCTTTCCTCAAAGCACAAGAAGTGCAAACAGCTACAAGAATTTTTGCAGCACTAATGAAAAATGCCAAAGGCATCTACACCCATTTTTCAAATATATCACCTGATTCTTTTCACTGTAGCACAAAAAATTTCTCTAGCAGAACTGTTTGGGAGAAAATTACAGTAATTTCGCAACTGTAAGGGGCACCCTTTTGACTAAAATTTTGATCGAAAACCGGAAGTGCACCTTATAAATCAGTGCACCTTTTATATAGACAACGTTCGGAAATTTGCCAACCCTGAAGTGCAAGCTGCAAGCCAAACCACAAGGCGCGGCGGCCACAGGAGTCAAGCCGCGAGGCGCACCACAAGCCAAGCCACGCCAGCTAGCACTGGGGGCAGGCAGGAGTGCTCCGGCCTGCAGCATGGGGAGGGCACCTGAAGCTGCATTTAAAGGCTATGCCAATCTGTGAGAAATGTTTGCAAATTGAGCACCTGCCAGTAAACCCGACGATCGTGCAATTCTGTTACTAATTCGTTACTTTGTTGCACCCAGATCCTCGCTGCAAAAAAAAGTGTGCCTTATACCCTGGAGTGCCTTATATATGGACAGAGTTTAGAAATTTGCCCACATCCGGAAGTGCACCTTATAATCCAGTGCCCCTTATAGTCGTGAAATTACTGTACTTATATTCAGTTTCAGAACAAGTTCTTTAAGCAGCCTTTCAAACAGAAAGGTGCAGAAATAAATCAATAAAGAACCATGAAAATCATCATCCCATTCAAGAGCAGATTACTGAAGCTTCAAGCAAACAGGTTTCAAAAGATTCAGTGTTCCGTGTTCACTGCTTTGACTGCAGAGACAGGATTTTTTAAAATCAGTCTAAAACATCATATATTGTATCTGATTCCAAATGATGGAAAATAAGACACTGAGAACTATTTCCCTCTTTATTCCCTAAATAATATAAAAATCCCTCAATCAGACTGTTGGTCCATTTATAAACACTGTAGTCCAGAAGGGTACTTAGCAAAACCAGTCTGACAGAAATTGCTTATTTCATTTATGAAGTATACTTTTAAAATATTTCTCTAATTTTACATTGTTCTTGAGTCAAATAAGAAAATCCTGCATTATAAAAAGTTGTATTTTTAGGAAGTAAACCAGTGGAAGGAAAAATAAAAACAAGAAAATAGATCTGTGAGATTTTATTCAGTAAAATACCTTGACCCTGAAAATGGATGTTCTAACCCTGCAGGTCATGGGTTCACTTTCTGTATAATGACAAAGGCGGTAGCAATTATGTTTGTAAAGGATTAGTTATTACACTTGATGGTTTTGCTTAATATGTAACAATTAGAATCTGATGCTCAACAGTTTTTCTCTGTTAAACCACCTTTCACAGTATCCATTCAAAATAATATATAGTGTTGGGTCTAAAATGTACCACAGAATTGTTCTGTCTCATATTATTAAGTCCTTTCAGTCAAAGTGGGAAACCAAAAAATTCTCAGTTTCCTTGCCCCATTTTGTGATCCTTTTTTGTAGATTTTTGCAGTTGCCAGGATTCTTAAAATACTTTTAGTTTAATTCTTTAAATACAATTCCTGTTGTGAGAAGTTTCAACAGACAGAAACAAATGAAATTAAGAAGCTGTAAATGAAAGAAGCTGTTAAAAAACACACTCAGAAGTTCTGAAATGGAAAGTGAAAAGCTTATCACATCTGGGTCAAATCCAGGTCCATCGAAATGTGTCTGAGGGCTATTACAATCTGTGTGGAATGAACCAACGCTTATGAACATGGATTCAATTCTCAAAAATGTCCTCATTTGCTCTAGAAATGTTCTGAAAATGCACTAAGTGCTAACCCAGGTCACCAATTATTGCAAACAGTAGCTGATGCTGCTTGAAATTTCAGCAGCTAGGGAAAAGCTTGTGAAAATGTCTACAAGTTCACTGACAAGGAAGGGCTGTGTAAAGAAATAGAGCAGCAGAGCTGTTCAGAGCCTGTTTTCTGTGCAAGAAGGCACCTTGCAATGTGCTCCAAAACACCCTGCAAAATGAAGGAACAATGGTCTGTAGATAACCCCTTGCTTGGCAGAGCCAGCAATCCCAACATTTCCAAACCACGCTGCAACCAAGGGCAATATCCAGAGATTCTACCAAGCACCTTCTGCTTCAGTTACAACTGGAAATTATCCTCTGTTCCAGCTTGCTACTGAAGCTGTAATAATCCACACACTGAGCAAAGAACACAACTGAGCTAATTCAGCATCATCTCACCCCTATCAAACAGAAACATTGACATTTAAACTAAAATTCCTACAGATTAAAAGTTTGGGAGATTTAAATCAATGTGAGGGTTGAGGGAAATCATCCAGAATTTTAATTCATGAGCCTCAATAGCTTGAGGCCTTTGCAATGTGATTTTTAATAAGATAAAATGTATTATTACTACTGTATTATTTGAATTTATTTGATTTAGATTTTTTATGTACTGCACATGATAGTACTAAATACTTGTAAAATTGAAAATTTTACTTTTGAAAAAAAGGAAACAAATTCTGCTAATATTTTTCCCCTATAAAAAGCATTGTCTAAATTAACATTAACTAAATTATTTTCTGTTTTCATTACACTGGCTTTCCCTTTGAAAAAGATTTCTCTAAAATATTTAAAATATTCTTTCATCTATTAACCAGCACTAGAAAAAGAACAGAAGACTGCTTCCTTGTACAAAGAAACAAAGTTAAAATCAAAATTGTCCCAGTAATATAAACACTCCAGCAGCCATTAATTGAAAACTAGCCTGTATGATACAGATTCTGTGAGTGTCTGTTCATATGTATCTGCTATATACTTGCAGCACTCAAAAATATACAGCCTCTTCAACTTTTGCATAATAGTACACCAACCAAGAAAATTATAATAATACAAAGTGGGCTTCTGTAGCAATTCAGGTAAAGGAGCCTATATGAGAAACAGATGAAAGAACTGAGAGGAATCCACATCAGAGCCATCACAGGGATTTACTAGACAAGATTATAACACCCCTGGTTTATTACTGCATAAACTTCTTTGAGGATGACATGATTAGGATACTATTTTAGGGATACATTTGTGGTTTTTTCTTTATTCCCCACTCTACCTAGCCAAAGGAGAAAAAGGACTTCTTCAAGCACACATACCTGAAAGTGCCTATGAATTATTGCAGAAGGACATCTGATCACCATGCAGTCAGAAAAAGTCAGTTATCTGTGCTACTCTCAAGGAGCTTAATTGAGAGACCAGAGTAGAAAACTCCATAAAACATTAGCTGAAGGGCTCAAATCAGTGTTGATTAGCTATGGTTTTTCTTTTCCTAAGAATTCAAGACGATCATAAATTTACAAAGAAGGATTTTATTAACATTGGGTTTTGCTCACAGCATAAATAAACTTATTAAAAAATAGTATTTTTTATAAAGTATAGTTTGGATTCCAAAGATGCCTAAGCTGTAAACTCACACTTTAATTTACCTAACATATTGGATATATTCTACAGTAATTTATACTACAAACACTGCTGAACTTCAAATACATGCCAAGATCAGTCAAAAAGGCAACATGAGAAATATTTCTGTCCTGTCTCTCAAGAAATAATGTGTTACATTATTGCCTCTTAATAAGAAGATTTTATTTGATTTTTTATGTGATTTTTTTCCTGTATGGGAGAGGATCTAGGTCATAAACTGATATTTTTCTGTCTAAAGTCTTGGCCAAGATACAAAATTATGTTTCTGGTACTTTTTCAGGGGTCTTTATTGCAGAATAATCACAATCACAAATCACAAACATAGAGTTAAAAAATATATCTCACATTTTAGAGGCAATAGTGCACTGTTTAGTGCTCTGTCCTGGATGTGGTATACATTGACCTAATAGGTGAATTTTATGATTGAGTGACATTGGTGCAGTCTCTTCCAGATTAATATTAATTGATATCATGAATAGAAAATATTTTTGCATATTTTAAAGAAAACCTTTCTTTGAGTGAGATATTTTCCAGGACCTACAGGTTGAGAAACAATGACATTTTCTCTGCTCCCTGCCCAGTTTAATTACAGTAATTTCATGAGTATAAGGTGCACCGGATTATAAGGCGTACTTCCAGGTGTCAGCAAATTTCCAAACTCTGTCCATATATAAGGTGCGCCGGTGTATAAGGCGCACTTTTCCTTTGCAGCAAGGATCCACACGCAACAAAGTAATGAATTAGTAACAGAATCACGTGATTGTGGGGTTTACTGGCTCAGCTTGGGGTTGGGCAGGTTTGGCCCCACTTGGGGCTGCCAATGGAGCCGGGTGGCCCAGCTTGGTGCTTCCACTCGGCGGGGCTGCTTGGGGCCAGCTGCCGTTGCCGTGGGCTGCCTCTCAAAGGGACCAGCCGAGGCCACTCGGCACTGCCACTCAGGGCCAGGCAGGCTTGGCTCGGCTCAGGGCTGCTGTGCAGCTCACACTTCTGGGTTGGCAAATTTCCAAACTTTGTCCATATATAAGGTGCTCCGGGGTATAAGGCGCACTTCTGGGTTTGGACCAAAATTTATTGAAAAGGGTGCACCATATACATGTGAGATTACTGTATTGTCCACTAGATTCAGAAGAAAGCTACAGTAGATTTACAGATCTTGATTTAAGCTGGAAAGTCCCTCATTATCTTTGAATTATACAGCCTCTAGACCTCTTAGTAACAGAGTTGTTGTTAGCAAAAAGGCCTGAAGATTCCAACATGGCAGCAACTGTAAGAAGATGTAGTAACCTTTATGAGACTGCTATAGCTAGAAAAAGAAAGGACAAACATTCTGATGTGCCAATTTTTCCTTAAATCTCTTTCTTGACTTTCTTGTGTCTGTTTTTTTTCCAAGCACATTATCCAACTTAATGGAAAGTCCTTCATCTCCTACAAATGTTGCCTAACTTATTAGAGTAGTTACTTCTTAAGTTACAAGCAAACCCCCTGGTTATCTTCAACTAAATAACGCAGATACTGGTATAAGTATTGATCAGAGCCCATACCTGCATAAATCTCTTCTCTTTAACACATCTTGCCTTTAGCATTGCAATATAAAAAGCAGTTTGGTCATAAAGAGCTGAGACTGTGCAATTGCTGCAAAATGCCTTCAAGACAGCTATATAGTTTCATATGATTTTAGTGAATAATTAAACAGCTTTTCCTTATAAAGTGGGTCCAGTTGTAACAATATTGGTAGAAGACTTCTCTCAATTGACCACTTTTCAGGTAGATTTGGGTCTGTTTAGCCTTCTTTTGAGTTCTTACCCTTTTTCTGGTTGTTCAGTCAACATCGTAAATATTAACTGGTCTTTTGCAAATGGTAGATAAAATGTTACTGGGGAGATGAAAATACAGATGTGGAGCCTGAAAGAAAATGTCTATTTTAACTACCCTTCTTTTATTTAGCTTTACTAAGATCTTCAGTCAATCAATAATTTTGCATCTCATATTTTAAGACCTGTAAAATCTGGCAGAAATATTTTTAACATATTGCATATCACCCTTGAGACTGCAATATGTGGGAGCTGGAACTGACTAGTCATGTTTAAAAAAAGCATTTGCAAAAACCTCCAGTACTAAAATATTTATGGTCTTCCCTCATTTAGAATATGAAAAGCATTTCAAATGAACTTCCTTAGTACTTTGCAGCTTTTGATGTGTTACTGAAACATAGAAGATAAAAATAATATAAAATTAAAATCGAGGTGAAATACAAATAGTTGTTCATTCTACAGAATGTAGGAAAAGCCTTGACTAGATTATTTTTAAGGAAATTTGCTAGAGATCTGAAAACTCTCAAGTATTTTGGGGAACTCTGCTCTTGAAAGAAGGGTGAGTTACATGCCTCTGAGTAGGATTCTTCCCCACCTCTTTGGTTTAGATATTGATGAGCATACAGCAACATATTTTGGTAAAACAAAGGATTATTTGCTTAACTCCACTAAACTACCATAAACTAGTCAGTGTCTGTACAGAACCATTAAAGGATTAGGAGGTTTTTTATGCTGTGGAAGATAGTCTTTAAACATTCACTCTTTCATCAAAATGGAGAGTATTGTTTTTTTTCATCTCTAACTTTTTGAAATAAGTAAAAGTTTATCATCAAGCTGTGTCTTTAATATACAGCCTTCCTCAGAGAGAACTTCTAATCCAGTCCAGACAATAGGTTCTGAAGGTAGCAGCTTGGCCTCAAATGAAATACTAAAGCAGAATGGAGTAAGAAAATTACTGTGTGTTTTTTCCAAAAAGTGAAAATGTAACCTCTCCAGAGGCTTTCAAGCTCTCCAGACACTTTTAAAATTCTTGAAAAGTTAAAACTGAGGTATGCTAAGAAGCTTTCAGGATGTTCAACTTTGAGTGATGTTCTGAAAAGCTCAGGTATTTCTCTGTTTCTTCAACAATTCACTACATTAACACTGCCCAGTAAGTACAGTAATTTCATGACTATAAGGTGCACCCTTTTGACTAAAATTTTCCCCCAAACCCAGATGTGTACCTTATAGTCTGGTGCGCCTTATATAATGTACAAAGTGGCGAAATTTGCCAACCCGGAAGAGCAAGCCTGCAACAGTCCCGAGCCGAGCAGAGCCCGCTCAGTGGCAGCATCGGGGCAGCACCGGCGCAGGGGGAAGCTGGTGGTGGTAGAACAACCCAGGCATGGGGGAGGAAGCCCGGTGGTGCAGCCTGGGCAGGGGAGGGGAGGGGAAGCTGGCGGCATCGGGGCAGCGGCGGCACAGCACGATGTGAGCCCACCAGAATTGGGGCAGTGGCGGTGCAGTGCGAGCCCGCCAGCATCAGGGCTGTACTGGCGCGGGGGAAAAGCCCAGGGGGGCGTGGGGCTCATGGTATGGGGCACCGGAGCACTGGGGCAGCGCAGGGCTCCTGGAGTGCCAGGGGGTCGCAGGGCTCCTGGAGCTGCACGGGGCTGCTGGAGTGCCGGGGCAGTGCGGGGAGGTAGGGAGTGGTCTGCCGCAGAAGCTGTGAGCCGTGGCCACTCCGAGCCGCCACGAAACCTCAACTGCTCAGAGCTGCTGCTGCCCCGGTGCTGCGGGAGCCCAGTGTCCTCCTGACCTACAGGAGCCCTGTTCTGCAGGAGCCCTGTGCCGCGAGAGGGAGGCGGCACCACAGAGCCGCGTGGGGGAACAGCATGGCAGCACCACAGAGCCACGAGGGGGAACGGCACGGTAGCAGTGCCAAGCCGAGCAAGGCACAGGTGGCACGGGGGGAGAGCTGAGACGAGAGAGAGAATGGCACGGTGGCTCCGTGGAGCCACGAGGCGGAGGCAGCCCCGCGGCTGTGCTGAGCCGCGCCAGCCAGCATCGGGGGCAGGCGGGAGTGTCAGGGCCCACTGCACAGGGAGGATGCCTGGTGCCTGGGGCTGCATTTGAAAGGCTACGCCAATCTGCAAAAAATGTTTGCAAATTGAGCACATGCCAGTAAACTCCACGATCGTGGGATTCCGAAGTAATTCGTTATTTTGTTGCGTAAAAAAAAAAAAAAAGTGCACCTTATAGTCCGGTGCGCCTTATGGCCGTGAAATTACTGTACAATCTACAGAGAATTTAATCTATTTGCATTATCTCTAGCAAGAGAGGTGGATGGTTCTAAGCCTTGAGAGAGGACAGCTTAGAACAATTTTGGACAATCTCTGTGGTTCAAGATTAATTAGCTATTGCTACCAAAATCTGTTCTTCAATAAGATCTTTATGAGCATTTACAGTAAGTTCTCACTAGCCAGTCTGAAGTCATAAGCAGTTTAAAGTTTAAAGTTAGTAGAGTCCTTTCTGTAAATCTCTAGCAAGTGTCCTCTGATGTGCTTTTTGTCTCCTGAAAATCTTCTGTGAGTACACCTGAATTGCCTTTAGCCATTGTTGGTTTGGTGATTTTTGTGTTTGGCTATACCGTTTTGTTTGTTTTGTCTTGTTCCTTAATATTTGTTTATTCATCTTTGACTGCTATATAACATTTAACTGGGTAAATTAAAAACTGCCATCTGGTATTAGTGAGATAGATAGATAGATAGATAGATAGATAGATAGATAGATAGATAGATAGATAAGGAAAGAATAGAGAGACCTTTCATGATATTGTTTCAAAACCATCAGTCTGTTTTATAATCACTCAGAAACAGATGAAATGTGCATGTTTTCCTTCCTACTAGATATATAACTCTTAATAAAGGAATGCTGGGCAGCTTTGTGTTTATTACTTTTTCTTCAACTTCTTTTTCAGTCTTTACTAGCATTCAGTCTTGCAATTGCTCACTTTTTTAGTGAAGTTTAGTCACTTCATTTGTTGCTAATATGAACATGCAAATACATGATCAGAACCTTCATCTAAGCATGTATACAAGCTACAGGCTTTATATACACAAAATAATATTGTAAATACTGAACAATATACTGAAGAAGAGATTTACAAACTCAAACAGGTGTGCCACTTTTTCCTTGCCTGAACATCTGTTAGGATTGTTAAAATAACATGAAAATTAAGTACAGAGTGTGCATTTTGTTTGCATATGCAAAATCTGTAGCACTTTTAGAGGCAGCTTTAATGGGTTATAAACCATGAAGGAATGGAAGACATTACAGGTAGACACATGAATAACTACCTACACATAAGTAAATAGGTGTGTGTATATTTATTTACATGGTATAAAAGCTGGTTCTGTTTTTCTCTTTATTAACCTGAATAGAAAATAGAGTTGAAAATACCGTGTTTTTCAGGGAGGGGGTTATCTTTAAGGTACAATTTTTCTTGTTGCTTTGACTTAAATTTGCTTCAGTAACTTATATAATTAAGAGGAAATTGTAAAGAAAATTACTTTCTCGTTCTGTTACTTAAGCATCAGAGGGGGATCTTCTGCTTTCATGTTGGAGATCCACAGAACAGAGGCACTGTCTAAACAGTCACTGAAGGTGCTTTCATAGCCATTGGGCGGAGACAGGGTTCAGCAAAACTGGGTTCAAATTTGGCTGCATAATATGTTTTTCTCTAAAAGCAACATTTAGACAAGTAGCTTTCATAAGGATGTCTAATGAAGGACTGTAGCCTTCCACATTTGCCTATTTTTTTTCTTTTTTTTTTTCCTGGAAGATAAAATTGTCTTTTCAAGTTATCTAAATGACAAGTACTAATTGCCTGGTGAAAAGAGTTTGCACTGCTCCTGTCATGGAAATATTTGAAAGCCATATGTTGGGATTTTTACAAAAACTAGAGACAATGTCACTGTGCCATCATTAAAATCAGTGCTGTTGAGAAATCGAATAGCTCATGGTGATTCAACTTAATATAACTTAGAGGGAGATTCAGCTTTTCCAGGACAGCCTTGGACAATTTAAGATGAGGTGCCCAAATTCTTCAAAGTTGCCTTTAGTCTTCACCTAAATCAATAAAAATGTTTCCATCATTTATTTCATATAGATTTTAACAGTGCTTTTGCTGATCATGTCCCTGCTCAGTATAACATAGAATAGCCTTTAGTCCACACAGCTGCTTTCTCAGCTCTCTGTGGAGAAGCCATTCAGCCATTTACAAAAATACTCAAAGCTTTGTTACAGGCAAAAAATATTTCTGCTCATACTTTCATAACTATCACAGAATAAAAGGTTGGGAAAAGAGGTTTGTTTTTAAAGCTTTTATATGTCAATATGCTCTTAAAACTGTTTATATGAGGTTTACTTTTCTATCAGGAGGACACTAGAATAAAACAGTTTTGGGGAGATCTTTTTACATATACTACAGTGTAATCACTTATATAAAAGTAATGCTTGATTTAAAAACAAATTTCTTCAATTTAGCACAGAGACAGCAGCCTTGGGAAAAAAAAAACAACCAGCAACCCACGTATAATTCTCACTTACGCTTTTCCCAAAAAACTTTTTTTCTTACAGAATAAAAGAAAAATTACAAAATAAAGTGAAGGGAAAGAAGTCAAATTCAAAAGCTCTTTAATATCCTCTGGCTACATTGCTGCATTCTAGTTCTTCAAGGAGATATAGTGCTCTTTCTTATTAGCTGGCACTGCAAGAATTTAAATGACCCAGCAGTCAACATTTCCCACTGTGGCAAAAACAATTTTGTAATTGTCCTGTGAATTAGGGAAGTGAACTCTAGGAGGATTCTCGCATCGGGTATTTTCTTGGGCGATGATGCGGAAATAATAGATTTAATGAGAACAGTGTAACGATGTGGAATACAATTTCATTCTTGAGTAAATTTCATGTCTTTTCCAACCACAAAGTGGATTAACGTAAAGCTTCAAGCAGGGAACTAACCTGGGGATCCTACAGCTAAACATAAATAACTGAATGGCCAGATTTGCATTTCAGCAGACGTGGATGTAACTTAGGAAAAAATAAACAGGAAACTGTGAAGTGGTTAGAGGCAGAAATGACAGAATTTTTCACATGCTGTGGGAATCATTCATGTTACTACCCCTCTACTGACAATGAAAATTGCTTGATCAGATCTGAACCCCACACTGAAAAACTGTACCTCAACATGTGCAGTAATAAATGAGGAATTATGCCTATCTAGATCCCGTACCTCCAATTACCCAGCAGTGTCTGGGCTACCAAAGGTTAAGGTGTACCAAAAGGTTAAGGATAAAGAAACACTGAGTGCCCTCTGCTGTTACCTCAGTCACACTGGGACAATGTTTCCACTCTTGCTGTACATGTGCATTAGCCATTGCAGTGATGTGCCAAAAACTCAGCAAAAAGTATTCACAGGGAAATTCAGGAATGTAGCTATCCATAATGAAGGCATGGCTCTGCACTATGGTTGCTCTGCCCTGCATGAGGAATTTTTGATTGTCCCTCCATGAAATCCATAAAGGGTGGAACAAATGCCCCCGCAGCAGCAGATGCCAGAGCTGTGACGACCCATCTGGCAACATCCCACGCCAGGGATTAGGAGCAAAGCAGGTTTCCTAAGCAGTTTATGCAATTCACCGTATCCCTTATCAGGCAATGCAAATGGGACAGAGACAGGCAAGACTAAGGCTTACTGTCCTGTGTTGTTCCTTGGCTGCACACCCTGGACTGGGAAGGAAAGTTGTGTACCAGGCATTGCATGCAGAAACATTGGTTTCTAGAGTACAGACTTCTTCTCTGTGCAACTTTGTGACCTCAACAGCAGATAAATATCCAGGGAGGTGACCAGAAAAGGAACTAGAAAAATGAGAAGGAGGCTTGTGAACTTCTTGGTCCTCCAGCGTGGGCACTCATTTCAAATGTGATAGTCAGCATGATCAGAGTCCTCTACCTGGTTTACATGTTCCCAGACTGTAGTGACAATGGAGATATGTCTACACATTCCCATTAATTAGGTTGACATTTGGGCCATGTGGATTTGAATAAGGTACAAGACATAGCTCTAATTTTGGTGTGTTCAAGGAATTGGCTAGGGAAATAAACACAATGAGCCGCAGTCGTTTCGAGATTACAGCAGAAATCTTGTTTTGAACAGCTCTAGAAATTGGCATGTGTTCGTTTTATCTTAGTTGTTATGGTCCACAAGATAATGACCATGACAGCTTGATCATATTTCTTTGGTAGAATTCTAATAAAAGAGCTCAGGTCTTTTTATTCAGTGTACTTCCTTTAAATTATAATTTTTACAGCTGACTGGCTGTTTACTGCAATGAAATTATACTTAGGTTTAAAATCTTGTCATACTGGGTACAATAAAAAATTTCAGTAAGCAACTTTTTGGAGTTGCTGAGGATGCTCAGGCCTCTCAGAACTTTAAGTCTAAAAAAAATGTCAAACAGTGGCATGAGAAAATTTTCCCTCCTCTGGAAATGATAAAGTTAAATGCTATAAAACAGATTTTCAGGCTGACTGTCCTGCTTGACAGGAGCACTCTGAAGTTAGTTGAGCAAAAAATAATTCTACCTTTGCTTGCTCAGAATAAATTTATTGACCTTTCAAGTATGAAAGACTAATTTTTACAAGGGCATGTAGGAGTAAGATATGGAGCATTGGCTTTAATATGAAAGATGACATGTTTAGATCAGATATAGGGAAGAAATTCTCTGCTGTGGGGGTGGTGAAGCACTGGTACAGGCTGGCCAGAGAAGTTTTGACTGCCTCATTCCTGGAAGTGCTCAAGGCCTGGTTTGGTGGGGTTTTAAGCAACCTGTCTAGTGGAAAGCGTGTCTGCCCATGGCAGAAGGTTGGAGCTCTATGTTCTTTAAGGTCTCTTCCGACCCAAATCCATCCGTGATTGCATGCTTTGCACAAAGAATTTTGAAACTCTAGCTACTTGTCAAATCTTTCCTGTTATCTGCTTCAATGTGTCATAAAGCTGATGCCAACAATCAAAAAAGTCAGAAGATCAAGAGCAACTGAGGAGTCAGACTGTATTAACAATCTGCCACCAAACCACAAGGACGCTGCTCTTGATTCAAGAGAGGAGCCAATGCACAGACCCTTCCTTGAACCATCATCATAGCAAATGCTGCGACATTCAGTACAGTTTGAATGCTTTAACTTCATCTGTGATCAAAGTCTGATAAAAAATAACTCTTATTTTCTCCAGATATTTCTTACTGTTGTTTAGTGCTGTCAGTCAGGGTACTTACTGATGTGACTGCTTAGACAGCAGACACCACAGCCCTCACAGCTGTTCAAGTCTCTTCTGGCAAATCAGTGGTACGTGCAGGAGAATCAAAGGTATTTAACTCAAATGAAACTCTTTTTGAGAACTCCTGAGATTTGTATCAGGAAACTCTTAGATCCCAAAACAGCAGCTCAAGCACTTCTAGCAAACAAGAAAATACCAAAAGGCTGTCAGCAATAAGAACATCTACATTCTCTTTC
Organism: Turdus rufiventris; assembly: GCA_013186435.1. Lineage (NCBI taxonomy): Eukaryota > Metazoa > Chordata > Aves > Passeriformes > Turdidae > Turdus > Turdus rufiventris. Next base: position 1,954,803 of record PYHW01010466.1, on the reverse strand, counting down.
TCAACTTTCTGCCATTGGTGGCCTTACTCATCTGTCATGCCTCACCATTAATTTTCATTCCAAGGGCCAACAAAACAGGAAATATTGACACACAAAAAATCAAACTAATGATTGTGAAATAGATCACAGCAGCGGCATTGGCCTTGGAAGCAAATTTCTCCTCATATTTGGTGGAGCAAAGCCAGCACAATCTGAAATGAGAGCTGGAACTGGAATGTGAAATGAGGTAGGAATATCAAAACATGTTCTGGTAAGATATCTATCTAATAAACTTAGAGCAACTAATGACCTAGGCTTGTATTTTCGGATACTTCATCTTTCCTAGAAAACTTTTAACAAAACCTGGGAGGAAACAAACCAAGAGAAAACAAACCTATAAATAATGTCAGTTGAGTTTTAACAGTTTTGAGGGCCACTTACTAGTTCTAATGGAATAAATTTAATGCATTAACTGTATGGTTCTGATGAATTGCTTCTAGCAAAGCTAATTCTAGTAATTAATACATCTTTGCACATCACACAGTCAGAGCCCTAGACCTGTGCTGTGCAGTCACTGTTCAGTTTTATGGTTTTTGGTGTGGTTCTATGGTATAATCAGCATCAATCTGATTCAGTGTACAGTAGTGCAAATCAAGATTCATTTCAGAACATCTAAACATCCTCAAGACTGCTGTATTATCCTTCTTTCAGTTTTCCTCCAAACTGTCCTGTAGTTTGCCACATATTTAGACAGTGAATGGCTACAGAGCTGGACTCCCTTTAGAGAGAATGGAGAGAAAATATTTAAAGGGCAGGCTCTCCTTCCTTTTTAAATCAGCTTTTGAAAAGAAGCCAGATTTGTTGCCTGTCAAGGGATATTTCTTTCTCCTGCTGTTCTAAAAAGGAATCAAGGTAACTATGTCATGTGCAGCCCTCCACATAAAAAAGCCCCAAAATTTGATGAAATGAGTAGTTACTTTAATAAACCAAGTACATCTGCATCTTTCTGATGTCTGTTGTTATTTTAGGGTTATTCAACTATTCATACGGAAACTCTTTGGGCCACAGAAAGCTGTCTTTGCCTGCAGTGGCTGACACTGGGATCCTGTACATCATTAAGACACAGCACTGCAATGACACAAGAGTAGTAGCAAATTATTTAATTGACAGTGATGTGAAGCTGGATGGACATTAAAAACATAATCTATAGGATCGTAATGAAAAACAAATAGGAGATAGATTCAACAAATCAGAATTAAATTATTTCCCTTTATTTTAACATAAAAACATAACCACTTTCCTCCAATTCATGTTTCCCTTCCCAAAAAGAAGATTCTTGATCTAAAGTACAGTAATTTCACGATTATAAGCCGCATGTTACAATACAGGGTGTGATAAAAGGTATCTATTCTATCACCATCTGTTGAGGGTGGCGGCAGTGATCCTTATCTCCATGACAGATATTCTGCTAATGGGCCATCAACTGAAACCAGGCAGGGCATTGTTCTTTATCTTTTCACAACCCACCCTTCCTCCAGTGAGTCATTTTCTGCTAATGGCCATTGAGTCCCACTGTGTGACTGATAAAATTACTGCATCCCATTGGAAGTTGCTC
>PYHW01010466.1:1920449-1944767 GCA_013186435.1 Turdus rufiventris | reverse complement strand
TCAGGTGTGGCTTAGATATGGACAAAGAACGAAAAGTTGCTGACATCCGGAAGCGCAGCTTATACTCAGTGGGGCCCATATTCGTGAAATTACTGTAATTTGAATCCTTCCCTGTTATGTAATTTGAATCTTTCCCTGGAAAGAAAGAGGCCCGCTTCCTTTTGGTTATATTGGCAAACATTTTTCCTTGCCAATAAGGGGTGGATACAGATCAGAAAGCACATAATAACATTACAGAATGCCTCTCAGTTGTCCATAAGAAATATTCAGGTAAAGCAGCTCAGGAATGACACACTGGGCCCCAAAACTGTAAGATAAAGTAAGACTTCATGAGATATAGACTTGAGAGATTTTATATTTTTCCATGGGGTGAAAATGTTTAGGTTTGAATTCCTGCAAGGGGAAGGTGATCCTTCTTTTCTACTCAGCACAGGTGAGGTACATCTGGAGCTCTGTGTCCAGTGTTTGGCTTCCAAGTACAAGAGAGACTCAGGCACACTGGAGTGGCAAAGGGCCAGGAACAAGATTTATGTCTTGGAGCATCTGTCATACAAGCAAAGAATGAAAGAGCTGAGCTTGTTCAGCCTGAAGAAGAACTGAGTCACAGGGGATCTTATTAATTGTGTAGAAATACCTGGTGGGGTGTGGAGAGAAAATGGAGCTGAACTCTTCTTAGTTGTACCCTGTGACAGGACCAGAGCAAATGGCAACAAATTAAAATACAGCATATTCTATTTAAGTTTAAAACCCTTCTTTCTTTTTCCTATGAGAATGGTCATGCAATGAAAGACAGTGCCTTGAGAGACTATGAAGTTTCTATCCTTGGAGATATTCACATCCTGAGTGGTTACAGCCCTGAGCTGTGCAATCCACAGGACCCTGGCTTTGCATGCAAGGATAGACTTGCTACCCCAATTCCATTCTGTGATTCCTTTAACAAACCAAATGAAAAGAGAAAATCAAAATTATCCAGAAATAACAAGGTTACAGACACAAAAATCTCACAATAAAAATGTGAAACAGGAATGCTGATATTGTTCATCCAACCTGACTAGAGCTGCATTAGCTCTGAGACTCACATGAGCAATTTTTGAGCACAAATTGCCTTTAAATGTACCAGTTGTTATGTAAATAAATATTTCTTACAATATCTGGGGATAAAATCTAGACAACAAGGAGCTTATCCAAGCATTGGAAATAATCTGGATGAGACCACTGTGTATCCAATGGGAGTTTTGACTGAGAATATACATATTGAAAGTTTAATAGAGGACATGATATTTTGAGGTCTTTCCTAGTAGGAATTACACAGAACTAGAGAACTGGAAAGGATCTCTTCTTGCTACAGACTTTCATGTATACATTTGGAAGGTTAATTTAATCTGAATTGCACAGCAATATTACTGCCTTTTGGCTTTCTACATTCTCTTCAGCCATAATTACTAAATCTGTTTCTTTTGTTTCTGAAGGGAAATTGCTGTTCAGTCACTAAGTTAAAGGATCATTTCTGAAGAGTTAGATAAAGGCTGTTTGGCTGTCTTTGTTTCAAATCTGAATGTTCTTTAAAGCAGAAGAAGCAGTATTAAATATTCATTTAAAAACAGCTTAAGCAAAGTAGGAGTTATAGGGCTGCAGTATTGTACAAATCACACATTGTACAAAGCAGCACATGCTATATAAAAAATCCTATGTAAGATCCCCCTTCCATCTGCAGTGCAAAACAAATCTTACAGAATCATGGTGAAATGTTGCCAGTTTTAAGATCTTATCGCTGAGATAGCTGGTACATTGTACAGCCAAAAATGCCAAGGTTAACCCAGTGTCTGTACAAGGTAAGCATAACAGTCTGATTCTTGCTCCACTTACACCAGCTTTACTCAAGCATGAATGACATCTTTCGTGGTTTTTCCTCCTTTGGTCTGGTGCAGGCTTCCTATCTGCACTGTCCCTCTAAACACAGCATCAGAATGTAAAGGTATGAAAGCAAGGCATAGCTCTTGGTTCAGCTTTGTCTGATTTTGTTTGTCTGTAAACTCAGCCTTCCTTTTCACAATGCTGCTTAGGAAGGGCTGGTTAGATTATTTCATTGCTAGGTGGAATGTTACATATGGCATGTGCCTTCATGCCAAAACTGCAGATGCTTTCCCAAACTTTGCAGACTGAAGTGCAGAAACAAGCAGAAAATACCAGACCACACTTGTTAATGTAAATACAGATGTCACCAGGCATCTAAATAATCCCACTGTGCCATCAGCTTTGAAATCTGTTTATCAACACTGTGCCTTAAGTTTTTCTCAAATGCCTTATTAGCATACATACAGGCAGCATGGCAAATCAACCTCAACACAAAAACAGTTGCTCCCCAGAGGACAATAGAAATGAAAATAAGCTACTGATGCTTTTAACCACAGTATCACATTGAGGAAATTATTTTGAAAAAGCCCACATCGTTTTGATTTAAAAAGTCTCATCAGACGCTTCACTTTCACTTGCTTCTTCAATGACTTTTTAGGACAGTTTTTTTCTGATTCATCCTAGCTTCTTTGCTAAAATAAGATCTTTCTAGCTGCATTTTTCTTGCAAGTTACATTGGGCAAGTTAATTGAGCATATTGCTGTCTCTTGATAGATAATGTGATATGAATTTCAGTGGAAAAATTGAAAGTTAAGCACAATTTTGAAAACAATGTAAGAACCTACAATTTTACCTGGTCTTAAGTATTTTTTGCAATTATTCAACTGTATAATTACCTCATTACTTGCATTTGTAATCCATGATTCCTTTAATAATGCTACTTCTATTTTCAGAATTCATTCAGAAGCATCAGGGAAACAAACTGGAATTTTATAGCTGTGTTCTTTAAAGGCACAAGAAAGTTAAATCTGTAGATTAAAAAAACCCCAAAAATTTACAGTGCTGAATTCTTAACCAAAACTGAAAGAGATTTTAGCCAGATCCAGGAAAATTTAAAAGATCCTCTGTGCTCCCAATAGTGAGGATCAGTCTCGATATAAAGATCAGGGACAGAAAGAGTTACATGAAGGACTGTTTGAAATCAGTCCTTTGTGCAGAAGTGAGTAAAAATGTGTGTGGGTAGAGGAAATGAGATGAAGAAGGAAATCAGTGAGGTCAGAAACTAGGAAGGAAACAAGGTAAGATGGAGAGACATCAGCCAGCTTCAGCAATTTTGGTGGGCAGACCCTGGCTGGACACCAGGTGCTCACCAAGAGCACTTCTATCACTCCCTTCCTCAACTAGGCAGGTGAGAGAAAATAAAAGATAGGCTCATAGGTCAACATAAGAACAGGGAATGATTGCAGTAATTCAATGATTATAAGCCTCACCATTTTGACTAAAATTTTGCTCCCAATCTGGAAATGTGGCTTACACTCAGGAGCGGCTAATATATGAAAAAAGTTCAGAAATTTCCAAACCCAGAAGTGCCAGCCAGGGTGCCGAGCCCAGCACCTGCCAGTAAAACCCAGGATTGCGTGATTGTTACAAATTGGTTACTCTGTTGCGCGGCGGGTGGAGGCTCTGTGCTGGCAGTGCTGGGGGAGAGGTGGGGGGCTCCGTGCCTGCCTCCCACCGGTGCCGTGGGAGCAGGAGGGCTCTGTCCCAGCCTGCCACTGTGGCAGCGCCAAGCAAGCTGAGTCCACTTGGCCCCAAGCCAAGCCAGTAAACCCTGCGATCCCGTGATTCTGTTACTAATTGGCAACTTGGTTGCATGCAGGTCCTCTCTGCGAACGACAGTGCGGCTTATAATCAGGTGCGGCTTGTAATCGTGAAATTACTGTACTTATCAATAATGCCATGGGAAAAACCAAACTGACTCTCCATTTTCCCTACTTTCTATTTTCTCTTCTTCCTCCTTCTTAGTGGCACAGGGGAGCAAGTAAGTGTGGCTGCAGTCAGTCCATCACATGTTGTCTCTGCTGCTCCTTTCTTCTCAGGGGAATGGCTCCTCACACTCCTTCTCTACTGCAGAGCTGGGTCCCTGCCACAGGAGACAGTCCTCCACCAACTTCTCCAACGAGAGTCCTTCCCATGGGCTGCAGCTCATCACAAACTGTTCCAGCGAGGATCCCTTCCACAGGGTGCAGTCCTGCTCCAGTGTGAGTTCCCCACAGGCTCAAAAGTCCTGCCAGCAAATCTCCTCCAGTTTGGCTCCTCTCTCCATTGGACCAAGCCTTGACAAGCAGCTGCTCTGGTGCTGGCTTCCCATAGGGTCAGAGCCTCCTTTGGGCATCCACCTGCCCCACCATGGACCCCCATGGGCTGCAGGGGCACAGCTGCCTCACCATGGGCTGCACCAGGGGCTGCAGGGGAATCTCAGCTCTGGCACTTGAGCAGCTACACTCCCTCCTTCTGCACTGACTGTGGACTCTGCAGGGCTGTTCCTCTCACATGTTCATATAGCTGCCTTTTAATTTTCTGCACTACTACCACTGCTACAGGCTCAGCCTTGACCAGCAGCAGTTCTGTTTTGGAGTTGGCTGTCACTGGCTCCACTGCACGTGGGGGAAGCTTCAGCAGTTTCTCACATGCACCACCTCTATAGCTGCCCCTTTACCAAAATCTTGCCATACAAACCCAGTCCAACAATGCGAATAGATAGGAGTGAGCAGTGAGGCAGTCAGAGATGCACATTGAGGTGTGGCAGAGGGAAAGAGACAACATCTGAATTCAGAAGTGGGAAAGGTAATAAAGTTTGCAAAATATGAAAAAAAAAAAGATAGATTGTCCAAGTGGATATAGAAGCAAAGGTAATATGAGAATTCATCATTCTCTTAAAAGTACAGTGCTGTTGCTGATGTCAAAATCCTCAGGCTTCTGTTTTCTGAGGCAGAACTAGCAGAATATAATTTGGCTACTGGGAAGAATATTATATGCTATCTTCCATTCTACTCTTTTACAACATATGCCAGGAGAAATTAAAGCTGTTTGGAAATTAAGGATAAGTTCCATGAGGGAAAGAGGCAATCAATGTTTAGTGTGCCTAACTGGCTGTAAAATTATACATGACAACTAACATGAAGTGTAGCAGACATGGCAGAAAATATTTCCTAAAAAGTCACTTACAACTTTGGACAGGTCCAGTGTCTTGGTTTGGAGGACAAGTGTTTGTTAAGAAAGGCAGGAGCTATTCTTTGAAACAGAGAATGTAAATTTCCTCTTTTCAAATTATTATAGTTTTGAAATTAAGGGGCTTTTAGGTAAAGATATGGGAATTAGGAATAACAGTTTTTTACTAGGAAAATTAAAATAAAAATACAGTACTACAAAGAAACAAACTCTAAACACTGACAAAGTCAGAGTACAACCTGATACCCCATCACACTAGCAGTGTGATTAAATGGTGGTTACAGTTTTTTTTTGTAGTGACAGATGTGATTTACTTGAAACAGCGGTTTTGTAGAAGGGTGCACCTTTTTTTTGAAGGTTTAGAGATGATATGGAAAAGTTGGGGTTTTTTTGGAGTTCAGGGTAAAAGGGATACTTGATGTTTTAGAATTCCAGTTTTTATCTAGGTAGGAAAGGCTGGGCTCTTCTCTCTGGCTGGAGCAACTCCCAATGGGATAAAGAATTTTATCAGTCCCACAGTGGGATTCAATGGGCCATCGGCAGAAGATAACTCCCTGGAGGAAGGATGGGGTATGAAAAGATAAAGAACAATGCCCTACTGGTTTCAATGGATAGCCCATTAGCAGAATATCTCTCACAGAGATAAGGATCACTGCCTCAGCTGGTCTCAACAGATGATAGATATACTTCTAGATATACAGAAGATAGAATAGATACTTTTGATTACATCTTGTATTGTAACTCAAGACATCCAGGCTTGGCAAGAACATAGTAGCTACACAATTTTGCATACTATTTGAAGTGTGCATATCATAGAATGGTTTGGGTAGGAGGGGACCTTACAGGTCATCTAGTTTCAGCTCCAGAGGTATGCATTGCCCTTCCGGACCCTCCTTCCCCTGTAGCCATACATTTGCTTTTACTCCCACCATGCTTGTTGCCATTTTTTTTCCGATAAAGCCACTTAGAGTTCAAATATCTCATTCCTCTTCATAGCATCATAGAACTATTTAGGTTGGAAAACAGCCATAATATCACAAAGTTCAGCCTAACCTAACATTAAGTCCGTCCATGAATCATAGCACGATTGGAATTGACCTTTAAAGGCTATCCAGTCCAACCCTGCTGCCATGGACAGGGACATTTCCAACTAGATCCGATTGCTCAGAACTCCATCCAAAGTGATCCTGAATATTTCTAGGAATGGGGCATCTACCACCTCTATGGGAAACCTATGCTAATATTTAATTTTATACATTTTTTGTTCCTTATATCTAGTCTAAATCTGTCTTTTTTTAGGTTGATACCTTTACGTCTTGTCCTACCTCAACAAGCCCCACTTGAAAGTTTGTGCCCCCTTTTATACAGGCTTACTTCTGACAGGCTGCTCTAAGGTCTCTCTGGAGCCTTTTCTCACACTGAAATATCAATGAAAAGTATAAGTTTAGAATGTGAACTGGACATTCACTCTTCTACTGAGAGACCTGTCTTTATACTGTCTTGACTCTGGACCTTACTGAATAGTCATCTACAGCCATTATCATAATCTTCTGTAATCTTTTATTCAAGACATAATAACATATAACTTTATTGTATTTTTATTTATATTTTATTAAAATATAATTATATTGTATTTTAAATAATTCATTTGGCAGGTAACGGGCATTTATAAATGAGAAATACAACTGAGTAAAACACCTGGATGAGTGTTTGATGAATGTTATCAGTGTGTCTGATAATTGACAAGACAATCACTGTATGTTCATGCTTTCTCTGAGGTCTTTGGAAAGCAACATATAACATTTTATATCATTGCTCGATCATATAGGAAGCCTCTACTACTGAAATAAATATTATCCTTTAGAATATTAATAAAAAGCTAAGATCTTAATTTTTATAGAATTAAAAATTGCAGTCAGAGTGGGATGATCAACTGCATTCTTTATGCAAATCTAATTAAATGGACAGTGAGGGGTTTTTGGTTATTGTGTTCTCTTTGAAAAAATGAGCAATCAGAGCTCAGTTGTTTGTTCTATAGCACCTCAGTCTGCACTCCCCTTCCATCACCAATATATGTATCTCCTCATATACTTATCCAACACTGACTTTTCATATTTACCTTTCTTTAATGCTGTTGCTATGGAAATCTTCCCCTATAGTGTCTGCATTGACTCAGAAGTGCTGAAAGCCTTTGAACATACAGCACTCTTCTGTACCTTCAGGACAGTTTGGAATAATGCTAAACAAATGCAAGTGAAAATTGTGTTTATGAAGAAATTCCTTCCACTTTTCCACTCCTTTCAATGTTTGCATGTTTATTTTAGCAAAAAATAAACAAGCACTGAGTGTATAACCCTTCATATACCAAAGCTTCCCAAGGAACTTAACAAATGACACACAGTCTTCAAAGATTATTTGTCAAGTGCTGGAGCACAAGTGCCCCTGGAGAGCAACTGACAACCTCCCTGTAATGCCAGCTTGTTATTCTTTATCTCTTACAGAAATGAAAAATAACATTTCAAAAGCCAGCGCCCAATTACTCTTACTGTATTCAAACAGGAATTGACAAGCTTCCTGAATGTCCTGCAAACGACTGTGCATCTCCTGAAGGGCACAAAAGGAGACATGAGAAGTTCCCACATAATGGGAAAGACAATGTCTGCTTCAATCTCCACTCTACTATCCTGACATAGCAGGAGACTCCATTCTATCCAACTGACATGAGCAAAGGAGATCAATGGAGTTTTATCCCTCAGAGTAACATAACATCAGGGATAAAAATGGTGGGGGGGTGGGGGAGTGGATAGCTATTTCCAGTAGCTAGAGGATGTCTAAATGGGAGAATCAGTAAATATGATCAGAGATCCATACTTCAAATAAAATGGATTTTTTTCCACCTGGAACTCAAGCATCAGTTCATCAGTTATCACTACAAGGAATTTTCACAAAGTCCTACTCTTGCTTACAATAGCACACTCTCCTCATTCAATCACAGCATCTTCTACCATAATATTTTTAAGTACAGAAACTCTAAATTTATTTCCCTAAAGATTTGATTAATTATGCAATCTACCAAGCTATAAAGTTTGCTCCCTTTTGGGCTACTTGTGCTTTTCACCTGTTTGGTGTCCTTTTTTGGATCAAGGGTCTGACATATTATCTAGTTTGGCTCTCAGCTTCATCAAAAAGGGAATTTTAAAAAGTCATAAAACCCAAATAAATCAGAAAATAACATAATAAATCATAATATAACATAACTTTACATACAAATAACCCAATCAACCTAAAAACATTCCTCATGAGAAATAGGAAATATGCTTCATAAATGCTGTAATGACTAGACTGTGGCTTAGAACTAGTACCATTTTCAACTCTTCCACTTGAAGTCACTCTCTAGTGTGAAACATTTGTTTCTGAATGAAATTGGAAAGGATTTCCAAGATCATCAAGTCCAGCCTTTGACTAAATACTTCCATGCCCACTAAACCATACCTCAAACAACCAACTCCACTTGTTTTTTGAAGGCTTCCAGAGATGGTGGTTCCACCATTTCCCTGGGAAGTCTATTCCACTGATGAATCACCCTATCAATGAAGAGTTTTTTTTTCTAATATCCATTCTGAACCTCCCCTGGTGCAACTTCAGCCAGCTTTTGTCCTATGTCTAGTTATACCTCACCACAAATTCCTTTTAGGTATCTGCAGAGAGCAATAAGGTCTCCCCTGAGACTTGTCTGTCACCCTTTACCTGGGCCATTTTTGGATCTCTCCCCTTGGTGCCATGCACAGTTACCACTGTTGCAGTGAACTGGGGAAGGATTCCTGCATGATCATTTATGGTAACAAGGAGATAAGCACCAGCAGAGAATCCAGTCCATAGCTTTTCCTAAATTCAGCATCACATTATTTCTTTAATAATGAGACGACAGAATAGCTCAGTGAAAGTGAAACAAACAGTGTTCTTTGCCTATTACACTCGTTTTATTATCTCCTGAATCATTTTGAAGTAATTTGTGGATAATTCTAATTCCTTTACCCATTTGAGCAGCATATGTGGAGATGCACTACAGAGCAAGAGAGATAATGTCCCTTTGTACATGTACATACATGCCTGGGATGCCACATGCAGTTCTGGGCATCCCTGGAGAGCTCTGAGGGCCAGCAATGAGATATTGAGGGCAATAGGCAGAACTCATCTTTGGTGGGGAAAACAGGTGACTCGAGGCATGTCCCAGTTGATGTCTTATCCAGTTATTTCTCTTCCTTTACAGCATTCCAAGAATGAGCAGATTCAATTACCAGGGAAGTGACAAGAGGTGGGCCACAATTACAAATTTTCTTTCCCAGTGACATGATAAAAATGAGGTAGCAAACAGCAGAACATATCAAATTTCCTTAATTTATTAGAAGACCTGTGTTCTAGATACTCAAAATTCAACACTGACATAAAACACAACTTTCTTGATAATTAAGAAAAGTTTTCTTTTTTTCATTTCTTCTCATGTTTCAGAAATGATGACTATTTAGTTTTTATAGAAGGATGGTCATTACTGCCAGATTTATAGCAGCATGAAATGTGGAAAAGTTTAATTGATCTTGAGAAGGTGGCTTCAAAGAAAGATGACTGAATTCCCTTTGCTCTGATAAGATCTGATCCTGCTTTTCTGAAGTGAAGGGAGTTTTGTGAAAACCCTAATGGAACAGTGTCTGTCCTTTAGACAACACTGTTACATTCAATCTAGGTTAGAAAATATCAGAGTTTATTATTGTAAAGTGTAGATATTTTCTTACAATGAAGGAAAACCATTTTTTTCCTCTTTCATAGAATTTCTTTCCAAACAGAACATTCAATTTAACTTTTCAATCCATAAGCAAGTAAGTACTGTACTGCCAATTCTCAGTGGGACAGTTCAGAATTTGTGATTGACTACATAGCTATAATTTTTAAAAGATTAATTCACTGGTGACCTAAATACCAGCACAGTGGCAAATTGAAAATTGTTCCTAAGCAACAAGGACTTATCAACACAATGAAAATTCCTCCTTCAGAAATTGCTACCTGAAGTGATGCAGCAAAGAATATGTATAAGATTTAAAGGAGGGTAAGAAAAAGATGAGCAAGAAACACCCTTATCTTTTAAAAAATCGTTATATATATTCATATGATTCTGGGTTTGGTTTTTTCCCAGAGACGGGAGACTCTCAGGAAATCTAAAAGGGAAGTGTTGCCACATATGATTATGGAAAAAAGAAATATCATCGGGAGAGCAGAACTGCTTCAAGAGTGATAGGTAAAAGCAATACCAATCAGAGATGTGGTCCTTGTCACAGAAAATTCCTGATCCTTGAGTTATTTAAGATCACACAGCAGTTTCTCAAGGGCAGATATGTATAGCCTTTATAGTTCTTATAGGAAGAAAACTTTTTATTATTGGATTAGTGTTGCACTCTCCAGCGTAGACATGCCAGTAGCTGACTGAACATTTACTGTGCAAAGTCGTGGAAACATCACTGGAGAACAGAACTAGACTATTACGAATAGCAAAGCACTTTTTATTTCTATAATATCCCAGTACTGAGCCCTCAGGGGAACCTATAATATGGGCTTCGCATCCCCTTCAAAAATACTTGGAAATTGAAACATGTAATTCACCTGGCTGCTAAAAGTCATGTATAGACACAGCTTTTCTATCGAATTAAAAGATAGATCTGCCCACTCTGCCACCTTTCTGTATCTCAAAGGAAGCAATAACTGCATCACACCCCCACTTACTGACACCATGTTCTGTTTGAAATGTATCACAGAGCTGTTTTTCCCATCTCATGCATTGCCATAAGAAAGTTAAATATAGAACTATTGTTTTCAGTCTCTGATTGAAACGAAATGTCCTGCTTCTTGCTCAGGTCTGAAAAAGAGCTTTCACCTTTAAATCTTGTATGTTCTTCCACCTCTCTTAGTTCCTTATTTCCCTTGCCTTATGACAGGAGCAATGCACACTTCCCACCATAACTTTTCCACTTCAGAATGCCTACTCCAAGGCCATCTTCCTTTACAGTCCTAATGCTCTGAGCTATGGATGATGAAGTGGAAGAATTATGCTTTAACAATCTCTACTTACCCTGTTTTTCTTAATGGGAGAGTTCTCCAGTAGAGACTGATGAAGTGAGAGCCTCTCTAGATGCAGCAATTGGAATGATAGAACAGGTGGTGCTGGAAAGAACTTTTAAGTTCATCTAATGCCATGGACAGGGACACCTTCTGCTAGACCAGGTTACTCCTAACCTTGTCCAACTTGACCTGGAGTATGTCTGTGGTGATCCACAGCTTTTCAGGACAGCCAGTTCCAGTGTCTCACCATCCCTCTCATAAAATAATCTTTCTTATGTTCAGTCTAAATCAACCTTCTTCTAGTTTGAAACCAGCACCCCTTGTCCTGTCACTACAGGTTTTAGTAGAAGGCCTCTATCCTTCTCATAAGCTCCCTTAAAATATTGAAATAGCCTATACTAGTAGATACTTAACACTAAAATGATGCCAAGCAATGTACTTGGGCATTCAAACATGCTTATCTATATTATTAATACATTGATAAGTTTTATTGACAGAAGTCAGGAGTTACAATTCGCACAGAGCACCCTCAGCAGGCATTCAGCACACAGCACCATATTTTGAAGGCTAGAAGCATAACATTGTCCTCTCTTTGCCCAGGGATATTCTAAAAGGCAATTCATGTGCTTTCAAAGAAGTTGCAAAATAGAAATCCATAAATTGTAAGTGAATGAAAAATCACTGTAAGAAGAAAATACTTTTTTTTTCTGTATTTTTTTTGTTTTGTTGTTTTGATTTTTTTCCCCCAGAACTGTAGCTGTGTTTCTATGTCTGTGTATTAAAACTAGTAATTTTGAACTTTAAAATTCTGTTGTTTTTCTTTCTCTTTTAAATTGTTGTTAATGTGGCAGAGTAGAGACATTTTAACCAGAATGTATAGGGAAGAAGAAAAAGCTGTGACTTGCAATCAGAAGAGATTCACACTAGTTACTTTGAACTGAAGATGTGTGAGAAGGAAAAAGATAATACAAGAAATATTTCTCCCAGGGTAACTGGGCTCTTTCTATATTTTGGCATTAGCAGTGCTGCTTGACAGGACTAGAGAGACATTCTAGTATAGGTGACTAAAATTCATCCCCGTGTATATAAATTTCCAAAAGCATTTATCTCCTCTTTCAAAGGATTGTATACTTGCTGAACCTTTTTTTGGAATCAGCGCATTTATCTGAAAGAAAAATACATTTTCAGAAGTAAAAATGAGTGAAATTGTTCTGTCTACTAAGAACACAGGAAACTTGACTCAGATGGAAATTTTGGAATAATTAGCAGAAGATGGAAACTAAGCAATCTATTTTTAGCAAACAACATACTAAATTTGTAACCTTACAGTGGTTTTACATTGACCACTGAATGAGTGCTAGTTTGTCTGTGGAGGGATGCTCAGTTATTAGCCTACTTCTGTAAAGTGAGAAGAGCAATGTTACATACAGTATGTAAAGGATTGTTTCTAGAAAATTGATTTTATTCAATCCTTAGTCGTTTATGGGGAGTTAAGTCAGCAGTTAACCATATTGGCTTTTCAATAAAATGGTAGAAACAACATATTGTTATACAAGGGGACTACAAAACAGCAGAACGAGACTGATCATAGGTGCTATGACACTGTCAATCTTTTCAATTCTGAGAAATAGGTCTGCTGTGGATTGTTTTTGGGGGTTTTTTTATGTGTTTTGGAAAAAAAATGACTTGGATGTCCCAGATTTCATTAAAAAACTGGTATGCCTACCATATCGTTCCCTCTCAGTCTCTTGGCTTGCAATATTTACATCTGTGCCCATGTTCTTGTGCTAAGATAACAGAGTAAACTAGAAAACAGAAATGTTTAAAGACAACCCAGGGAGATAACTCACCTATGAACAGCAACCCCTGCTTTTGAGATCATAGAATTTTATAATCATTTCAAATCACAGTATCATTAAGGTTGGAAAATACTTTAAAGGTCATCAAATCCAACCTTTGATCACATACCACTCAGCACACTAAACCATATAGTGAGGTGCTACACCTACTCATTTATTGAACTCTTAGGGTGACTCCACTGCTTCCCTGGGGAGCCTGTTCCAATGCCTTATCACTCTTTCAGTGAAGATATTTCTCAATAATATCCAACCCAAACCTTCCCTGATGCAACTTGAGGTCATTTCGTCTTGCCCAGGGTTGGAAAAGACCTCTAAGATCATCAAGGTCTACTATGTCCATAAGTGCCCCACCTACATATCTTTTAAATACCTCCAGGGTGGTGACTCCGGTAAAATAACATTTATTACAGTATCTACAGTCATGTTTGAAAGAAGATTCAGCCATAAATTGAAATTATCAACAGCAAATATTGCATAAAAAATTAAAATTGACAGGGGAAAGAAAACAAAAAACACTAAGGACACATTTACACCAAGATGGGAAATGGTTTTCTAGGATTACCCTGAAGAGGTGACTGGACTTGAAAATAGGTAGCTCTATCTTCTGCATCTTCTCCAGCTTCTTGAGGTTTATGCTATGTTGGCTCAGTTATTTTGAAGTGGCAAACACAGTTGGTCTTGTTGAATATAGCTGCTATAATTTCTATATGATGGCTGGTACAGGAAATGGAATCTAAGCCTTTTTTCTCCTTCTCATCAGCATGTCTGCTGCCAAAGCTGCCTGTGTCTGGGAGATCTACAGAGAAGACCATAAGATTCCTCCCTCTTCTCCCACCTTTTTCTTATAACTCGTAACAAAAAAACAAAACATAAAACAGCCTGGAGCAGCCTGTTCCTGAAGGACTGCTTCCACCCTGTGGAAGGGGCCCGCACTGGAACAGTTCATGAAGAATTGGTGCCCATGGCAAGGACTCATGTTGGGGAAGCTCATAGAAGACTGTCTCCCATGGGAGGGATCCCAGGCTGGTGGAGGGGGAAGGGTGTGAGGTGTTCTGCCTCTTGTAAAGCCCTGGTCCTCTCTTAGTGAGTTTATTCAAAAAGGAATAAAGGAACTACTTTTCCTTGAGGTGTTGCAAAGGGGAACTTGGCAAAAAGTTCCCCTGAGGTTAAAAATTAAACTTTGTTGGAAAACTTTAAAAGATCAGACCTTAGCAAAGCATTTAACTAAAATAAAGCATCTCAGAAAACATTGCCTTAGCAAAATCTAACTCACCTAACCTTATATTATCCGTATTTCAAGAAGAGGAAATTAGTAGATTAAAAGGAGAGCAAGAGAGAGAGAAAATAAAGATATAGATAATGCCCTTGCATCCAACATGATCTCAGGTGCAATAAAATTGAAGGACAATATGGAAATAACTCCATTTGTCTTGGGGAAATGTTTTTTATCTGCTCCGGCCTCCTGTGGACAGCCCCCTATCCCCAGGTGGAGCTTTCTGTCTGATGGCTACTCCGGGCTCAACTGGGGCTCCATGGGCAGGGTGAGGGGCATTGCTTCCCATGTGCCAGGGACTGACAGCATTTCTGGTCTAGAGGCTCCAGCAGGGAGTGGTGTGGAGCATTGCACATATCACTTCATGCCAGCTATGATGGATGGACCCAGACTTTTCATCATGAGCAGATTTTTGTAATTTATGAACTAAACCGAGATGCTCTTTTCACCACTGCAGAGTTGGGTTGGTGTTGGGGCTTAGAATGCTCCTGGTAGGAGGAGGATGGGAGGGATCCCTACTTACATTTCTGCACTCTTTTCTACAGGGATTCTTGGTTTCCCTTTGTTCTATTGTGTCAGTCTTCGCTGCTTCAGTAGTTTTGGTCGATGACTAAACTACTACCTTATATTTTTCTGTGTGGGTAGGGTTTTTCTAATAAAGGAAGTGCAGTGACATGAACTCTCAGGTCTCCAAAGGCACTTTGCTGAGACTGGGACTCTGCAATGATTAACAGAAACTGTGCACAGTTTGACCTCCTTTTGGTTTATTAACTGTCCATAAACAAAGGGTGATTTCCAAACAGACATTTTCCCCTGTTCCAAATTAGTTTCTTATCGTGTTTTATGCTAGTGCAGTTCTATTGACATTGTTTACACCTTATGGGAGGAACACCAGATTTGGAATCTGTAAATAATATTGAAATGCTTCCATTTGATAAAGAATGGTTCAAAACCTCTTGTTGTGGTATTCAAAACCTCCTACTTGTTCTATTTAGGTAAAAAAATACTCTTTTTTTCCCAATTTCTGTGGACATATACTAAAATGCAAAACAGTTTTTAAAATTTCACTTTCCAGGACAGCCTATAAAAGTTGTGCTACTGGGATGGATAATAGGGTGAAAAATTAGAAGTTTTTAATTCATCTGAGTGTCAAAATTAAAGGCTGAAGGTCCTGAGTGGGCTAAGAGTTTCAGATTCACATTTTTCCCCTCATCATCCAATGCCTCATCATTAGTCCTTGAAAAAATGCCTGCTCTGGCATCTTAAAAGCAGAAAAGGTTGTTTGGTTTGCTCAGAGTATTCCATAATTAAATCCAATGAAGCTTTCAGTATGAGTTATTAACTTGGTGGTGGAAAGAGACATTTCTTAAACAAAAAACAATTATATCTGATGTGATTCATAAAATTTTTAAGCACACAATATTATCTTACTACAGTGGTGTTATATTGCAATGTTGTCAATTCCAAGCATTAAAAAATGTTTCCATTCATGTTACTTTAAATAATACATTTGAGAATCATATGCTTTCTCTTTCATAAGGCATTTTAATATTTTCAGGCATTGCTGTCCTGGTATTTAGAAGCAGGCCACTGGAGGATGGAATCTAATGGGTTATTCCAGCTCCTGTGAATGGACAAGGAGACCTCCATCTCATCCCTAACTCCATGCTGTGAGTGAAATCATCACCTCTCTGATCTGCTGCCTCTCAGCCCATGAGCACACCCTAAGCCCTACCAGCCGCTAAGACCAATTATGTAAGTGCCACAGTTCAGTGGTGAAAGTGTATGTGAATATGATGGATTCTCAGCATCACAAAGACTCAGTCCTATGCTACTAGAGCCTCTTTACTGGCATAATAAGTTGCATGATCTATGGTGAATAAAAAATCTTTCATACAGTTATAGTCTCCCAGGACTAGAACTCAAACCCTGTCAAATTCTCTTGCTTTCAGTTATGTAGAATCAAATCCTTTTCAATTGCTGAACAAAAGTCATTGCTATGCTTCATTTTCCTTCCCAAAATGAGTTTACTACGGGTAAAAAATGAAGACAGACTTGTCAATGATAGTAAGCAGAAGAAAGTTACATTTAAATCACTGAGAACAGCATTTCTCTGAGTAATATGAAGCTGATTTAAAGCAACATCTGGCCAAAGAACGTGGCTATGAATTATGTCTACTTAAAGAAGAAAATGTGGCGGATTTCAGTATCAAGAAGGATACTGAGGGATAGATATAATTTTGAAATATTTCACAGCTGACATGAAACACCATTTAATTACTATTAAAACTGACCTTTATTGGAAGCCATATGGCTAACTTGATTTGTATCATAATTTGAGGACAGTGTAAAATTCCCAGCCCTTAAGAAGAGGCAGAAGTGATCTGTCTGACACCAGGTTCTCCATTAACTAGCAGATATGTGACTCACCTGAGGAATTCAGGCTCAGAGATACTGATCTGAGAGCACGATCAACTTGAGACAAGTGATTTGAACATCACAAACAGAGGGCTTGCATATGACCAAATTCACTTATCTGTTCCTCTCTTACACCAGAGACTCCTTCAGAAGAAGCATTAAGGCCTATGCTTATCTAAAACATATATATATGTATATGTATATATGTACATATATATATTTATGTACACATATACAAGTGCAAAAAATACCTATATTTAAGGAAAAGCTTTAAAATTATAGGGCTAATTTCAGTTCTACACTGGGACAAGCAAGGAACAAAAACAAGGTCTTTGTTGTGGTCAGGTCTTCTGTATTCACTTTTCCCAATTTCTGTCCATATCTTACTTTTCTAAATTGATACCTACTTCTTTTTTAAAATACTTAGTCATAGATATGCTGTTCATACAGACTTTTCTCTTATTCATCATCCCCCTCTTTTTCATTCCTAATTGCATTTATAGTGTTGGCTCTCTAATATATTATCTAGAACTGAGTCTGAGTTATTCTGGTCAGTCCATCAAATCTCATTTTCTGTGAAGAATTTTCTGGGGAGCTGACTTTTTCATTCACAATACCTCCTGCCTTATGGTAAAACAAGAGCAGAAAGTTGGGATAATGTTATCCCTGCTGCAATTTGAGAGAAAAAGCAGAGTTGCATCAAGAATTAATATAGACCAGGATGTCCAAACTGGATAAACAATGACTACAGGGACTATATTAAATGGAAAAGTATCTAAAGGTAGTGAAATAGTGTAAAAAATCAGGACACAAAAGAAATATTTTGTGCTTTCCAAAACACAGTACAACATTCTTCCTGTCTTATTTGCTTGCCAAATAATGAAAATGCTCTTTTCTTGAAAATGACTGTATAATTTAAATGTCTTTCTTCTTTTAAATTTTTTCTCAGTGAGACAAAAACAATAACAAAGGATGGGGAGCTCTCATACAAAGACATGTTTTTTATATTTTAAAAGGCAAGAAAAAAGGTATACTATTGTCACAAAAATATATCTAGAAGGCACAATTTCAGAAATTCGTCAGCAATGGTGATACAGAATTAGATAACCTTAGAACTTCAGTTCCAAAAAATGCTATTGTCTTTTGGGTCAAGAGTACAAATTCCTGAAAAGCCTGGTCACTTTTAAAACCAGTATAAACACATAGGGCAGCCTTATAATCATTGGCTGATTCTTGCACTCTGCTGATTGAAACAATGAGATCAACCATGAAAATAATGCCCTAAAGATTTCATGCTTGAAAAGACAAAGACAGAGAGAGAGAAAGAAAGTTTCACTTTGCATTTGATTTTTCCACCCAACTTTGCAGGAGTTCAGGGTTCGGACATATGGTGCAGTATGTGCAATCAGTAAAGTGACAGCTACTCTTTCACCCTTGGGCAGCAAATGGAAATGTGGCTTGTTTATAAGCCAAATTCTAAAAATAACAAACGTTTCTTTTAACATGGCAGAATAGTGTGACTCATGCATCATTCTGACATAGACATGACATCTGTTGCAGTCATGTCATTATATCCAAATGCTGAAGTCAGATGCAGTTTGACCATTTTTAAAGTTACTTTTCAATCTATCAAAATTATTTAAGCATCAGTAGGAAAAATAACAGCAATCTGGAGATCATTTCCCAAGTATTGCATGCTGGTTTTATTAGGGCCTAAAATCTGAGCTATTAATTCAATCAGTGAAGTTATAAATGTGTTAAAAACTATCCTCAATCACTCACATCATGCTGTTATATAAACTTAAGTGCCTGGCCATTTTAATATCTTATTTAACACTTAATGTACAGAATTTTATGGGGCACCTATTACTGTCATAAACTGACTACAAGACACTGAGTGAGTAACTAGGAGCCTCTTTGCCTAACCTGTCCATCTCTAAAATGGAGGTGAGCATAATGCTTGCTATGTGGCTACAATGTCTTCCCTTCTAAGCAGCAGCTTTTACCATTAGCTTTCCAAAACTGACATCTCTAAGATGGCTTTGAGCAGTTACAGCTTATTGCCCAAGATTGCTTTGTAGTGGATGGAAAGATATAGGTACTTTCAGGGACAGCTGTCTGGGCAAATGAGATGAATCACCTTCTTGGAAGGATCTCCAGATGGCTATTAAATGAGCACAGGTGAGTAGTTTAGAGCTGTATTTTTCAGCTGCACTGAAAAGTTCAGTCAGCTCTGGCAGGCTGGGAGGATGAGGGCTGAAGCAGACCAGGGGCAGTGGGAAGGGACTCCCTCTCTCTCCAGGAAGGAGACCCTTTCTGGTGGGGGCAGATGTAGGGTCTATCCAACATTGTTTATATATCCCAGGCATATAAACCACCCTCTCTTTGTGCACTTTTGTGCTATTGATATTGTTGCTTTTACTGTTTGTTTCCTTATCTCATTGCTGTTTCCAGTAAATTTTTCTTATCTCAGCTTGATCTCTCCTTTTTGTGTCTCCAGCTAGAGGGCAGGTAGGGGAGCAGCTTGAGGATTTCTTTGTAGTGGGGTTATTAAACCGGGGAATACCCTTCCTGAACCATGACATTTGCCCCACTGAAAAAAGTGTAGATAAACTAAACAGAGTAAGTGTTATTACTGTACCAACAAGACTATTATTACTGAGTTGATTTTAGCAGACTAATAATGAATAAATTAATATACAGAAGTACCAACCTCTCATGCGTCCTGTTCCACTTCTTATAACATTGTCTGTGCTGTGTCATCATGTCAAATTTTTGCTTCATAAAGATTTTTTTTCTTTTTTTAAACCTCCTATTTTTGCAGGTGGAATATGATAAGTGGGTGAAAGTCCATAAATTAGATTAACTTCAAAGTGATTTAAGGAAAAGTGAAGTGGACTTATTGCAGCAGTTGTTTTAATTTGGACTGAACAGCTCAGTGCAGCAGTGAAGAGAAGCTCCAACACCCTCCTAGAGAACCACAGTCATCAGCCAGTACCATAAAATAAGTACCCAAGCACTCTGGGCTGGATGTTCCCTGCCAGCTCTTTGCCAGGACATCAGCGCTTTCTGCTGAGCTCTGAATAAGACAGGCAAACCAAGGTAAGAAGGAATGAACATACAGGGCTTTTGAGTGCAGCTGGAGCCTGAGAGGTGAGTCCTGTGCCCCTCAACAAAAATTCAGAAGTGTGTATCCTCAGATGCAACTTTTATAACAAGTAGCCTCAAAAATGTGGATGTGGGGAAGGTCAGTTTGAAACAGAAAGACGGAAATCTACTGTTTTCCTAAGAAGAAGACATTTAGGAGAGCTATCTCTATTATGCACTGCACAGACCTCTTGTATGCGAGCTACTGTGCAAAATAATGGGATGGAGTTCTTCAAAAGACTCTCCAAGGTTTTCCAGAATTCTTTCAAAGGTCTTCTAAATTCACTTTCAAAATCTGTGAGATGAAAAAAAAATTGCAAACAGGAAAAACCTCTCAGGTTACAAAGTAGAACAAGAAATGTTTCAGGAAAATAAAACTAAGCAGTCTCCTTAGTAACATCACCTGCATACTGATTCTCATCAAATATTTCCTTCATACTGATGTTAATGTGACAACTAATTTTGTATTTAAGGGAGCAAATCACTCACTATGGGATCATTCTGTGAAATTCTCAAAGAGTCATATGACAAAATGATTTAGCTGGTATCTGTCCTTAACTATCAACTATGCCTACATAAAACACCAACTGTGGCATTTTGGGTAGCACAGCATTTATTAAATTTTGGCTACTGAGTTTATGACAGGTAAAGACCCAAACCCTTTCCTCAACCAACTGTACAGATAACTTTTTGAAACCCAGATATGAAGAAGAGCAGCTCTTAGTCCCATTCCCAGTTTGAGGTGCCAGATGCGTTCAGGAAAATTTTTCACTGTAGAGGTGACAAAACAATAAACACAACAACAAAAACCCTGCAACATAGCAAACGAATTCTAGCCCAGAAGGAAAAGGTGCTTGCACTTTTCCACAGGGCTGCATCTTATTAAATTTTTCAGATTATATCCTTTCAATGTTCTCTTTTATAGGAAAATTAAGGTACTTTCTTATTAAATCTATGCTAGTTTTTGTGCTATTTCCATCATCTCCTGGAGTTTTCTGTCTGATGGAAATGTGCAGCTGCTCACAGGGGCTAGATTAGGGACATTATAGAGAGAGTATGGTTATAAGAAAATGGACTACTAAAAGTTTCAGGTCAGAAAGATGAGGGAAGTAAGGAACAAAGCAGTGATTACTGGTGGTTTGGAGTGTGAGAGGACTGGGACCCACAGGGCACATCTATGGAGATCTGAGGTCCAGATCTGGGGCCAGAATTGAATAAGGAGGGGGGAAATATAAGATCATATGGGCAACAAATTTAAATACTACAGCTACTATAGACTTGCACTTTCCATTGTCTGAAGTGTCTCCAAGGACAGTGTTTCATCACTGCCATTATTTGTGTTGGGACTTGGTTCACCTTATCTAAAATATTAATAACTAGCAAGCGATCCTGAGAATGCTTGAGTCTGAAGTGTTAATTGAGAGAGTGAAATGAAATCTCATCCTCTAATAGCACTACACAGGAAGTCTCCTGCCTCCACATAGGTTCTTCTAACAAAAGGAAAGAAATCATCCTCTATTCTTCTACAAAGATTTACTGGCTTATATTTTCTGACATATAAATCCAGTGGGAATTTGGTGCCAGGAAAAAATTATTTTCATGATATACTTGGAAAATGTCATATTCTTTCCAATCCTTTACATTTTATCAAGCAACAATATTTTTTCATTTCCTTTATCTAATTTATAAAACAAGTTCCTTAAAATAAAATTACTGGCATTGATTTGCTTGCAACCCACTGTTAACATGATTTGCTTCATTAGAAATGATTAGCAGAAGTCCAATCGTTGCTCAGTAAGCAATAAAATCTAATTTATCACTTCAATAATACTACTTTGCGGGATGCCGAACAGTAGGAAATTTTTAAATCAGGAGAAAAAGAACACATTTTCCTCATATAGATAATGACTGAAACTTTTGATGTCATTTCTGTAGAAAACATTTAAATACACTTGAATTGGAGTGCAATTGCAAAGAGTAAGTATCCCTGATGTCTTTTGTGTTTGATGATTATTGGTCTTTTAAGATTGCAGATACTGAAGAAAAGTGTTTGTCTTTTATTTATTGACCAAACTACAAGGAGATATTTCATTCTATGAAAGCAGATAATTTAAATAATCTGAACATCAAAAGAAATATTCAAATTTAAAATTAATCTTGTCTGCATTCATGTCTTGTCTGGGATCATCTCTTTTCTCCTTTTTCTGACATGAGTGTCTTGAGGCTGCATAGAGTTTATGATTTATCAGCAATGTAATTTAAAAATAGGAAAAAAGGGAAAGCAAGAAATTTTTCTCAACAGGTACTGGAAATGATTGTCGGGATCTCAAACAAATAAAAAAAATTCCAAGCTTCTTTCTTGCTACTGAAAGAAAAGCATCACTCCTACCTGAATAAGAAGAGGTCATAGTAAACAAGGCTTGGCTACTATGCTAATCAGAATATGATTTTAATTTCATGAAAAGCATTCAGAAACACTATTCATTATCATTCATCTAGGATTTATTTGAAGTGAAGAGTTTCATTGCTATGAGTGTGCTGGTTTTTTTAAAGTGGTACCAGTCTCTCAGCATGGAATGAAGCACTTATCCTAGTATACTTTGGTTCAATTTATTGATATTTTCATGCAGCCAAGCACTAGAAGAAGCAAAATTTAACAGTTGCCAACACATTACATTTCTATGTCCTAAACCACATACCACCACTATCTAATAAGTCACTGTAATCACCATCAAGTTTAAGATGGTAGTTTCTATATAAAAGTTATAATTTCTTTGATTTTTTGCACTCTGTCTTTCCCTGATTTTCAAAGGTGTATTGAGCTGCAGTTCATGTTGTGTGAGAAAGCAGCAGGGTAACATGAGAACTTTTAAATCTTCCTTCCCAAACATGTCAGGATCTGTAATAAAGCAAAGAGCAAACAAACTCTGCCATTACAGAGGAAATGAGGAAATGAGGGTGCAGGGGTTGTCTCTGACAAGGCACTTGGGGAGAGAAGAATGAGGGATGCTTAAACAGGGAGAGGGAATGAAGGAAGGAAAGGAAAGAATTCCTTCTTCTCCATTTTCTTCCATATCCTCTGTTCTGCTCAGAAGATGTCTTTCTGCACTTGAAAATTATTTTTTAAAAAATAACATCTGATAAGAGTCAAATTTGGAACAGGTCAAGAAGCACCAGCATATTTTTATTAAAAACTAGATTTTCAAACAAACTGTTGGAAATCCTTCTGAGACCCAGGCTGGGGAAGAGAAGCAGGAAGAAATAATTGGGGTGAAGGAAACCCTTTTGATGTGAAAACTTCTACTTAAATTAGAGAATCAAAAGCCTGAGGATAATAACATAAAAACTTTCATTCCCACTGACTGCCCTTTGACTGGTTAACACAGTTAACCAGTGGTTAGCTGGTTAACATTGCTGCTTGGGATACTGAAAACCTTAGTCCTTAACTTGAAAGACATTGTCCTAAGAGTAAGATTTTGAAATAAGTCTGCCCAGGAAATCCAGCCTTCTGCAGAGCTCGGGGAATGGGTAGTGATTGTTCTTTGATGTTCAGTCTCTTGGAAGGCAACTTAGGTCACATTTGTCCTTCCTCCTGCCTGTGGCATTTGCTTCTAAGAGAGCTGGCCTGTTTAAATTCTAGCTTTGAATTAAGAAGTTCAGTAAAGGAGCATTAAAATTTGTTCCCAATCTGACTTTGAAAGTCAGTGTTCAGCTTCAAAAGGAAATCTAGCTACCCATGAATGCTGCCAAACCAAACAGCTAGACAGATGCTGGAAGAACAAAAAAGGCACTTTGACTTCTTTTTGTGTATATGGAGAGAAGAAAGGAGGGATCAAATAAAAAAATGAAGAAGGGAATGAAACTTTAGGAGAAAATATGAATAGAAAAAATAAAAAAGGAAAAAAAAAAAAAGAAACCAACAAACCAACAGGGAAAAAAGTGAGAGAAAAGAGAACTGTTGTGATAAACACAAAATGTGCTGCAAAATAACCATAAGGTAGAAAAGAAGCTAAGAAGGCACACTCCGTAGTCCCCTTTGAGGCACAATGTATTGAATTGCCCTCCAAGGACAACTTGGTTCATCTTTGAGGAAGGCTGCAGTAGAGAGCCAAGTGAAGAATTTATTACCATTTTCTCTTACTCTTCGGACAGTTCTTATTCTGCTTTACTCTTACTACTGAAATATTACATGATACTTTCGTAGAGGACTTGGTATTTATTGCCTCCCAAGTGAATTGTTAACATCACTTTTAACCCAAAATACAGTAATTTCACGATTATAAGCCGCACCGAGTATAAGCCGCACTCCTGGGTGTCAGCAACTTTTCATTCTTTGTCCATATATAAGCCACACCTGATTATAAGCCACACATTACCATACTGAGTGTGATAAAAGGTATCTATTCTATCACCATCTGTTGAGGGTGG
>PYHW01010466.1:1903236-1919994 GCA_013186435.1 Turdus rufiventris | reverse complement strand
GTTTACATTCTCCATTTCAAAGAGAAGCTCCTGCCTTTCTTAGCAGACACCTGTCCTCCTAAAACAGCATTTTTTTATTCCTTTTTGTTCTTTGTCATATATAAGCTGCACCTGATTATAAGCCTCACATTCAGGTTTGGACCAAAATTTTAGTCAAAATGGTGCGGCTTATAATCATGAAATTACTGTACTCTGAATCACCCACTCCTCATGAAGAAAGAAAACCACCTCCTCTTTGCACTTTGACTGCTCTCCAAATGTGCCAGCAGCTGGATGTGCTCTCCAAACCACGAGATGGACACCTCACATTTTATAACAGCTTGTCCTTTGTGGGGTTCATCCTGCTGCTGACAGCAGGGAGCACTGCAGAACATTTTCTACAGCTGGAAACATGTTAGTCTGTTCTGTGCTTCTGGGTTATTCCTGATGGATGTAACCAAGCTGATGGATGATTGGAAGAGTGTGAAGACATTTTGTAGTTGTATATGTAATGGGTGTTTATGCAGTTGGAAGAAATCAGTACAGTAAGCATGCAATCTCAAAATAGTCAAATCGGTAAATATTTCATCCCAAATACTCTACACTGCAGTTAAAGATTATTCCAGCTGGGACATCACATCCTGAATATTTGAATACTTATCTATCTCAAGATACTGTAGTGAAATGCAGAACTAGTGCAGAATCAGGATTCTTCTTCCAAATGATCTTTGTGTGGTCTCATCCCTTCTCATCAACATAACATAAGACCTAAAATTAAAATGTTGGAAGATTTGATGGTTATTATCAGTACCCAGCGTGGCACCGCCTGAGCCACTTTAACCATGAAAGGAGCATGTGGGTTGGAGATAGCACCCAATGAACACAGTAACATCACTTTTTGATCCAAATAGGTACTCAGATGCAGCATCCACTTTGTCAGTAATCTGGGTCAGCTGTAACTTGTGCTCCTACTCTCCTTCCTGTACAATGCAGGCACACTGTGAGGTGTTTAGCGTAGTTTCAAATGCATCCTGTCTTGGGGACTATTTAGAAATACTCAGAAAATAGAGAGGATTTTCAGACAGAAGCAGGTATTGCCCCTGTTTTTGTCTCTATTATAATTATCCAAGCCTGAGTTTGCAGAAGTTTCCCCAAAGGACAAGGTGTAGCTAAATCACTAGAACATGAAGAAAATGAAAAATGGTGCCTCTAGTGACAGTGAAAATGAAAGACAGAAGAGTCATTCTCAGGGGAACAGGGAAGTGAAGAAGGTTTAGGAGCAAGAAGAATTAGTGACAAATAATGCTCCCATACTCAACCCCCACAGACCAGGGGCAGCACTGGAAACCACAGAAACATCAGTAAGCAGCATGAGCTGACAGAGGATCACCCTGTGAGACAACAGTCAGATCAGTTTCTACTATGATGTGCCAAGGAAAAAGAGATACGCAATGGAAAATAGCTATGGCAAATCACCTACTATGATGCACAAAATATATCATAATTTATTTTTTTTTAATTTTTTGTGAAAAAATAATATTTATTTTAAATATTTGCCTTGTCTCAAAAAACTTTTTTTCAAATTAAAACACAGATTTCACCCCATTTTATGGTATTTCTTGGCAGTAGGCAAGTGAAAAAATTTAAAGATTAATATTTTGTATCTTCAGCTATGCCATACTTAAACATGAAATCTATATGTAATTAAATATAGGAATATAGGAATTTCTGTATTAAGAATGTGACAATAGTAGCTGTAGAAAAATTAAATTCAGGAGGTTTATTTTTTTCCTTAACAAAATAGAGTATTAAAACATGATTGTGTTTTGCAATACAAAATGACGGAAATGTAATTATCTTCTCTGAACCTTTCAAGTCTCTCTTTTCATACTTCATCCCAGTACTTTTCCATTTTTTATTTTTATGATACCATATTAATGGAGCTCCAATTATTTTTAATCATCATCATCACCTGAATAATTTACCTAAAATCTTTCAGTCTTATTTTCCTGTTCAGATTATTTATGAAGGGTATGCAAACGCCCTGGGAATTGAAGAAAGACACCATGTGCTAAGAGCTAAGCACAAATGTCTTCTAACTGTGTGTACATAAAGAAAGATTATAGATATTGGAGGTAATATGATCTTCATTCATATTCATTCACAGGGACTTTCTACTTTCCAAATGATAAAACAAGTGAAAATAAGGGGGCTGCATACCTTTTTGCTCATTTTCACTCTTACACACATTACCCAGAGGACTGAACACCTGGTTTCTGTTTCCTGTTGCATAAAGGCAGGGAATGCACTTGGCACAAGGAACTCACAGGACATGGAGGTGGCACGCTATCCACACCTCCTCCTCTCCCCTGACATGGAAATCTCTCACTAGTGCAAGCCTCCTTTAATATTTCCCATGGGAAGATACTGATAGAGTCAGAAATGGAGCAACAAAATGTTCGTGTTGCCAGGAGATGTGCTTTGCAATGTGGCACCATATTTTCTTTCTTCTTATCATCAAGAAATTAATCTTGGTTTTTAAGTGCAAAATAAAACACACTGCTTGCCAGCCTGCAAGTCTGGCATCGAGATGTAAAAGTCCTTTTGGCTTCACCTTGCCCAGAAAGAGGAGATGAATCACAAATATGGTGATGTCTGAAACATCACCTTGGCAAGTGTTCACAGGGAAATCAAAATTTCAGCTGGCTGTGTAATTCTGCAGGCAGACCTAATGGGAAAACACAGGCAGCTGTGGGCATAGAAATCTCCCAGGACTGCAGAGAGCTGTGAAATCATTATAGAAAAGACTGACTCACACTACCAAATACAGGAGATGAAAAATGTTATTTGCCACAATCCACAGAGTCTAATACTTTCACTTCTAACTGGATGGAAACATTTTCTGCACAAGAAAGAGGTGCAAAGTTTGAGACTTCCAATAGATTCAGGGAAGAAAATATTCAAATCCCCCTGGAAATGACAAATAATGGTCACAGCAGCACACAAGGGCATAATTTTACATACCAAGTCAGGAACTTTATGTCAGAGCAGACACAGAACGCCAGGGCCTGAGCAAGGCAGGAAAGGCATGACCACATCAAACACACTTGGAGTGTCTAGTACAGGAAAGCAAACCTCATGTGTTTAAATAATAGTGCCAGGTCAGATAATTCTCAAGCTTTATTTTGAAATCCATCAAACTTCTTGAACCAAGAGAGCACAGGGCAAGGAAACAGAAAACATACAGAAGTAAAAATATGTAATAATTATCCCCTTTGTGAGTTAAAAAAAANAAAAGGTAAATTTTAAAAAAAAGGAAATATAATAGGACCTGTCAAGTTTCCCCTGACCAAGAGACAGTGACACATAAAGTCTCTTTATTATAAACAAGCCCCAGGCCTACTAGAACTACTGCATTTGGAAGCTTCAACCTGCTTTGTCTTTGCCATCAATTTACAATGAGTCATTACTGACAACCCAGGTGAAGAACTCTTCTCTTTTTTCCTAGCATAGCTTCTACCCCTGCCTTGATTACAATTCTGAGGGCAAGTACTAGCACAGACAGGAAACTGTAGTGATATATAATCAAAAATTTCAAATTGAAGATTTAAAATCCCTATTAATTTAGTCTCAGAAGAAGTTATTAGATGAAGATAAAACATAACCCTCCAAGATAGATATTCTGAAATTTGTCTGTTCACAGACATGATGAATGCAATGAGAATGGGCTTAGAAAATTTAAGAGAGCTTCTTTATACCTATGCTGTTGTAAAATGAAAATAATTTTTACATTTTTTATCATATTGGATTTACCTTTTGGAACAACCTGTTAGGATTAATTCTGATTCAGGAATAAATGCATCATGCATGATGTTTGAAAAAAAGAACAAAAAACTTTATATCTATTTGGCAGAGACAGCCATAAATTTCCAGTGCTCATTCTTCAGTACAAGAGCTCTGCTGTTGTTCTAACATACATTTTATTTAAAAATAACCTACTGGAATTACACATGTGCCACCACTTTACATCTTATTAGAGTCAAACAACTAACAATAGTGAATGCCAGTCCCTGAAAGGGAAAAAGGCAGGAAATTGGAAATGACAGAAGAGATATTTCTGTCCATCTTTCTTTTTGGTCCCCTTTTCAGTAGAGTTCAAGGCACTGTGCCCATTAAATCTCTGTCTTACAGTAAGAAATATATAATATTAACGTTACAAATATTTCACATTATTAATAGATAGAGAATAGAAAAATCTTTTCTGAATGCCCCATTGTGAGGAATTTTTTTGTTCAGGTTCCTGATCAGGCTTCAAAATGTCTTTTTTCCCCTTGACAAGGTCTGTTTGACAATGGCAGAAAGTTGTCCTTCAAGCTAATAAATCACACAACTGCAAGCACAGAGGAGTAGTATGTGTTGTCTGTTAGATATTCCTAATAAGCATGACACTTCAAATAAGTTACTTTATGCAGCACAAAAAATGACCTTGGATTATTACTTTGACTCTTATTTTATGTTGTCAGCCTGCAAAATTTTAATTAGAATTGAGAGTTCAGGAAATCACTATATTCAATCCATCAGCTTCTTCCAACCCTGAAAATTATTGTAATTTAAGCAGTATCAGAACTGGAAGAGGGGATTTGATGTATCCTTTTCAGGAAGTTAGGTCCACGTTATTTGTAATAGTCGGGGGATACTTGTAATTAATTTTCTTCTCAAAGTATTCACTTCTGACTGGAGTCTTTAAGAATCTGAATAGCCTTCTAAAACTGTCACTGCAAAACAGAATGGCTACAGAATTAATAGGTCATATTAATATTCTGTCCCTTTTCTGTCCACAGGGCTCTGTGTATAACTCCCAATCCTTCCTTTTTGGGGGGTCAAATCTGCACTTGGTTTAGGATGTCATTTTGTAGAGGTTGGAAGGCAATGGCTGAATCTTTTCTTCCTTGATATGACTGTTTACAATATTTCACAATGAGCAATCCCAGTAAACTCCTATCCCCTCAGATGCAAGTTGGTGTGAATTTTACACGAGTTTTTTATGTCCTCCAGTATGTTCCACAGGAATTCTAGCATTATCATCAGAGCAGTTATGCTGCTAATCCAAAATTCTGTGCTTGACAAAGACTGTGGCCAGCTGTGGCAAGAAAGCCTGAAGATGGCCAGCAGTGGAGAATATGCACCAGGGCTCTGACTCCTGAAAAATTAAAAATGGAGACATTTTAGAATCATTAATATCCTGTGCTTATTCCAACTTTGTCTCTTCCCTGCATTAACCCTGCAGGAGTAAGCCTGCCCTTCTCATAGCATCCTTTAAAAAGCACTACCATCTCGTTGTCCATTATAATAATTTTGAATAACCTTATAATCCTGAAAAAGGATGAGATTTTATTTTTTTAAAAACCACCTTACTCTTCTCTGACTTTTAGCTTCAGCAATATTATATAATAATGAGCTCTACAGGTGAGTTGCAAGTTGTGGGAGAAAGTGGAAGTGTTTCTCATTTTTTCATCAATTTTTTTAATAACATCATAATAGGACTGGTTTCAACCATCTGTACTAAAGGTGTATTTCTGAGTGTACAAAACATAGTTTTGTTTTCGTCTCCTTCTATTGTTAGACACGGTTCTTTTTTTGGTTTTTTTTTTTCTTAAGACAGAAATAAACCCAAAACTTCCTACAACAGCAAATGAAGTTTAAAAAAATTGTCCTCCTCAGCTCCTGGGAATTTCTAATTCCAATCCAAAGGTGCTCCTTTTCTGGGAATATGAAGCAATTAGCAAAATTATAGGAAAAAAAGAACAATGAAAGATGATTGTGTGAGTCTTCTGATAGAAAGTCATTCCCCATTCGAAAGAGTGTGCCACGGCACTCAGCTCTAGCCAGACTCATCTCCTTGTTTTATTAAAAGACAAATGAAAAGGAAAATGTTTCTTTGTTAAAGGTACAGACTACCACTATAAACTAGGTCAGTATTTCTACACTGTTGGTCACCCAAATGGCATTTAAAAATATCCATTTGCATCTCTTTCTGTGTATATATATTTTTCTGTGGTGTTGTAACTCAGGCAAAGGGTTTTGTCTAAGAAAAATTTTGCTAATCTTGACGTTCCAATCTATTTTTTTTATTTTTCAAGAAAAAAGGGAACTTTGCTTTTATCTCTTAACTGCTTTCTTGCAGCCATTACAAAAATATTAGAAACTAATTTGCTTTTCCATTGCCTCAGGAATTAGATAAGTTCCTTTAAAGTTTCAGTGCTGCCTACACTCAAAAAGTGTGTGTACGGCTGGGAAGATATGGGCAGGCAGGATATTACAGTCCACTGATCATTACTCTGAAAGACTGTAAGAAATGGTGAGAAAATAGAAAACAGTCATTTTGACATTAATTGACATCAATTGGAGAACACGTAGATCAAAAGGAAATACTTGAAAAGCAAGAACAGTCAGAGTGGTTTCTTCTTCTGCAAAACAAAGCCAATCTGATTTGTCCCAATTATTCAAAGCTGTACAAGAGGTGGGCAAATCTTCCAGATATTTGAACTTCTGAGACTACTTTTTAGGTTCATAAAAAACAATTAAACCCCATGAATGTATTTGTTAAAATGTAAATAATCTGAAGCAATTGTTTTTGTGCACTAAGGCCAAATGGCAACATGACTAAGAGGTGCAATCTTCAGCCACTGAACACTTGCAGAAAAGAAAACCAGTCCTTGGTTGGGTTTCATCTACAGGGCACGTGCTAAAGGTGCCACAGTTCATTAAGCTATCCTTGCATCCCTTCCGTTATGGAAAATGAAGAGCCTTATTTTCTGCCCAGTCCAAACTACTCTGTCCCATTCCACAAATTTTGTGAAGTTTGTTATTCAGAAATTAATGTTTCATGTCACTGTGGATAAATTATGTTGACAATTAGTGAACTAATACCACAATTCCTAGAGCACAAATCTTATGAGGAGCAACTGAGGGAGCTGAGGCTGTTTAGCCAGGAAAAAAAGCTCAGGGGTGACCTTATCAATCTCTACAACTGCCTGAAATGAGATTGTAGGCAGGTGGGGGTCAGTCTCACATGGTTGTCTTTATTAGTCCTTCTTTTGATCTTCAGGAACACAGTGAAAGTGAAAAGGAAGTTAAAGAACAGAATATCACTGTGAACTTCCATGAGATCTACACATAATCTTTAGTGTGACCTGGGTTGAAAACATGCTAGTACATCCAGTTATCTAACCAGTCTCAGTTCCTAATTCAGCAAGACATGTAAAAACACTGATTCATTCAGCAGTCTAGTTCAGAAGAGCAAGTGAGGGTCCTGTGGCTCAACCCCAGCTCAAAACAGGGCCAGAGTTATCAGGGTCTTTCCTGGCACAGTACCAAAAGAAGGACTATTAATGATAACCATTTCATAGCTTTAACACAACTTTGAAACCACAATTCCTTTCAAAGTGTATGGTCCTTCGTATATTTCATTTCTAAATTCACTTACTGTCCTTTTTTTCTCATGTTTTGAAAATAATTCAGAATCAGAAACACCTGGCAATGCTATGATTAACATAATTTACAATCATCTTCCTTTCCCCACCAGCACTCAAATAACATATGAGGAAAAATGAGAGCACTTCAGGATACTGTAAGCATTATTATAATGAAAAATTCACCTAGAGCTGGATCTATTAAGGAGCCAAATGCCCATGTCCTAAGAGTCTAGGTGCATAACAATGAAATAGGAATAAAGCTTCCTGCAGATCTGCTCCAGCCCAGGATTTCCAGAATCTGAGGGTGTCACAGAGACAACCCTGCAGAGCCACAACCTGGGCAGAGACCACATTCCCCACTTCTCCACCACAGTGGATGCTGCAGACCCTTTCAGGGACTAGCAGCCAACCGAACCCACAGCAGACAAGAAGAGGTGTTTGCCTTTTCCAAAATAACCCATGATTGAGAGTCTCATCAGAAGTTAAAGTTCTGTCTCTTTTCTCCCCTGAAGCAATTACAGTAATTTCACGATTACAAGCCGCACTGACTATAAGCCGCATCTCCGGGTGTCAGCAACATTTCGTTCTTTGTTCATACACAAGCCACACCTGATTATAAGCCGCTCTGTCATTCACAGCGAGGACCCGTGTGCAACAAAGTTGCCAAACAGTAACAGAATCACGGGATCGCGGGGTTTACTGGTTTGGCTTGGGCCGGGCTCGCTCGCCCCAGCCAGGCACTGCCCCGTGGCGACAGGTGAGGACGGAGCCCGCCGGCACCCACAGCGGTGGCGGCAGGAGGAGAAGGAGACCCCTGCTCCCACAGCGGCGGCAGCAGGCGGGGACGGAAGTTCCCCACCTCCCCCTTGAGCCGCGGGGATGGCAGCATAGAGCCCCCCGCCTGTCCCCCGGGCTTCACTGTCTGAAGGAGGGAGCCCCCACCTCCCCACCTCCCCCTCCGCCGTGCTGCGGGCACAGAGCCCACCTCCACCCGCCGCGCAACAGAGTAACCAATTTCTAACAATCACGTAAACCCGGGTTTTACTGGCAGGTGCTCGGCTCAGCACCTCGGCTGCACTTCCAGGGTTGGAAATTTCAGAAAATTTTTCAATATTAGCCGCTCCTGAGTGTAAGTCGCATTTCTGGGGTGGGAGCAAAATTTTAGTCAAAATGGTGCGGCTTATAATCGTGAAATTAGTGTAGTCTAATCACCCAGTTCAGTGCAAAAGTAGGGGGAAACTTTTGCTATCATATAAAAATTGTTCTGCTTTTATGATGAAATTAAATATTACTGAGACACAAGACAAGTAAGAAAGTGAGCACATCTCTTTAGGAAAGTGTTTAGAGTGATTCTTTGACCAAGACAATACAAATACTCTATTCCCTCTTCAACGAAAACATAAATCCTGCTTCTCCCTTTTCATTGATTGAGAGCATATTTGGGCTGCATGTAATTCTAGGTTTTTCTCTCATAATGATTCCAGTCCCTAACTTGTTTCATCCCAGTTGTAGAGGGACTAATGTATTTTTTTTTGGTCATACCTGAAGATGCAAAATGCTCATTAACAGGCATGGACTGCCATCATTTCCATCAGTTTCTTCTATTGCCTTCCTACCTGCATGTCATTGATTTTGACCAGGTGCCCTGGCTGCATGAAACCACCCAGCACACATTCATGATGTGAAACAAACTCTGGCCTGGCACTTTACTGATAAAAGTAAATTTACTAGGCATTTTAAATATGCAGCGTTTGCCAATTATTTTGATGTTTTGTTGTGAATTTCAGCTACAATTCCTGCTAAATCTAACTAAGATTTGAAATGAGCCAAATGAAATATATGTGATTTAGCTAAAACAATGAAAACCTTCTTGAGCAATAACCTTGGAACTAAGAAACAATCTGTTATGCAGAATGTTTTATGCTAAATTTCTGTAAATGGACAATTGGCATATTTTCCAAATGTATTTTCCCATTTTCTCTGAACCAGACATAACACTAAGTTTGTGCTACCTAATTTAAGTGTCTAAATGAGCAGCAATTTTTCATATTTTGTTCAGGAGGATTATTCATTACTTAGAACTAGTTTCCAGACTGACTGACCCTCAGTCCTAATGAGGGAATGGATGAGTACAATTGCAATTTGGGTATTAGGCAGACTGCCCATTTAAAGTCCCTAACTCATCTGTCAAAACTGCTGCTTCCAGGTCATCATGCATCAGTGGAATCAATGTTTTTCTTCCCTTTTATTGCTGGAACTTTATTAAATGAACTCCTCCTAGTCATCTAACTTTGTCATGCATGCCTCATCATATGAGTTAGTAAGTAGTTTTACTGACACTCTGAAAATTGAAGGTACATGTTATGTCTTCATCCTGACAGGTCTATATATGTTTACTGGCTTTGGCTGAGGTAGAGTTAATTTTTTTCATAGACTGTGTAGGGAAACATTTTGGATTTATGGTGAAAACAGTGTGGATAACACAGGGATGTTTTAGTTATTACTGAACACTTGCTCCTCACCATACCAGTGAGGGGGCTGAGGTTGCACAGGGAGTTGGGAAGGGACACAGCCAGGACAGCTGACCCCAGCTGGTTCAAGAGGGGTTCCAAACCATATGACATCAGGAATAAAAGCCATGGGGAAGAAGGAAGGCTGTTCAGAGTTATGTAGTTATGTCTTTCCAATTTACCATTATGTGTGATGTAGCTCTGTTTTCCTCGAAGTTGATAAATTTCTGCCTGACGATGGGAAGTAGTGAAACTTTTTGTTAACCCATGAGTTTCCATGCTTTCACCCTTCCAGTTCTCTCCCTCACCCCTCCAGGGCTGTGGTTGTGTGAACAAGCAGTGTGGTGTTCAAGCACCTACTGGGATTAACCACAGCAATATGCTTTTGTGGTAGTTACACAAGAATCGTGTTTTTTATGTTTCTTCACAGGCTTTTGGTGTGAAACAGTAATCTCCTGTTTTAGTATGAGCTCCAGTTTCTGCTAATTGTGTTGAAAATGACACAATGCCCACAAAAGCCAATAAAATTAATATTTTCTGAAGTTTTGAGATTCTTATGGGTAAGGAATTCTTTCTTTGAATTAGTTCTGTGCCCTAGTCAAGTGCAAGTACTTCACTACAAGAGCTTCTAGCTGGTCTTACAGAACAACTTGGGAAGTCATATTAAGAGCAAAACTTCTCTCCCTCACCAACCATAAAAAGGAGGACAATTGCACTCTTCAATCAGGACACACTATTTGATGGAGGAATCTGAGGAAACAATCTTAATCTAAGTCTCTTCTTCCATCTGTACTGCACCTCATACTTTTGAGCATCCAGCTGTCTTCATAGGGATGAAAATTTAAGAAGTTCCCACATAAAAACTATGTGTTAGCATGAGTAAAACAGGAAGGGGATAAAATTTATAGATCTATATTTCATTTTCTAATGGAATTTAAATTATCCTAGGAACTTAGCAGAGCTGTATCAACAGTCACTTCATTACCTGCCTGTATGACATTAGCCCCTAAACTCTCAGTGTGTCACTCCTGATGTTTCAGAGGTGAAGCCATTGTGTCAGGCTGCCCTAGGTGCTAGAGAGGAAAATCACTCCCTACACACTATAACTGAGGAAAAAATTCTGAGTATTTCTCTTTGTTTCAAAGTAAATGTACAGTAAAGTACATTGATACCCTGTGTATCACATAACATTTCCTTGCAGCTTGTTTCCCTTGTTATTTGGTTAAGGTGTGTTTTCCAAACAGCATCCATCTCAACATGAAGACTTCAAGTGATAAAGAATACAAGGTTCCCTAGACAGTTTGTTTTGAGGCTTAATTGCTGTCATTGTTAAAAATGTGACACTTACTTTGAACATAAATATTCCTCCTTTCCTCTGGCATAGAACTGGTTTTCATTTATCATTTGTGTCCTAGACAAAAAAGTCATTTTATACAAGACATTTCCCCCATTCATTTACTTATACAGTGAAGTGACTCTTCCATCTTCTTTTTGATGCATGAAATGGGCTGAGGTCTTTTATTGTCTCACCACAAGGCATCTCCTATATTTTTGCATCATTTTAAGGACTCTGTAAATATTCATTCCTATGACCAACAGGAAGGGTCATGAATTCTTACTCCTGGTTGACTGCTTTCCCTATTTCTTTTGGCTGAATGGCATGGGCAAACAGTGGCTCTGTAATTACTGAAAAATCTAGCCTACACAATGCATTTCTCTTATTTCCCCCTTGTTTCTAGTTCAAGCCGGGCTTGAGACTCGAACTCCAAAGGAAGCTATTTTTCTTAACACAGAGGCAAAGGCAGAGGTTGCCAAGCAACAAGAGCCATAGGAATTTTTTTTTTTTTTCCTGAAAATTTCTTCCTCCCACTCAGACTTTTCCCAATTTGGAAGCTTTAGGTACAGAGGATTTGCATGGAAAAGCAGTACCTAATGTCCTTTGAATCAAAGCAACGATCAAAAGCTTAAAGGCTGTATCACTAGAGAGTTCGGAAGCATCTGAAATTTAATGCAGTCAGATTTGGCTTGGTGGCAGTCAGAACACTCTGAATTTTTAATGCTGTTTTACCTACCTCAACATTAACCAGAAAATAAGACAGAATTCTTGAGATCTTTTGGATACTACCTAATACTGAATTTTGATGATTTTGACTTTTTGACTCCTACAAAGAAACCACAGGGTTTAAGCAGTGGTATCATTACAGGACTTTTATGTGTACCTAAAAATGCAAATGTGCAGTTATGCCATTCCACAGATGGACACTTAAAG
Organism: Turdus rufiventris; assembly: GCA_013186435.1. NCBI lineage: Eukaryota > Metazoa > Chordata > Aves > Passeriformes > Turdidae > Turdus > Turdus rufiventris. The sequence continues at coordinate 1,907,761 of PYHW01010466.1, read as the reverse complement.
AACAACATGCTTGAACTCTGTTATTTTCATTGTTCCTATTTTTTTTCTGGATAACTGTTCAAGGTTTATGTCATGGTGAAGTGCACAGTACATATACTGTGTACATGGAAATATTCCTGCACTTCTGGACCTATATTTCACTCCTAGAAGTATTCTGTCCCCAGAGGGTCCCCAGGCTTTGTTTCCTCTGACATCTCTACATTCCCCAGCCTCAGCTGAAACAATAGTTGTGCCTGCAGGGTTACGGCAGCACTTTATTGCAGCAAATTAGGCACTTGCAATTCAAGCAAACAAGCAAGTAGGAGACTTTTAAAACTTAAAGGCTCTTAAGAGATGCCAAACTGTCCCTAAATAGTCCAGCCTTGTCCAATCTGCTCTACAGGCCAAAATCTTGAAAAAGGTAGACATAAGTCAGTGCCTTCACACTGCAGCCAGAGATTGCTTGCTTTTGAAAGACTACTTCATTAGATAACCAAAATGTCAGTGAAAGTCAAAAAATCAGGTTTTTTTACTTGGGATCATCAGCGCTAAATGATTTGTTGAATTCTACCCTAAACTTCTCACAGATGCATGGCAGAATAGTGACTTGAATTCAGGTGCTCAGAGCCCCAGTGTAATGAAACAGCAACTTCTTGATATTCCTTGCTAGCCTCAGCTACCCATGCTGGCCTGGGTGGTCAGGGAATTTTACAGGGACTACTCCTTCCTAATCCCATTAAAACTCTGACCGTGATTCTAACACTCCTCTGTAAAGTTCAGCAGAGGAGACCTCCAGATATTAGCTTCAGAATAACCCAGGTGCATTTCACTCTGCAGTCTGCTCTCTCTCCAGGGACAATCAGCTCTTGTAGGACATGATTTCCATTCTGCAGCTATAGATAAATTTCATTAATTCTCAGGAAACAAGCTCTCTCCTGAAGGTCATATTCCCCGAAGTCACTTTGCAAACACAGCTGGAACTACACTGAGATTTCTGCCTTCAGCACTGGCTACCAGTTTAAGAGAAAGTAACTCTCTTTATTTAAACAGCAAGTAGGGTACATTATCATGAGGTGAAAAATTATTTTGCAGAAACATGGTTTTTAGGAGAAGCTTCATCTTTTTTGAACCCCAGGTGAGTTAGCTGGGAAAGTGGATGGCCTTCATCCAGAATGATAAGAAGGAATAAAATCCAAGACAGACAGCATATAAGTGCTGTTAGTCCAGCCTCATTAAGTTAATCAGTTACACAAAGAAGGATGGTTAGTATCTTTGGGGGATTGGCAGAGGAAGAGAGAACAGAAACAGTGAGAAGAAAACATGATTAGTGATTGTACAATAGAATGAGGGCAGGAAAAAAAGACTGTAATGAACTCCATAGTTGGTGCTGCTGCTGAGACCATAGTTCTAATAATCCCATGGTTATGAATTCCTTTTCTAGGGTTTCTTTATAAATTATTCTTTAGAATTCTGTTGCATTAGGAAGTGCAATGCTTTTCCACTGATAACTGCAGGTTTCTTTCCTCTGCTGGTTCCCTGTGTGAGCTCTTTCTGATGTATAGTTGTTGTTAAGTGTCACCCACACAGTTTTCAGGAGGAAAACTTTTTCATGTGCAGTGCATGAAGTATAGCAAATTCTGGGGTAAAAGTGTATGAACCATGTATTTTGCTGGTTGTGTTGCAGGAGCTAATTGTGGGTACTAATTATCACAGCTGTGAAGATGCCTTGGCCACTACAGCACTTGTTTTGGTATGTGCAGGACTACAGCAGGGTTGGTGCTGCTCGAGAGTCTGGCAGATTGGGATATTGCATAGAAGTTGGTGGCAGGGTGAAAATGCTTGAATCTTTTAAAGCAGACTGCAGGTTTTTGTGTTTAGTTTTGGTTTTTTTATTGTTTGGGGCAGGGCTTGTGTGGATTTTTTTGCTTTGGTTTGTGTTTTTTTGGTGGTAGCCAAAAAATAAAGGAGAATATTAAGGGATGACATCACAATTCTTACCTCTCTTTCACAAGCCACGGATCATCTGCATTTTCACTGAACAGATGTACACTCATACAGTCATAAAAACAAGATGCAATCACACAGTTATTGACCATATAAAAATATGTAGGGGCAACTGCCTCTGCTTGTGCCTTCCAGTCTGCACATCTGAACCAGGAGTCTGGAATTTCCAGATGCTATGTCCAGTCCTGTGAGAAAAAAACTCAGATAGTAAAGTCTTTCAATTCTATTTTTCTATTTTGTTTTTGTTTTATTTCTCATTATTAATCTGGGTAGAGTTAGCTGTTTTCATTTAAATATTTCTGAACACATATAATTTTACTCATTTACAGTTAAAAAGACTGTACAGGGTATTTATTATTGGTACACTTTTTAAAGCATCTAATAAATCTGCAGTTATTCTGGGGAACAAAATCAAATCAGTATAATAATTACCTGCTTTCTTTTGTCCATTGATGATGGAAACTTCTAGAAGGGAACACAATGAAAGAACACCATTAGCCTAAACAAATAAAAAATGTATGGTGCATTCTCTGAGTATCTGAGTGTGACACTGCCTATCATAAAGTTGTTTCACATTTAAAGTTCTATCCTAAGCCTTTATCAACAGGGAACACAGTCACAAATTGCTGCTCTCTGAGACTCGTAAGAATAACTTCCATATTGCACAGATAAAATACACGTAATATTTTATAAAGAGATACAAGGAAATAAAATTGAAATCTATCTTACAGCTGCATCTTATTTACATCAGCACATATGCTTAGATATGTGTGCTTCCCACTCTCTGCACTGCTGGTGATCAAGTAACTGGGCACGACCTTCATCCTTGTCTCTGTCTTCTGAGATGATGATGTGATTAGAGAGCTCATACAACTTTGTGTATTCTGACAGGTCTCACAGTTCTATTCAGACTTATAGCCTTCAGGTGCTCCTGCTCAGAAAGGATATCGTCACAGATATATAAATAATTGTTTTAATCTTTCTGCCACTAAGTTAATTGCTGTTCATGTTTTGAAAATGCCTTCCGATTTCAAAATATTTTTTTCAATCTGTGTTGGTATTCTGATCTAATATGGTAAGTTATAAATGGAATTGTGTGCGGTCAAATTAGATTTCCTTTAGAGACAATGGGGGGAAACTGGTATTTAAGAGTATTTCACAAAATTTTATGTGGAAAAAAAAATCAGACAGACACCCCAAACTGCCTTTATTTTCCTTTGACTATGTATTAACTTATGTTTGCAAGGCCAAGTGTAGATATCTAGCTCAGATGTAGAAGCTTAGGAGATTAAGGCCCTAGGCTAAGATTCTGTAGAAAATACACTTTTAGAGGCACGTATGCAGGAGTCCATGTTCTGAGATAGGTGTCTAGGCTCCCACTACAGGAACTGAACACTTAGAGCTCACAAACATTGTTGGTCAACATGCTGCAACCAATCTGGCGTCTCCTGCTTCTGAAGGGCACAGGTGTGCAGCAAGTCCTATGTCTTCTCATGTGGGCAGTCATCTCACATCTCAAAGTATCTCAAATGATACTAGTTGTTAATATTTGGGCAATAGATTTCACCTCTGAATTATCTTTCTTCCTTGGCTCTAAGGGAATCCTAAGCACAAAGCATGCATGCAGATACCTACATTTAGGTGGCCTGATGTGGAATCCAATCTCAGTTCTACTGATAGACATTAGGAAGGGCTAAACCCTCCCTCCCTCCTATCCTGATGATGAATAGATTCTGTGAAGAATTGTGCCAGTTCTTAACTATATTGTAATCAGGTCATTAAGTGCTTTTTCATTTGGCACACCATCACTCAGATCTCAGCATGAAGCTCTTTGTCACATTCAGAAATATATATATATTATAAAAACACATCATTACATGTACAAATTTAAATAATCATGTACAGTGCACAGGGGGATAATGCACAATGCTTAGCGCTGGCTCTTGATTGCAATTTAACACAATGACAATCAACTTCCCTGGCATGATAATGACTTTAAGGTTACTGAGCACATTTTCAACCGCAACTAACACTCAGCCTGCAAGTCATTTGCCATATCTGAGGACTTAGTCCCAAATTCATGTGCCCTTAGTTTAGTTTCACAACTGGAAAGCATAAGCAAAGAGCTCAGCAAGCCTCCGCTTCTTCAGAGCATAGTTAGACCCAGGTACTGTGTTTGGCTCTCCATTGACTACAGGAGCTTTTTGTACTACCATTCAGTTACTGTGGGTATAGCTGCTCAGCATAGGTGAGCTAAGTCCTACCTGAAAACTAGGGACTCTTTGCAGCTGATACTTATTTTTTTGGACTGTCTAGGAATGCAGGGTTTAGGGGACACAGCTGTGGCTGTTCAGCATCACTGCGGTAAAATAATTAGGAATAATAAAGTGGCAATTCTGAGACAGAAAGAACTCCCATTAAAAATAACTAGGAGCTTGGTTTTGGGTGCTGAGAGAGCAGATTAATTCTCACTATTGATTTGGCCCATCATTAAAAAACCTAGAGTACTGAAAATGGATGTCCTGATTTTCAGAACACACAA
>PYHW01010466.1:1880134-1902353 GCA_013186435.1 Turdus rufiventris | reverse complement strand
CTTTATCTACTTTCAAAATTTTAACTGATTACCTTTTTCCTGTCTTCTCTCTTTATTTCATGTGAAAATACATAATTCTCTGAACATTCGCCTTTCGCACAAATGCCTTTAGATTTCTCATTGCAGTGGACAGTATCTGTTATTTTCTGTTACACAAAGTATCAGAATGAAGTAAAGAAATACTGTGGAGACTCAGGATATTATGGCTGTTGCTGAATGTGACAGACTGGTTTGGTTGACTTTTAGGAATTTCTATTAAAAGCTCACGGGAATCTGCACCAGGGAGATGGTGCAGAAAAAAAGAGTAAAGTGAACCTGTGAGACAACATAGCATTTATTCCCCAAATTCCTTGAGCTCAAAGGCGTACCTAATGTGCATTGAGTGATATGAATGAATAGGTCCAGCTGACTAAGAACAGATAGGGTTTTTTTTTTAAATTTGAAAATCACTTTATCTGATTGCAGATCTGCGACTGCTAAAGCAATAGCATCAGCAAAAAGAAAAACAGGAAATTTGAGAATTACAGTTTTAAGTGTCTTTCTTTCATCATTTCTGCACTGGTGGATGATTCCAATGTCAATGACAAGCAGGAGAAAAATGTTTTCTAACCTATTGCACAACTTTTGAACATTATGTTGGTGTACTAGACAGCAGGAGAAGAGGGGAAATAGTCTGAAAGTTGTCTGGCTTTGGTAGGAAAAGAATTAACCCAAAAGTAAACTTTTTGACTAATTTTTTAATGGTAGAGTATTCTTCTAAGTGTTTGGACAGGAGGGATAGAATCACGTTTTACTACATTAAAATTTATGGTTTACAGATAAAAATTCAAATATTCCAAGAAATTGTTATGGATATCTCAAAGCCAGAGAGAATGTGATTGCACCTGTATCATATCAGCTCCCTGAGACAAGGCCATCATACACTCTGTCCTACATTCTCAGCAGAGCAAGCAACATGCGTTAGTTAGCAGGAACAGATCTGTGTTAAGAATTCTAGAAGTGAAAACTGTGATTTATTTGGGGAGGAAAGCCCAATAGCACTGAGATCCCAAGCTTCTATCTAACAAAACCACCATTGCAACAAAACTTGGGTGATTTGGGGTATAGTCACAAAATGGTCAAAGAGCCAGCAAATGGATTTCTGCAAAGTGCTGACTGACTCCTGGGACAAGTTGTTGAAACAGATCAGAGAATGTAAGTGTTGAGCAGCTTGCCACATCAGATCTTTTTTGATGACATGATTGAGTAGATTACTTATAGAGAAAAATTATCTTTGTGTTGTTGCTCAGATACAGGGGTGGAGTCCATAATTCAAAAGCAGTGACCTGCCTTCCCTGGTTATCAAGAGCAAAGCAAACTGTATAGAAAATTATATTCAGCTCCTTTCAGTGAATGAACATCAGATATCCATCCATCCATCCATCCATCCATCCATCCATCCATCGGCAGCTAATCTCACAGCCTCACAAATGACCATGCTGAAGTCTGAACAGCCTCCTTGTCTGTAAAGTTACATCCACTTGCTCCCAAAAAATTGACTTGAATAAGTTCCTCATTCCATAAAAATTAGCCCAGCCTTTACTTAGCCCATGTGGCTATCTTAGGTCAGGCAATTAGCCACCCTTTATAATTGACTGATATTTTTATAGGCAAAAATGTCATAGAATATATTCTCCATTTTTCTGAAGGTCAGCTGATAGCTGGTTACAGCAAATGTAGGCCATTAGAAAAAAAGTATAAAGTCTATGACATTTGCTTGGACTTCATGTATTTATTATTCTTAAATATTTGACAGAAAAAGTATCTATTAGTTTACAAATGAAGTATTTCACACCCTGCCCGTCTTTGCAGCAATGGGATATGTCAAAGAAAAACTATACCTGGAAATATAAATAGCATTGAAAGGGAAGAATTTCACTCTTAATATAAAATGAGTACTATGAAATAGCATAAAGGAAGTTAAAGAAGGAAGGAAAAAATAAACAGCACTTGAGTCCAGTTATGCACATTTAATATGATATATGTAAAGATATCCCAGGTTTAAATAATTCCTATGCCTGTCACTTGCCTCCAAATCACCTCATGCATTACTGAGCAATAAAGAGATCCACTCAAATGAACGTGTTCACAGAACAAAAATTTGAAAGCTGGATAGACTAAGACTGAAAAGCCAAAAAAAAAAAAAAAGGGGGGGTTAGCGATTCTTTATTAAATGAAGACCTGTCTTCAGAGAGCTCTATTCTTTTCAAAACCAAGTATTGGGCAAGACCAATACTGTGTCCCACCAACTAGAGTTGAGGGAGACTGTAAGGCTATACAGCTAAATACAGCAGAGTAAAATCATCAGAACTCTCCTATGCCTCACAGACCACAGCAATGGTGTGCTTTCTGTGACTCAAATAGGAGTTGTTTAGCAGAATACCACAAAATCTTCCTCTGTAGTGACCATATACCTCCAACAAAAAGTTACATCTAGGTGATTCCATCCCAAAAATTACCCTTGTGACTTGATAGGGTTCACAAAACCTCCGCATCTCAGCAGTATGAGGAGCATTATGACTAAGTCTATTTCATAGCTGACCAACTTTCCAACACAAGCATCTGCCTCCTTCTTTTTAATGAATAGACACTTTTTTTGTGATTAAGTAATGACTCAGGCATCACTCTGGCAAAGAGCTCACCTTTAGAGAGTTTCTGCTTTTCCAGTAAAGAAGTAGTGCACTATCTGAAATAATTTGTCAGATTAAGAGGTTTGCATCATAAAACATATTCCTGTTATAAGACTGGTTGGTGTTTTCACCTGTCTTATACAGACAAGAAATCCATCTATCAGTAAACTGGAATTTTGGCAAAAGGAAATTGAAACAATACTTTTCTTTGAAATTAAGTTGCTTAATTATATTTTTATATAGCAGCCACTTGGAATATTATGTGACTGTGTAGCCCTGTTTTCCTGGAAATCTAAAGCCCAGATACTGGGTCCACAGGACCTCAGGACTGAAGTTCCCAAGCTTGCTTCATAAATGCCTTTCTTGACCTGAGTACAGTTTGAATTACTTGATTTAGCTGTAATGGCAATTTCTCTAATTGATTAGGTCTCTGTGACTAAGTTCTTCTTCTTTTGTTAGCTTTATGCAGTATAATTGCATTTTATATAGATAGAGGTAGAAAAAAAGTCATTCTGTGTGGAATGAGATATTTCTAACACAGTGATGTAGTACACAGAAATACAGACCAGGCAAAATAGAAGAGGCCTCGAGATGTGAAAGTGCAGGATGGAGCAGAAAGGAGAACAGGAATAGGATAATAAGAGATGGGGTTGAGCCTGGCTCTGCAGACCTCACACTAGACCCAACCCAGAAATGGGCACTTTGAAAAAATGGACATGGACAAAGAGGCTTTACTGATAATAAAGACAACAAAAACATAGTACCTAACATGGATTTAAAAAGTGTATCTTACATGCTGGAAGTGATAGATTATTTGTCTTATTCGCCAAAAGTAAATTGAATAGGAACCTTGAAAATGGTATTCTTAAAAATATTAATGGAGCTCATATTTGCAATCATTCAGCCAATGCTAAAAACTGTTAAGAATTCAAATACTCCTGGGGACAGAAAAGATCTGCAAACTGCAGAGACAGGGAGGAGCTGGGTACTCAATATCAACAGGGCTTCACTTGCTCAATATCAACGTGTCATCATTACTGACTTTTCTATAAAGCTTTTTAAAACCATATTTTTTCTGATTTCCTCATAAATTTCTTCCTGGTCACTGTATATCTTTGCGTAGTATCCTTGTATCCTTTACAAAACATCTACACTTTTGTTCTAACTTGTGTCCATTCCTTACTTTCACTGTCCATTTACCCATTTGAGCTTCAAGCCCTTGTCTCCTCCAGGTATTTATTGCTCCTTTGATTCTTTGCCTCTCTTTCTAGCCAGAGCATCTTTAGTCACAGAATAGCATTTCTACAGCTATACGACAAAATTACCAACAGTAGCCCATACTAGCTCTTCCTCTCATCTCACCAGTTGATCATCTTTCTTTTCAGCATTTCTATGATTGGAGATAACATTTTTACTAGGTTTTTTGGGAGAAGACACCTTGACCTGGTCCCATACTCACAGATGTTCAATCGCACACAGCAGGCAGGGTGACACCATAACTCCACCAAGTCTTTTCATATCCTTTTTCCAGAGCCATTGGCATCTGAGAGTTTCCCAGTTAGCAGAAGAATGGGAAAGATGTAGGAAATTGGATCAATGAAAGTACTTTTTCCAGGGATTGAAAGTGCAGGTTTAATTTTCCAAAATCTACTAGGATTTAAAACAAACCTGGAACTGAGACAATTCAAACAGGAAACTTCCATAAGGAAGATATTTGGAAGGTTTTGTCTTAAAGGCACGATGAGTTGGACTTAAATGCTTAGGACTCTTTCTTTAAATGTTCATTTCAACTATTATTAGAGATGTTACTGGCATTTCAAATTGCAAATAAATATTTACCAAAAATAGTCAACTGCAAAACCCCTTCATATATAAGTTCTCCTCTGTATATAATTTTTAAAAATTTTCATCAGCTTTAAAAATCAGAGGGGGGAAATGGTAGTACCAGTGACATCTGCAAGGTATGAAAAGATTGGAATCACTAAAGAAAAATAGCACAGAATTTTTTTGCCATGGAGTGTAACAACAATGACATAATCTAGCCAGCTAGCTCTATTATCAGTTTACACCCACTCAGCACAATAGCACTCTTCAGAAAAAGACAGATGTAGGAGTGTGGAATATAATGTTGCAGCAATGATCAGCAGCATATCTGTCAGATACTCAGGGCACAAGGCTGCATGGACCCTCTGCGAAGTGACAATGAGGCAGAAATCAAAACTGGCAGCTGGATAAAAGACCTAAGTGCAGCCAACTGTTTTGCTGATGAAAACCAGTAGCAATTTCACAGGTGCTTTAATTTATCTAAAATTGCAGAATCTATTCCTATCTCTCTCCCTGCTTCATTATTCTTCTGGGCACATTTGTATCCTGAACTATTAGCTTGTCGTACGTGTGAATAGGTTTTGAAATTTGGAATTTTGTTCAGTTATGCTGCCATTTGTCAGAATCTGATGCTGTCTGTCAAAATAATTCACTGGGATTCAAATTACTTCCAAACTGGTGGCAACATGATGGTCTTGCAGAAGTCATTGCATTCAATCATTTATCATTTGTATTAATTCAGATGTCATAGGTTTTTTTTACCTCAGTGTAATTGTATTGACTCCACCTGTTTCCTGATCTACTGCTCTATACAATAAAGTTACCACAAACTATTACAGACATGACAATCAAAATTTTAAAAATTAATGGCTGGGTTTTTAACATTTTATCTCAGGAGCTGTTTTCAATCCTTAATTGGCACTGTTTTCAGACATTTGAAATCTGTGAACAATTAATTTCCATTATGTGTTTGAACAAGTGAGCTCCTACCTCCTGCAAAGTCAGAATTTGTCACACCTTGTATCCACCATTTTAAGATTTGATCATCCCTTCAAATTCAGTGGTTTAAGTCCCTTCCAGAGTCAGTCAGTTCTAGAGAGTCCAATATTAAATTGGAAGGATAAATTATCATGTAGAGGTGCCTGTCTCTCTCTATTAACAGCTAAACCATGCTCCTTCTCCAAAGGCATGAAATAAAATGGTGTTAGATATTTTTTCTTCCATTTTGAGGATTATCTATATTAACCTACTCAGAGAAAAGTAATGCAATATCATAAGGCTTTTTAATATAGCAGAGCACAATACGATCCAATAGCTAGGACATCAGCAAAATTCAAACTAAATGACATAGATGTTAAACAGTAAAATCAAATTGAAAAAAAGATGAAATGTGATGTTTCAAACACAGACTCATGAATTTTCTAACCAGTAGATCAAAAATAACTCATTAAAACCTCACAACTTATTGCACCCTAAAGAAGCATTGTCTTTTGGAATCTGAAAAAATAGAATAGTCACAAAATCAAAGTAGAAATAGAAGTGAAGTAAGTGGCAAGACAGAAGTATAAAAGAAATCCAAAGCAGGACATCCTGATTCTGGTTTTATATCCTTTTCCACAGATAAGTCATCTTCAGTGCTGATACTGCCTGTGCCCTATCTTCCTGGGTTTTGTCATTACATGTGTTAATGTCTGTTCTTGTCTTCTTTCTTCTTGAAGGCCTCTTTCCTGCAATAACTATTTTATTGCATAAATGGTCTTGCTAACCTTTTCTCCCATTTCATTTTAGGAAATATTTAAAGTCATTATTCCTCTGACCTATTTTTTAAAGCTCTTGTTACGTTACACATTCATATTGTGTTTAACATATAAAATTATCATGTAAGGAATCCCCTCCCATATTGGATTTATTTGAAAATTAAACCATACATAAAACACTCAGAAATCCTTCATTACAAAATCACTGCAACTATGCAAAGTTATTTGAAATTATGTATATTTATTTGTGAAATGGAAAGATGCAGAAAGTGAGGATGATTGCCTTATACTAGACAGCAAAGATGTGAAATGGGATTATAAGGTTGTTGAAACATAAATACTTGCATGAAGAAATAAGCAGAATTTACATTTCTTAGTGTGAACAAACTCAGAGGAGACAGAATTACTGAATGCAATCTTAAAGGAAGGCAGAATTACATGTAAGATATAGAAATGCTCTGGTTATGCTTTTAAAGGGTGGAGGAGGAGAAGGAACAGAAAGAAACAAAAGTACTAGAAAGCTAAGATGAGTATGGGAAGTTAAGGGCTTGCCCCGGGGAGTTAAACCACCTGCAGCCACAGGAGAGCCCCAGGGTTGCATAGCAGTGATGGTCCTGTCAAGGCAGGTGACCAGCCTGACAGTGTGACACAGCAGAGCGTGTCCTACAGTGCCTCTGCTCCTCGCCCAGGTCCCACAGGCTGGGAAAGAGGCACCCACTTTCCCTACTCAGGCCATGGGCAGGTATGTCACCCTCCTTTGGCTCTCTGGGTCATTCTTCAGAGGCAATAGCTTTCTTCTGCTCTGCTGGGAATGCTGACATCCTGCTTCCTCCCTCTGCTTGGGAAACCAATCTTAAAGCGATGAACACATGCTACTCTCAAGGTTGGCCCATATTTTGGGCAGTTTACATATGGACCCCTCTGCTCATCCTCATCCTGCACTGAAGCACATCACTTTGGTGTGGTTCTGCAAGCACAGCCCATATGAGGTATTAGACAGAAATTTTGTTTCTGCAGAGCTGAAGTAGAAAAACAAGCCAAGATTTTACACTGGTGCAGCGCTTTCTACAAAACTTAACTGGACCAAAGTTTCATGTCTCCAGCTTTTATAGTGATCTCGGGATAAAAATGAGTGTTCTTCTAATCCTGTTATTCCAATATAAATTAGTGAGCCAAGCCGTGCTGAATTTGGCTCTGTTCATGAGCCATGTATTAAAAGATGGGCTCTCAGTATCCTGGTGTCTAATAGCAGCCTTTTGGCACATATTCACAAGTTTGGATCCTACACAACTGACCCCTGAACTGTTTAGCTGAATTTTTCTCTCAAACCATTGTGATTAGCAGTTTCTCGAGAGTTGAACAAAATCCATGTTGATACCAATGCTGGGAAAGTGGTAGAGGCATTAAAGTCATGGCTCTTCAAAGAGGTATAGATCAGATAAGAAAATGTTTAATTTATTTTTGCTTGCTACAAAGAATATTTGGGGCAAGCTCACATGCAGCTGACTGAAATTCGGTGAAATGGATATTTCTGTAGTCTTGTAAAGTAAAGCAGTTTTAAGTGTAATCAAATTATTAGCAGAAATGGCCTAGTGTGGGAAGGGGAAGTTATCTACATGAGGCACATTTGCATTTTGTTTGATTATGCCCTCTGAAGACTGAGGGGATTCATTTATTGATGAAGTTGCAGTGAGACTCAGGAATAAATGTTTTTTTGTTTTCATGCTTCATTTTCTTCAGACAAAGATGTGTCATTCTTCTTTGGTTTTAAGAAGAAATTTAAAATATTTGAACCCATTTGCTGCAGCTAACAGTAATTAATAGAATAATTAGTTAACATGATCATTGAAAACTAAACAGCAATTATTAATCACCTAGTGATTAATGACTTAGTGTTAGAGGGGTAGGAGATTATTTAAGAGTGGTTTTAGACCAGCTGATTTGCTGCCTCTAGTTTTCTCAGTGTTTTGGAGCATGAAAGAGGCTTTCAATTGTCTATGGGAAATTACAGATTTCTTTTTCCAACAATGGAATTCTTCTGGCAAAGGAAGGGAACCTTTAATCACTTCTGTAAAAATGGGCAATTTATATTTCTGGGTGACCACATTTCCATACTCGGCTCAACACTGGTCCATACCAGTATGGAAGATGATTTGGCTGGATGGTAGCACAGCCTGATGAGCTGATGTATGCTAAAACAAGGTAATTCTTTTCCTTCCTCTGCTGTTAATTTGTTGTGCTATCTGTAGGTCAGGCATCTCTTTCTAGGCTCAATATATATGCTCCCTGTGGCTGATCCTCTGATCACAAAGAGCAGCAAGAGTTCCTGTGCCTCCTGCACAAAAGCCCATCAAGACTCATACAGCATTTCCATTCCTGGGAATATGGATGTGATGTTGATGGAAGCATTGAGGCTGTTGCATGGGTTGAGCACTCTGAGCAATCAAAGGTTTATCTTAGACCAGGGAAACTGTCATGGGTGACACTTCTCTGTTTATATTCATCAAAACACATACTTTAAGGCTGTCTTCTGTAATTATATTACTGATAATTTTCGTGCTGATTACAAGCACTTTACAGTGACTCTTTTGCAGTCATTGATATGTGATTTTTTAAATCCATTGGCAATTTCTTGTGAAAAGCTGTCTGAAGTGCTGATTACAACATCCCCACTCAGCTCTGTAGGGGGAAGAAGTAGGATTGCAGCAGGATTGAAGCCTAATGGACTGCAGAGCCAGGAACAAAAAAAAAAAAATTAAAAAAATAAAAAATAAAAAATAAAAAACCAGGGACAACTAGAGAGAGGAAAGCAGGAAAGCAAAAGGATGAAAAATCTATATTCCAAATGTCATTGTGTCATTGGAAAGATTTCACCAGCATCATCCCAGGATGATTTCATGATCCTTTATCATACCCTGGCTGCTGTCCACACTTCCCCTCTTGTAACCTGTGCTGTAAATCTGCTGCCTTCTTTCTCATTCAGTTGGTTTCAAGAATAAAGGTTCCCATGGTTATCTGGGTGCGAGAGAAATGGACTTGGAGTCCAAAATACCTTGTGCCATAGGTTGATTTCTCGTGGAGAATTCACACTTATACTGTGTAATTAACTGCTTATGGGAATGCCCTTGGTGTGCACTTAGTGGGAAGAGCATTTTAATCAGATGCCTCATAACATCTAAAGATACCTCAGCCCTGGACTAACTGGAGGGTGTAAGATACTCTACTCTGCTTAGCACTACATCTAAAAGGGACACAAATATTTACTACATCATGCTCTTGTGCTTCCTGTGACAGCTCAGTTTCTGAGGGCAGAAGAACAGAAAACATATCTTTGTCTGGATAGCAATGTGAGCACCTCTGTTTAAGGAAATTTATGGAATTTTTTTTCCAAGTGTACTTTAGCTCCCATTGTAATGAGTTTCAGTGTTTGAACTTGAATGTTTCATTTCTTATCAAACCCTTCCTAATCCTCATGCAGTGCTGTCACAATAAGTGATGGCCTCAGGTGCCCCTGGACAGAGACAACACAGTAATTACAATGTGCTGATTAACATGAACAAAAACAGCGGATGGGATTAATGTTAAGTAGACCAACACATAGACTAACTCTTCCCCCTATGTTTCTACTTACTTCCTACTGCATTATCTGATTCTAAAACCCAAATTATGAACTGCATTTAATTTTTTCCCTAAAGTACCATAATTTATCTACTACTTCTTTCCTACTCTTTTGCTAGTATTTAATTTTGCTGCCAGAACTTCATAGAGAAAAAAATGTTGCAATAATCAGGGAAATTCAGTGTGTATGTGCTCCAATGAAATTTTGCTACTGCATGTGCTATGTTTTGATGTTTTACTGTTTAAAGTTCTCTGCAAGAACAGGACCAATTCAAATGTTTTTCCTGATCTTCGGTAATACACAGAGAAACACCCGAACAGTACAGATCTAAAATATAATGGACATAAAGTTCACACCAGGAATGTGAACCTTCCAGCAATTAGTCCAGCCATTGAAATTTCTGCTTTGAATTATTTTCTATGCTGCAGCCTTCAGTTCAGTAGAATAACTCCAACTCCTACAGCACCCTGAATGGATTTTGAAAGCTTTGAAAATGGTAATTTTATGCTCTCAAATGGTAATGAATTTCCTTTGGCTACTTTCCTTAATTAAAGGGAAGACACAGAGCCAACAGCTGGAAATGAGGGGGCTATGGCTGCAGCAGGGATTGCAGTGAGTTGCCTGGGCACGAGGAATTGTGTGCACAGCATGGGGAGATGGGGCACTGCTGAGTCCAAAATAGAATTCTTGTTCCACAGTTACAGGTCTGGAAAAGAGTTATTTCTATATGTAAATTTTAACTTCTCCTGTGAAGCTTTTACCCAGATTGCTAACCATGCCTCTGGCTTTCTTTTGCTGTGCTCTTGAGGTCACAGACTGAGGATGTCAGTGACAGAAGCCATCTGAGAAAACACGGTTCAGTGAGTCCCAGTCAGGTTCAGGATCAGGTGGAGCACAGGAAAGGGGTTAAAAACAGGCCAAAAGCATGAGTGGTGTTAGAGAGAAGTGTTGGAGAGGGAAGGAGCTGGTGTATGAGCTCCAGAGCAAGTACTTGAACATGGGTTACTCACTCACTCACCGGGTTTTGGAAACTTTGTGTGCTGCTACTGCAGAGGTCTTTTCCGGCTGGCATTTCTCATGTTCCCCATGAGCTCGTTACCAGGGTAAAGCAAGGCCTAATTACACTCTCCTGAATATGCATCTTCACACTGTGCTGTACTGTGCCAGAGAAGCATACCCTTGAATGACCCCTTCCCCTTCTACAGATATTTGACAGCTACTAATGCAGCAAACCCAGCACAGCGGGGAGGAGGTTATTATTAGCCCTGTTGTGCAGAGAGGGGGAGATGAAATGCAGAAATCAAATTGCTTTTCTCAAGTTGCAGACAGAAAATGTGTCAGTGTTACTGCTGAATTCCATGAGCTCTGGCTGTGAATTAGGAGGGATTTGGACATGAAGACACAAGTGAAATTCCTTCTGCATCCTTGTCTTGTACTGAAGGCACTTCTAGGCTTGTACCAGAGGGTTAGCTTGAAAAAAAATCTTTGGGCTTTCACTTTTCTCTGACTGCTTCTTGGGAGAAAGAGGGTGGTGGAGACTCTTTTGATGCTGTACCCTGGTCCTTCTTACCCACAGAATTGCCATGGTCCGCTCAGAATTCTTCTAGATAGAAATAATCAGGCAACAATCTGTTTTTCAAGATAATAATTTTGAAAAGTACCCTAAAAATTCAGAGAAAGGGCTGATAAGGTTTCAGCAGATTAATTTTCTTACTCTTCTGGCAGGATACTTTTGGCTAAATGTCATCCAGGTGATGAGTAAACCTTTGCAGAGAATGGGCATTTCTGTGCTTCTAAATAATACCTCTGAAATTCCAGTGATGGCCTGGAATTTATGTCCTAAAGAAAGCAATTATAAAGAGGACTCCAGCCGCAGAGCACCAATGGGCTGAACTATGAGCTTTACTTCCACCTTTATTTGAAGTGAATCAGTCACTGGGGCTGGAGTTATGGACTGCCTGTGAGGAACACTGGTGCCTGCAGCTGCCATATGGATTAGGAAAAGGCTAAGGAAAAGTAGGGTGGGTTATGGGTCTGGCACCTTGCATCAGTTGTGTGTTCTCCAGTAATCATACACATATGATATTTGATATCTTCAAAACTGAGAAAAGAGCTGGATCTGGGATTTCCATTTCACAGGTGGTAGGCACAGGTATCTCTTTGCTCTGCAATGGAGGTAAATCTCCATTGCACCTGAAGGATGATCCTTCCTAAGAAGCACTGGTAAGATCCCAGTGTAGCGCTTCCCCTCAAATTTCTAGCATTTAAAAGGAAAAACAACATTTTTGTTATAACATGTGTAAAGTGCTGAAAGAAGGAGTCAGTCTTTCTGTGTAAGGCTGCAAGTTTTTGCCTGAAGCAAAGTTACAGGATTTATATCCATCTTAATGCAGTTACTGGGAAGTTGAATTACCCTTTTTGGTGAGAACAGAATTGAACTGCAAGCTCGTTTTTAGCCCCATAGAGAAGCCATTGCCTCCGGCATATGCACTAATATCAGAAGGCAAATTCATTTTAGTTGGAGTGGAAAGGAATAAATTGGTTTCTTTAGTACTGTGAGAGGGAAATACGGGAAGTGCAAGAGAATTGAAATATTTAGTACATTGAATATAAAAAGAAATTTTGTGCTTTAATATCAACTATTTACTGCTTTGGCTCAGTGATTATTTTTTGCAAGAGGCAGTAATTTAGCCTACTAATGCTTCACATTGTGACTCCTATTTCTAGCATCTATTGTTGTGATGAATGATACCTATTTTAGCAAAGAAATGCTATCCTTGAATGAAACTTGCTGTAGGTATTTTTATCTTACCTTTACTGACAGATTTAGATATAATGATATCTTAAAAGAAATCTATATACAATTCTTAGAGCCTACTCCTAAAATAAATAAAAATGCTTCTTCTGAATATGATTAGATGTGGTGTCTTAGGGAAGCTGCTATGGGTGCTTCAGCAGCTGAACACTGTAAAGATCACCATCTGCATCCAACTGTAAATCTAATTAAGTACAAGATTTATTGATTAATCTTTTTTCCCTTTACAGTTATCAGAAGAAGGAAGCATCTAAGCCTGCTGGATGGCTGCAAGCTCTTTCTTCTGCAGTCTGGTCTGCATTTGAATGTTTTGTAGAACCAAGAGCTGCCCCTGGCCTAGGAAGCCCATGGATGTCTTCTAGTCTCTTCTGTAGAGGCAGCAGCAGGCTCTGTGGCAGAGGGAAGGGGAAATCCAAATGAGGACAGCCAAGGCCTATCTTTCCTGCAAAAATCTCCTTCTATTGCTGAGAGAGAGAGGAAATTGCTGAAGTTCTATTCCACATTCTTTCATCTTGACACAACAGCTACTGAAGAGAGAAGCCAGAAGCACAGGTTGATGGAAAAAGCAGTCCTTCTCCTTCAGGGTGCCAGAGATGTGACACTGATAAACAATGGGACACCAGAGACTGCAGATGACTGGAAAGCAGGGAGCCTTTGTTACCTGTGTTGAAAGGCAGAATCACTTCTGCAACTATCAAGGTCAGATCTGGACAATGCCTTGGGTAGATAGATGGGAACCAAGATTTTCTGCACCTGTATGTACTGTGTGACTAAAATGTGATGGGTGCAAGCATTCACAAAGGGCAACTCTAAGGAATCGAAAGCAAAGCCTACCAGAGAGAGGAAAGAAGATGACAGAAAGATGTACAGGATCTCCAACCTGCATCTGCTGCTTTCTGCAGTAACACCTTAGAGAGCGTTCATGACAAGCAGGGTGAATCTTCACCCTTTCCTGATGGACAGGAGGTGTCCATATAAAGCTGCCCCAGGGCTATCCTGTGTCCAAGCCAGTCACAGTGCAGTGCTCACTGCTCTCATCAAACCCATCACATCATGCTCTGCCCCCATTCTTTTGGGTTCTCTGACTTTATTTGCTGCCTTATGATGATTGATGAGATTTGCTGCCTTATGACATGATTCTTAACTTGGTGTGAACAGTCATAACCAGGCTGATGTTAAGGGTGATGGTTCCTTCTTTGTTTTGGGGGTTCTGAGTTTATTTATACATGTATGTCTATTATTCCACAATATAATATCATGCTTACTCAAGGTAATTTTTCTTTACTCATGGTAGTTGGTTGAGGTTTTCTATATATGGTAAGGCCAAATTTTACCATATGTACCACAGCAAACCACGATCATATAATTCAGTTGTACTATATGGAAACAATTCCCCACTGAGACTGAGGGTTCAGGGTGGTGCATAAGGCATCTGTTTAAACTGTAAACACCTGAACTTTCCTGATTTTGGACTTTAAATGGCCAACTGCTTAACAAAGCTACATGCAAAATGTGTTTATGCCAGGATAGATTCTTCCAGTCTGTGGTCTCTTACTAGCAATGTCAATCCCATGTGTCTTTGGCCACCATGCCTTAGTACAGTGTCAGTGTCTTCAGTACATTGGGACAGAAGTTAAACTTTATATATGTCAGTCCAAACACTAAATACCTATTAGTAGTAGAACTTCCAGACTTGGAAGACCAACTGGAAACTGTTTTGTCTTTGATTTACAGCTTTCAGAGGGTTGATAAATAGCTTTCCAATAACCCATGGTGCTTTGTTTTTACTTTCACATGCACATGCACACAGAGAAACTTTCCTCTGATGTCTGAGACTACTGGGATTCATTAGCAAGAGTATTCATCTTGTTAAGCATGCATTAATAGCATCCACTGTAAGTATTAATCTGCTGTTGTCAAGTGATAATTGCAGAACATGGTGATTGCATCAACCTTCATCAAGTCCAGCAGATGGAAAAGTCCCTGCACCCTTGTTTTAGGCACTTTCAGCTACAAAGATTATTTCTGTGTTTTCAGTCAGATTAAAAACCTGGGACACATTTCTGATTACAAAGAAACATAAAATTTTCTTGCTTCCTAACTTCAGATAAAAGTAATTATTTAGAAATTGACCC
The DNA here is from genome assembly GCA_013186435.1 of Turdus rufiventris. Lineage (NCBI taxonomy): Eukaryota > Metazoa > Chordata > Aves > Passeriformes > Turdidae > Turdus > Turdus rufiventris. Next base: position 1,887,534 of record PYHW01010466.1, on the reverse strand, counting down.
CGTCCAACACAGGTCTGGTGGGCTAAAATATTGCTAAACCCAAAGTAATAGAGGAGAAAACTCTGGGTTTTCTGCATCCCAACTAATCTTCTACTTTGCAGTCAACAGTGAGAAAGGCACTCTCAGACCAAGGTCCATCTCATCCTGAAGAAAATAACACACTTATGCTTTGGTTGCTGCTGAGCAGTGATCCCACAGCATTGTGACAATCCAACCACCACTGACTCCCAGGCCCAGTAACATGGAAAGCAAGAGGCTGGGAGGGAACACAGTCAGGACAGCTGATCCAAACTGGCCAAAGGAATATTCCATGCCATATTTTTGCTCAGCAATAAAAGCTACAAAAAAGGAGGGAGGCAACGGGGGAATCATTCATTATTAAGGCATTTGTCTCCCAAACCAACCACTGCACGTACCAAGACCATAGTTCCCAGGCGGTGGATGGAAATTACCTGTTGATGAGAAGTAGAGAAAAAAATTGATTTTGCTTTCTTCTGCTTTTGGTCTTTGATTTTATGTAATAAATGGCCTTTATCTTGACCTGTGAGCTTTTCACCTCATCTTCTCTCCTGTCCTGCTGAGGAGAGGAAGGGCATGGTTTAGTGGGCATCTGCTGGCCAGTCAAGGTTGTCCCACTATGAAAATTCACATGAATTGTGCCCTAGAAGTGCCCATTTCTTCTAGGAGAGGAGGAGCACAGGATGAGTAGTTCAGATATGAGCACTCACAGTCAGGAAAGGCGAACACCACAATCTACACCCATTCTAACTTCCTGACTGAGGACGGAGTATCTTCATTTCTGTTATCAGCTCCTGTTCAATTGTGATATGAACAACCCTTCTGCAGGCATGGTAGCAAACCCACTTAAGTCAGAAGGACTGTTCACTTGCTCAAAACCACATGAGCTTAGCAGCAATGTTGGATCCAGATAATGGTTCCACTGTTGAGGATAATTAGCACTCTGTGCCTTAGTTTCCCTGTGTGGAATAAATGTTGATTCATACTTGCCAAGCACTGAAGAGACAATGGATGAAAAATTACTCCTAAAAGTCACTCCAATTCTTCCCAGAAAATATTATCTGTGTTTGTCCAAGGCAGAGAATCTCATTTTTTCCAGATATGTTACGGTAATTTTCACACATTTTTTGTTTTCTAAAAGCCAGTTATCCTTTTCAGTTAAAGCTTAGGAGGGAGAATACTTATTTTGATAATTCTAACCTGACTGTTACTCCAATTTCTACCTGACATTATTTCTCAACAGATGAATCCAATCTGTCACAAAGATCTTACAAAGAAATAAGCAATTATTAATTTCTGGCACTTAAATAGAAGCTTTCTTTTAGCTAAACTCCAGGAAAAAAAATACAAAGAAGTAGAACCTTACAAGTCAGCAAATAGAAATCCTACTTATTGACAACTTCCAGGGGCTCTTTGAGCAAAAGAGCAGTACAAGGTCTGGTCTCTGGAGAATGTTTCTGGTGATGCTCAAGCCTGAATAGCATTAAAGGATAGAATTTTGCAATTTCTCTAATGTGGTGAACTGTGAAGTTTCCATTTCTAGGTTAGTTTTTTCATCAATTCCTTAATTAAAAGTAATAAGCAGACTACTAAACAGACTACTAAATATATTTTTTTTGCCACATAATAGAAACTCACATGCAGATTTAGCATAGAACAGCAATTTCATTCCTTCATTAGGTAATAGTTGTCTTGCAATTTCAGGCTAGGAAGCTCTGTCATTGTAGGATTTTACAGGGATACAAAGTAACCTCCTTGTCAGAAGGAACAGGAACAACAGGAAAAATTCTGATATAGCTTGCTTACATAGCTGAATTTTTATGACAATGAAAATTATATGAAGCAACACAAAAACTGTCACCCTACAGAGTTAGCTAAAGCTTAAAGTTGTATCTAACTTCTCATCCCACTTTCCTATGCCAAGCAATCTCACTCAAGTCTGTTGAAGTTTTAAGTCAGGTTTAATGCCAGAAAACTTAGAAAGGATGTAGGATAAAGGTCCCACTGTTTATTTCAGCTGCCATATGCCTGTTTCAAAGTGTAGATAAAGTCCCTGACATCTGATACTTCTCCTTCCCCAGAGAACACACAAGAAAATATTCATACACATACTCAAGTTTCAGCACTCAAGAGATCTTTTGGGCATGTCCTGAGAAGTTCTACCAACATTGTGGGAGTGAGCTTAGCAAGATGAAGATTTGCAAAATCATGCAGAGATAGTGGTTGGGTTTAACAGTATTTCACTCTGCTAACTCTGCTGCTAAGACATAGTTTTAAAAAGCATCACATAAGTATTCCTTAGGATTGGGGATGTACAAGTGGGTCGTACCCATGTATAAACTCGGGAATTTGAAGAGTTGCTCATAGCAAAGCCCTCTTGCAGAACTGCAGGATGACTACCCACATAAGGTTTGGTACTGGAAAAACAGGAGTGTAGGGTTGCCTATTGGTAAGAACCCAGGCTAAGAACCCTGTCCTGATAACCAATGGACAATTATCTGTTCATCCTTGTCCAGTGCCAAAGCCCATGAACGTATTTAACCAAAAACCTTCTGAACCTCTAAGATATTCTTGTTTGCACATTCCAGCTTGTGTTGGACCTTGAACAAAGCACCTTTGGGTGAAGTGGTTTTACACACAGCAGATCTGCTATTAAAGCTGGCACAGATGCAGACATACTTTGTGCTTAGAAGTCTAGCTTCATATTAGAGCAAAGACTGATCACAACAACAACAACAAAATCTAAAATAATTAATTTAAAGCTTCTATTTTCAACAGGGACATGAAGCCAATACAGGTTTGAAAAGAGGCTATTTCAAGCTAGGGAAAAAAGTCATCTCTAGTGAAAAAGATAAAGCAAATTTTCCAAACTAGTTTCCACAATTCTGTCACAAGCTGTATCTCCTGCTGGCTCCACAGGGAATGAGAGGTTGGCAAGTTTATCCTGGCTAAAAATCTCACGTACTGTTCTGAGCAAATAACTCTCCTCTAACTGAAAAGCTCTTCTCTCACTTCACAGTTTAGATGGCTGGAGAATTCACTTCCATCTAAAATAACTCTTCAGTACATGGTTGCCCACCCACTCTGGCCTTTTACCTTATGAACCTTCCTCAAGCACTGATGTTTCCAAATTGAAATATTTGGACTTCCTGACACTTGGCTTGCCTCAAACTCTCCTCAAATTGCTAATGGTTGAAATATGACCATCCTGGGTGACAATGTGTGTCTCTAGCATCCCACCACTGTGAACAAAGAATAAAGGCAGTAGGGAAATGAATTTATGCTTGCCCTATCTGAAACTCCTGATACTCTGTCAGCCTCAATACTATCAGGATTATGCCTGTACCAGCTTGCAGGAGATAATCAGCATGATCTCACACAAGCATACAGAATGTGTTTATCCACTTAAACAGCTTGCTTCCTTCAAGAAATATTTAACCTATGGAATTGCAGACATATTGCAGAATATTTTCAAAACTAGATTGTTTCTTGCATTTGTGAATCATCAGTGGTCTGCTTCTGTGGTACTACATATTCCATGAAGGAGCAACACATTACGTGAGTGTATACTCCTTTATTGTGCCATAATTGATATTCAAAATTAAGTGAGATACAAACTAAATAAATTACAATAAATTATGTTCATATTTGTAGTTCAGAAAAACATATGCTAATGAGTTTATCAGATAAAGACAGAGGAATTTTTTTTCTCAAATATATACAAAATTCTTTTTTTATGTAAAATGCTTTTTCAGAGGCTGTGACAGAAAAAGACATCTGTTACTCAGGCAAATGAGCACATATTCAAGTTCAGCCATCAGTACAGACTGAATTTACTGTCTCCACTAATACATATGGAATGTAAGAGAGTGCTTGTATGCTCCATAGTTGAGGACCTGTATTTCCATATAAGTATTTTAAAGGAGCTTTATCCAGGAAAAATGAATGCCAGTCCCAGATGCTACCAAGAATATTCACTCTGTGAGAAAAGCAGTTCGAACAGCTACAGCTCTAAAACCAAAGTAGAAAAATTATAATTTTAAGTTGTCTAAATGATGACATTTTTATAGTCTGAACTACAGAACTGAAATGTGTGCCCAAAAATCCAAATCTACATGTATCAAGCTCTCTAGTACTTTCTGGCATGGAAATTACCTACCTGTCATTTCTAGGACCATTTCTTAGACTAGCATGGTGGATTTGACCACAGGGATACAATTTCCGGCTTTAAAATAATGCTGCACAAACAATTTTGGCTTCTTCTGAAAGGAGAACGACGCAAAGAAAATATTCTTAAAAATCCTAAACAATTGAGAAAGAGTCAATAAAAGCTATTCAGAGTGGTTGTGGAATTAATCAAAATCTACACAGATATGGCCCTGAGCAGCTTGCTCCAGAGGACACTTATTTAGGCAAAGTTGGTCTCCAGGTCTTTGTCAACTTCAGCTACTCTATGACTATATTCTCTTATTAAATTCAAGCCTATTTTTCATCCTGAACTGATTTTCCAAGTGATGGAGCAAACATATGAGAAACTGTTCCTTTAAATTCAGAATTAAGCACAGCTGAAGGAAACTCAAAACCTCCATTATGAGTGATTATGAAATGCCAGTTACAGATAATTTCAAAATCTAGACTACAGATAATTTAAACCTTTCTAGGAGATTTTTAAGCCTGTGTGTTTCTTTCCTCTTTTTTTATTTTTTCCCTTTGTAGTTGCAAGAGGAGAAACTTCAATTGTTTATGTTTCCAAAATTTGTGAATGATTTTCTTTGCCTCTAAATCATGTCTGAACTTGACTGTCCTATGGTAGGATTTGTTTACAGTGAGGTTTTAGCTATTAAATCAAAAAAGATTTCAAATTACATTAGGATGAACTCTTCACATACATTTTTTTTACCAACAGAGATTAGTAAGTATTCAGGAAAAAACCCAATAGCACAAGAAATTGTTTATGCTGGTTTTTTTGAGATTTGCTACTATTTAAGATAAGTCTTTTTATAACCAGCAGTTAGACAACCTGCTGTTATTGATCCCACAAACAAGCTCTTTACTATTAGTGGATTGCACACAAATGTACTGGACTTGAAGAACTGTAGGAACAATGACCTGCAGTCATCAAAAAATGTGACATATTGCTTCTCTTTCCTAAGGGCAATAGTTGAAAATTATCTGAGCAAGCTACGGGAAATTAAACTTCAAGGTGATTAGGGAGATACTTTCACTACAAACATTCTTGTGAACACGTTAACTGAGCTTCTGGAAGATTTCCATGGCACTCCTTCAAGGAAATACAGTCACTGGCACAGACAGTCTTCTACAAGCAAAGGAGCACAAATTCACTGATTCACCATTGGAGATTTAATGTGGATTACAGATGGATATTGTCTACCTCGACTTCAGCAAGGCTTTCAACCCTGTCTCTCACAACATCCTCGTAGGCAAATGGAGGAACCATGGATGAGTAGACAATGAGGAGGATTGAGAACTGGCTGAACAGCAGATCCTAGAGAGTGGCACAGGGTCAGGCTGGAGGCCTGTCACTAGTGGTGTGCCCCAAGGTTCAGTTTAATTACTCATCAATGACTTGGGTGAAGGGGTAGATGCCTCCTCAGCAAGTCCTCCGATAAAGCTGGCAGGAGTGGCCAATACCTGATGCAGACAAAATTCCTCCTGCTTATGAGGAAGAACTTATTTACTGTGTGGCTGGCCACACACTGGAACAGATTGTCCAGAGAGGTTGTGGAGTCTCCCTCATTGAAAAAATTCAAGAACCATTTGGAAGCAGTTCTGTCCCATGTCATCTAGGAAGATGCTGCTTGAACAGGGAGGTTGGACCAGATGACCCACTGTGGTACTCCCATCCTTATCCATTCTGTGATTCACCAGAGTCTACCTCAGTAGTAAGAGGTTGAAGGTGAAAATCCATCATGCATGCTAATTTGTTCCAGATATATAGACATTTAGCAGCGTTTCTGTAGTTAATAGAGATCTCATACATTAAGTAAAGTGGAGGACATAGTAGAGTATAAAATTTCCAGGGAAAATATTAAAAAGACATGGCTTGACCAATTTATTTCCCTAAATGAAAGACTAAAATAAGTTATAGGATAATAGAATCTTTAAGGTTGGAAAAGACCTCTAGGATCAAATCCAACCACTAAACAAGCATTTCTGTGTCCACTACCAAAACATGACCCTGAATGTCATATCTACATTATTTTTTTAACACTTCAAGGGATAGTGATCCTTCCCTGGGCAGCTGTTCCCGTACTCAACCTCCCTTTTGGTTGACGAATGTTTTCCTAACATCCAGCTTGAACCTTCCCTGACACAACCTAAGGACATTTCCTCATGTTCTGTCACTGGTTGCCTGGGAGAAGAGACTGTCCCCCAGCCAGCTACAATCTTCTTTCTTTCTAGACAGCAGCAAGGTCCCTCCTGAGCCTCCTTTTCTTCAGGATAAGCAATCCCAGAACCTGGTCCTCATCAACTTTTGCTTCAGACCTTTCCCCAGCTCCGTTGCCCTTCTCTGGACTCACTCCAGCCCCTCAATGTCTTTCTTGCAGTGAAGGGCCCAGAACTGAACACAGGATTGGAGCTGTGGCCTCAGCAGTGCCCAGCACAGGGGGACAATCCCTGCCCTGGTCCTGCTGGCCACACCATTGCTGATCCAGGCCAGGATGTCACTGGCCTTCTTGGCCACCTGGGCACACCCTGGATCATGTTCAGCTGCTCTCAACCAGCACACCCAGGTCCTCTTCCATCAGGAAGCTCCCCAGTCACTCTGTCCCAGACCAATAGAATTGCATGGGGTTGTTGTGACCCAAGTCCAAGACTGGGCACTTTATCTTACTGAACCTCATACAATTGGCCTCAGATCATCAGTCCAGCTTGTCCAGATTCCTCTGCAGAGCCTTCCTGTCCTCCAGCAGATCAACACTCCAGCCCCACTAGGTCTTGTCTGTGAACTGACTGAAGGTGCGCTTGACCCCATCATCCAGAAAACTTTAGCTCAACAATATTTCCAGCTGCAGGAGGTCCAAAGCAATTACGTATTTCACTTACAGAACAGACCTCCTGAAATGTTGATTTCTCCTGGCTACAATTACATGTTCTACTGTTTTTACTGAAAGCAAACCTGAGGAAAAAATATTACAGTAATTTCATTATTATAAGCCGCACCTGATTATAAGCCACACTTCCGAGTGTCGGCAACTTTTCGTTCCTTGTCCATAAATAAGCCACAATTGATTATAAGCCTCACGTTACAATACAGGCTGTGATAAAAGGTATCTATTCTATCACCGTCTGTTGAGGGTGGGGGCAGTGATCCTTATCTCCATGGCAGATATTCTGCTAATGGGCCATCCATTGAAACC
>PYHW01010466.1:1852917-1879830 GCA_013186435.1 Turdus rufiventris | reverse complement strand
CCTAATTCCCATATTTTTGCCTGAAAGCCCCTTGATTTCAAAATTATAATAATTTGGAGGGAGGGGTTTTACATTCTCCATTTCAAAGGGAGACTCCTGCCTTTCTCAGCAGACACCTGTCCTCCAAACTAAAACAGCAACTTTTCGTTCTTTGTCCATATATAAGCTGCAGCTGATTATAAGCTGCACTTCTGGGTTCGGACCAAAATTTTAGTCAAAATGGTGTGGTTTGTAATAGTGAAATTACTGTATTTTTTAAATATTTTGAAACCCACAAAATTTAAAACAGGGTTGAATTTGATTTACAGTTTTATCTTGCTCTGCAAGGAAAACTAACAGCTACCAGATGGATTTCACTGGATATCTGTTTGTCTATATCTCTTCAATACCAAGATGAATCAGGGTTTTTTTCAAAAAGGTTAACACAACAAATACCATTGTATAAGGTAGTATAGAAGGAAAATCAGTTAATAGTGTTCATAGGTTTTCGAATACTGAAGGAATGTCCAGACTGTGGTCTGAGGAGATTTAACACTAGAAAACATACTGCAATTACAATGAAAATGGTCTTACAATGAAATTATCTTATAATGGAAGAATACCCTTTTTGTCCTGGCGTGAGAAAATATCATCTCTTAAGTGTCAGGTAACAGACTTAAGTATGTGAAAAATGCAAGTGTCTCATAAAGAAAAAGTACATCAGGTGGCTCTAGCCTGGAATAGAGTAGCCTGTAGACAGAGCAGTAGCAATAACGCTTGCCATGCTCTCTTCTACAACATTCCCAAGGATGAGCTAAGGCAACATGACCTGGATGAAATTCTTGCCACACAGAAAACTCGCTGTGAACCAGAGTCAGAGTGTAACTACCAGGAAGGTACAACAGTACTTACACTTGGCAGATTTAACAAGTGCAGTCCCTTCAGGAGTCTGTCCATGAGCCAGTACTAACCATATTTCTGCCCTACCATCCTTGCCGTTATTATGTGTAGAGATTGAATTTTCAGCTGATAAAAATGGAAGGAGCTGGGACTTGAATTTCATGTGACCCTGATAAATTGAAAAAGTACCCAACAATATAGAACAAAATTCACAAAAATATTTCACTCATATAGGTAATATTAACTTTACAAGTACTCAGTGAGGGAAAACTGCTTAGGAAACTGTCCTTCAGTGCTGCAGAAATCTGAAAGAAGTCGCACAAAAGTCAACAATATAATCTGCAGGGCACATGAAGTAATCTTTCTGCTCTCTGTAACTTATTAAAGTTCTCAACAGGAGTTGTGTGTACAGTTTTAGGCACCACAATGAGCCACTCCAAGTCCATAAGAAAGCAGCAGAAGTTATAGCTAGAGGACAGCAGAATGTGTCTCAAGAGGAAAAGGTGAATCGACTGAGATTTTTGATGCAAAGCAGAAAAAGTAGAAGAATTCCACAGGAGTAGTTTTACAATATATTAATGGTATTTGCACAGAAGAAGGAAACAAATTTTTCAAGTGCACTGAGACAGGAAAAATTATTAAGATCTAAAATCCGCAAAAAGGAAAATTTTAATCTCGTCAATAGGAAGATCTTGTTAATAGGTAAGACAGTAAAACATTAGTGACAAACTGGTAACACTGAGGCAAGTTTGCCTAAATAGATTCTTTTCCTCTGAACCCTTCTTCTCTCTCTTCCTTCTTTCAATACTTCTTTTTTTCTTCTGGATTTCAGCTGGGTTATGCACATACAAAGATTACTTATTGAAGTACAAAATAGGTGAACATAGTGACACATTTTCTCTTGGCATAGACACAATTGAGCCAGAACAAAATAATAATAAAAGATTAAACTAAAAATAACAGCAACAAAACTGGAAGAGTGTATTTGTCATTTTTTACTTCCCCTCAAAAATTGTCCCTAGCTAGGTTGTGTCTTTCTGAAGTGTTCCTCTTATTCCACTTGCCTTGAAAATGCATTGTGCAGGAGGCTTGAATAATCTTATTACAAAGATGCTCACTTGGTGTTGGGTATGTTTCACACAAATAAAAATTCTATATATTCCCAAGGATTAAAAATATTTTTTAAGTTTTCAATACTGAAAAACAAGCATCATTTACAATAAGTAAAAGATATGTAGTCCATCAGCATGCACCTTCTGTTGTCTATACAATCATATAAAATCTCTCGACTCAGACCATGACTGCTTAAAATCCACCCTGCCAATTTTTTAGCTGTGGTCAATTAAACACTGCTCAGCCACGGGAGGGATACCATTTCTCACAGATGCTCAGCTGACTGCAAAACAAAAGCAGACTGTCACAGACTTGTGGGTGTTTGACAACCTGCTCTGCACAGCTGCGCGCCGAGAATGCAGGACTGAGCACAGTTCAGTCCAGCTCCTGTGATGCATAATTACTTTTATTCTGTTATAATAAAGATGTCATCCTCTCTGTAATTAAACCTGTGAATCATTAAATAGTCACTGCTTTACTATTTACAGAAGCAGTGAGTCTAATTTCTCATGATATTATTCTCTGGAAGTATTTTTATGATTTGACATATTTTAATTAACTCCAAAATATTGTTTTTCTTTTATCAACTCTACCAGAGAGCAGTTCTTACATGTAGTAGAGAAGCAACTCCCTGGGACTGCCAGGGATCAGTGTTCATCTGTTCTGTATATTCTCATCATATCCAACATATCCGTTTTATTTTTTACAAAAATTTTTTTTAAACAAAAATGGCCTTTACTCAGGAAAAGTACACTTACTTTATCCTTCAATTGCGGGTAGTTCTTCCCACCAGATTCACCAAAGATTCAAAGCCCTGTTTCTTTCATTTCTGAAAGGCATCTGGAAAGTAACTGAAGCCTTTAAGCTAAGTCCATCCACCTACGGCAAAAGCAAAGCAAAGCTGCAGCTTCAAAACCATCTGATTGCAACCTCAGCTCTCTGTGGTCACCCCAAATCAACACCTGTAAGCAGAGATGTGTCCATCATGCACATCTGAGCAGAGCTCAGGTAATATGTAAGCACAAATTAAACAGAATGTTTAGGTCAGACAGAGATACTGGAACCATCTGCTGCTGTCTCCATCTCTCCCTCTTAAAAGAGGTTTTGTGGTTAATCACTGCCTGTAGATTCTCTTGGTCACTGAAACTGAGGTTGATTTGGAGTGACAACAAACCCAAAGAGATGAAAGAAGTATCCCAGGAGCATTACATCTCCATTTATCCCTATGTTTATCTGTATGCAAATATGCTGCTCTCTCTGGCTTTACAGTCTATCAGCTTGTAGGAATGCTTTTAGCTTTCTTACAGTAGGAAACCACCATGGGGTTCCCAGCCTGGGCACTGCTGCAAGATACAGGAGATGCTCTGGAGTGCTACAGACACTGATCTTGGGCAGCTGAGCATGCCCTCTCCTACGTTTTTGTGGGCAAATGAAACTGGGGGACTGCTTTAACCACTGCCTCAGGGCATTGTGGTCCCTTCAACACAAAATCAGGGTGCTTAAATGAGGGTTACTCTAATCAGAAAAGAGTGGCTTTCATTCAAACATCAGACACTTCATTAAATACTAGGCCACTTCTGCTGGTAAGTGTCCCCATTTTTGTTGCTAATAATAGAAAGGGATATTAAAAGCAGATTTCTAAAATAGAATTCGTAAGGCAGTAACTGCACATCTGAGAATTGTTGTCTCTCTATCATGTAGCAGTACACAAGGCAAGGGATGTCTGTGCTGTCCAGCCAGATACAGCAACACAAGCCAGGATGCAATGAGCAGATCTGCCCAAAAATGCCAATGTAGTGCTGCATCCCACAGCCAAGAGATGCCCACATCATCCATTCCCAAGGGTTCCCTTCACTAAAGGCCACTGAGAAGACACTGGCTACTGGCAGAGTAGCCCAGCATGTGGCCATCTCGGTCTTATTGTTATTTCAAGAGCATTTGACACAAATGCCATGGAGACTACTAACATTGCTGAGTAATAAGGGCAGAAACAAAGGAAGAGAAAAGAAATTATAAAAAAGTGCCTTGACCTTTTCTCTGCCCCTTTCCTCAGCAATAAAGCAAACAGCAAAAAAAAACCCTAAAAATTAAAAAATAAAAATTAAAAAAAATACCCAACTAAAATCCTTTGTTCTGTTGACCCAGTTTGTGTAGACAAATTATGACCATTGAAGACTACATTCCAGAGCACTCAGACATGGAGTTTTTACATTGTTTTAAATGCAAGGAGGAGCAGCAGCTGTGGTGCAGTTTAAACCACACATCAATATTGATGATTTTATATATGAGACCAGAACCTCCCTTCTTCTTGCTCCATCAGCTGTTCTAAATGTTTCTAAACAATACACATGGGCTGCTCTGCTCATAGTTGCAAACCATGAAAACCATTAGTTTAATTTAGTCAAACACTTATTTGCAGTTTCTATTTCTTTATTACCAAGGTTTTTCACCCTCTTAGACTTTGGAAATTACATTTAGGCACTTATTGAAGTGCTTTAGTGCACCTACAAATTTCACTCTAGTCAAGACACAGATGTTTAAAACATATGAACCCCTGAATACTTCCATTTGGATGTTTCCACCCTTCTCACTGCAGCCATTTGTGCACATGTTAAATAGTACTCAAGTCAGAACAGCTGAATTAAGCACCTAAGAAATACAAGTCAGACTCTGTTAGAATTAGGAGAGAAGAGGTTTTGACAACAATATAAAAATTTACCAATCTAATTTAAATTGATAATGCCCCTTCCCACTCTTCTCCTCCCCACTGCAGTGTGATCCAGTTCTCACCTACCCTCTCAGACAAAATATTTGGAGTTACTTTTTGCCCAAGATCCCTTCTATTGTTGCAGAAAATGCTATTCATTAATGCAAAAGGGTTTTGCAAATAAGGTCAGAAGAAAAAAAAAATCATTTTCCTAACTATCAGTCATAGGGATCCAGACTAGAGTTAGTGAAATTTGAACATTTTGATCTCTATCCAAGAGGAATAAATGCTGAACATCTTTCCTAGCTGCTTCTGACAGCCAGACAATGCCAGAGCAAGGACGCAAAAGCTAACAGAAACAAAATGCACACCAGTGTATTTCATAGATCTAGGGAAGAAACCATGTGCTTCTAGAAAAATGAGATTATAATTAATGTTTCCAGCTTCTCAAAAATCCCACATCTTGAGATTAATCTGGTTTATAACATTTTCCAAATTCTTGATTTCCCTAGAATTTTAACTTTCATTATCTCCTACAACTTCTGTTTGGGTTTGGTTTTTTAAGGAGAAAACACTTATATTTAGAATTAAAAATGGTACATAGATCTCTTAATCATTGTTAACAACTGGAATGAGACATTTTGTTCAGTCACATTAACTAAACTTGGAGATTATTACACCCATTTCTGACAGAAATGGTATCTGGAATATACACTGGGTTTTTTTGAGATTACCATGAAGAAGAAAGATTGTCCAAAACCCGGAGTATTACCCTGTATTTCGGATACACAGATTCAGATCCTCAAAGAACACAGGATGCAGACAGATTGATATAAAGGTATTCCAAGAGGGGACTTACTTTGAAAATTAAGACAAAAAATAGACTTCACCTGGCAAAACTGACCTTCTTAATTGACTCTGACAGGCCATTCTGCAGTTTTTCAGACAGGTTACTGGAAGACTTCTTCAAATGAGCATTTGCAGAGATCAGGAGTGTTCATCAATGTTCCAGTGAACACTATTCCAGCACTTTCATAGGGTTGGATCTTATTTAACTGCCTCATTTATTTGTTTTGTAAGCATCTTGTCATGCTATGTGCTGGTTTTAAGAATAAAAAGAAAAACAAGTTTGTTTTGTTTTTTTTACATAATTCACTTTACCATTATTTAACAATTACTTTGCATGAGATCAGGAGAGCACTTCCTCTTAACTCATAGAACCACAGAATCATAGAATAATTTGGGTTGGAAGGGACCTTAAAGTCATCTAGTTCCAATCCCCCTGACATGAGCATTGGCACCTAGAGCAGGTTGCTCAAAGCCCCATCCAACCTGGCCTTGAACACTGCCAGGGATGAAGTATCCACAGTGTCACTGGGAATTGTGCACCAATGCCTCACCACCCTCATGGTGAAGAATTTCTTCCTTAGATCTAATCTGAACGTACCTCTTTTAGTTTAAAGGTCATTCCCCCATATGCCATCACCACATGCCATTGTCAAAAGTCCCTCCAACTCTCTTGTATTCCCTCTAGGTACTGGAAGATGCTAGTTCTCTTCTCTAGGCTGAACAGCTCCAGTTCTCTCAGCCTGTCTTAATAGAAGTGATCCACCCCTCTGACCATCTTCCTGGTCTTCTCATGTCCTTCTTACAGTGGACCCACTATCTGGGGCCCCCAGAGCTGGATGCAGCATTCCAGGTGAGGTCTCACATCACAGAGCAGAGGGGCAGAATCCTCTCCCTCACCCTGCTGGTCATTCTGCTTTGGATGCAGCCCAGGACGTGCTTGGCTTTATGAGCTGCAATTGCACATTGCAGGACACGCTGAGCTTCTCACGAGCCAACAGCCCCGAGTCCTTCTCCCCAGGGCTGCTCCCAACACCTTCTCCACCCAGCCTGCATGTTTGCTTGGCATTGTCCCAACCCACGTGCAGGACCTTGCACTTGGCCTTCTGGTGAAGGATTGAACTTCATGAGGTTCACACAGGCCCACCTCAAGCCTGTCCAGGTCCCTCTGGATGCCATCCCTTCCCTCCAGTGTGTCCACTGCACCACACAGCCTGGTGCTCAGGGTGCCCTCAAAGCACTGTTCACATCAGCGACAGAGATGTTAAAGAGCACCAGTCCCAGTAATAATTCCCAAGGAATTCCACTTGTCACTAATGTCCGCTTGGACATCAAGACATTAATCACAACTCTCAGAGTGCGATTTCTCCTCAGAGAAAGCTGTGTGTTTCTTGCTGTTCCAGTTCAGGAAAGGGTTCTTTAATTCAAAACTAAATGATGCATTGTATCAGTCTTCCAGATGCGAATCCTCAACCATAATGGGCAAGTGACACTACCATCCATGCATTTGCACTCTTAAAAAGGCACCAAATAAGCCAGCCCATGCTGACTGAACAAGAACGAGATAGACAGGGAGGTGTATTGATGGGTAAGAGAGGATTAAGAGCAAAGAATGAGAAAAAACCCTAAGATTACAATTTGCAGCAAAGGGAAATGGGATATATACTCTGTAAGACAAACTGTATCAATATTGGTCAGTAAAAGACCCTCAAGTCACTTTGAGAGTCGTGTCTCTTTTATCCTTAACTTAGAAATAATTCCTCTTAGTGCCTCTTCTATTTTCAACATGTTCAAGAGTCCTTTTGAAACCTGCCTTGGAAGGCAGCCAACAAGTCTCTGCCACTGTGCAGAGCATCTGCAGCTGAATACCAATTGATTTCACTGTGTAATACACTGAGGTTTGATCTATGCACCCAGTGCAGAAGAGGAGACTGAACTCTGAGTAACTTGCTTTGATAAAGTGAACATCGTGAAGTAGAGGACTGGGACTAGTTGATATGAATTGTCTTGCCATCCCAATGGCACAACACAGACATCCTGACAGAGCTCTGGTAGCTCTCTCTTCTCCTGATAGTTATAACGTAGCTCAAACTAGCAAAAAAAAATTTATCTTTCACAATCAGAGGGCTGCAACACATAGCAGATTGTAGGAAAGATCCTATAAAACACAGGAAACAGTGGACTATAGATAACAGACAGAGTATAAAGTCTTTTAGCTACCTTTGCTTCTTCAGTTTATCCTGGAAATTTTCTTGCATGAATAGCAAATTCACCTTCTAATAACACTGTCATCTAAGATACTAATGTGCCATGCTGAGACCAGTGGGCATCTTCTCCTTGATCAAGACTTCCTGAAAGACTTCTGCCAATTCACACAGAGGCAGGTATCACTCAGCCATTTTCAACCACAGAGCAAGGGGAATCACAAAAGAGCATTCTGTTTCCTCTGTATGTTCAATCTACATATGAACTACATAATGTCTTGCAGTCAGGGTTTGTCTGTGGATAAAAATCCAAATGAAGACGAGAACACAGGGGAGCAGAAGGTCACTTTTAGGACAACAGGTCCAATCTATGCTCATAGACCTTTTTGCACCTCAGTTTGGATATCTAAGCATAATATTTCTCCAGCTCAGAAGGGTACTGGAGTGAGGAGCACAGAGAAGGGTGCAGTTGGAGCAAGGTGCACATAGACAAGTCCTGATATCTTGAGGAAGTCTTAAACAGGAGTTTGACCACTCATTAATCATCATTAGTCTTTGCCAGGGACTTTACAGTCTCTCAGATTTTGTTGAATGTTCTGCTAGTATTTCCTCCAAAATCACTAACATATAACTTTTAGTTATAGAATTGGTTGAGCCACATTCTCTTTTTTTGCAATTATTTATGAGTCGACAATATCTGTTCATCCTGGAATGGGCTCAGAAAATAATTATCATTCTTGATTAATTTAAAATCTGACATGCAACTCTAAATGAAAACCATCATCCATTTTGTCTGTAATAAATGTGAGACACTGTAAAGAAAAGAAGTTTGCAGAAATGCACACAGACAATTTAGAACTTCAACCCCAAACATCTTGCATTCTGGCACGAGAAAAAGACAAAAGAGAAAAAAAATGCTGGAAAGCAGATTCATACTGAGCCTTCTCCAAGCTCAAGAGTAGTCCAACCCAACATGCAAAATTCTAGTTAAAGAGGTGATAGGAGGACTGCATGCTTGAAAAAGGAGCTTCTGACTAAACTTAAACATAGAAAGGAAGCATACAAGCAGTGTCAGATCAACCAGGAGGAATATACAGATACTGCCCAAACCCACAGGTAAGGATTGAGAAAAGCTAAAGCCTACCTGGAGCTGAATCTGGCAAGGGGCGAGAGCAGTAGCAAAAGTTTCTACAGCTCTATCAACAGCAGAAGAAAGATTATTACTCACACTTCAGTATTTACTGGCAGAAGTGGACTTTAGGAATCTCAGATCCTGAGACAAGATAAAAAGTCCAGATAAGGCAAGACCCTCAAGGGAGGGGAAACAGGTCAGGCAACACTTAAACTGGACATTCATAAGTCTCTGGGAACTAATGATAGCTGAGAAGCTCTTTGATTACATTGTGAGGCTACTCTTGCCATGGTAGTCTGGGCAACTGGGGGAATTTCCTAAGGATTGACAGAAAGCAAATATCACTCCTATCTTCAAGAACAGCAAGAAGGAGGATCCAGAAAAGTACACAGACAGTCAGTCTCAACTTGATCCTTAGGAAGGTGATGGAGCACTTCCAAATTTGTTAAGCACAAGTAGGTGACTGTGA
Organism: Turdus rufiventris; assembly: GCA_013186435.1. NCBI lineage: Eukaryota > Metazoa > Chordata > Aves > Passeriformes > Turdidae > Turdus > Turdus rufiventris. Next base: position 1,870,480 of record PYHW01010466.1, on the reverse strand, counting down.
GTTGTCAGCATAAATTTATGAAGGGAAAATCATGCCTGACCTAAAAGAGAGGTGTGTAAGATAAGAAGATGAGTGTCTTAATGGATAAGGGGAGAGCAGTGTATATTCTTCATTTTGATTCTAGAACAAAGAAGTCTCTCATAACTTAATCACAAACACATGAAGCACAGACTCGACAAATGGAAAGCAAGGTGGGCAGAAAACTCTTCTCAAGTGCCAGGTTGAAAATGTTATGGTCATCAGGACAGAGTCCGCTGGAGGCCGCACATTATTTGTACACTGCAGGGACTGGAGCTAAAACTGCTCACCTCCTCCACAAATGACCCTTAAAATGGGACAGACTGCATCCTCAGCAGGATTTTAGGGGATTCAAAAATGGAAGGAGCATTTGATGCACTGGAATGTTGTGCTTCCATACAGAGAGACCTCAACAAGCTGGAGAAATGAGCCAACCCATAACAGATTGGAATGCAGCTTTGCATAGGCAAGACGTTGAATATGAACCACAGTTGGGCAGTTGTGGCAAAGATCAGTAGCATAACAACAGAAGGTGAAGGGAGGAGATCCTCCCCTGCTACTGGAGGAACATCTGTAGTGCTGGATCCAGTGCTAGGGACCTCAACACAAGAAAGACTTACTGCAGTGATTCTAGTAAAAGTCATTCAGGAATTGGAGCACCTGCCATGCAAGGAGAGGTCAAGAGAGCTGGTACTGCTCAGCCTGTAAATCAGAAGGTTATGGGGCATCTTTTCAGTGTCTATAAATACCCAATGGACTGGACTAATGAAGATGCAATCAACCTTTTCTCAGTACAGTAATGACCAGGACAAGAGGCAATGGGTACAAATTAAAAATAAAGAAAATTCAATGTAAGCGTTAAAAAAAGCTTTTTTTTTTTTTCTTTGAGGAAAGTAAAGCATTAGTGCATGTTGCCCAGACATGTGTTGGAGTACTTTGGAGACACTCAGATTCTTACTGTACCTGACTCTGTCCAACCTTTTCTGGTTGACCTTTCTTTGAGCAGAGGGTAGGACTAGACTATCAGCAGAAGTCCCTTCCTACACTAGCAATTTTGTAACCCTGTAAATCTATATGAAGTCATGCTCACACCACCAGTTTTTCGAGGCATTACATGCCTGTCCCTAACAGCTCAAGGCCAGGAAGTTTTCACAAGTACCTGTACAATACAAAAACTGCTGTGTTTTTGGAAAGAATCAAGACTCACATTTCCCCAGTCAGAGAAGGGAACTGAACCCAGCTTTTCCACATCCTATGTGGTTTCCTAACAGATGGTCCAGAAGGTTATTGCCAATGAAGGAAATGGAACATAACAGTTTATTCCCAAGCCTATTTCTTTGTGTCCTTCTAAGTGGAAAGAGCCGGACTCTGGAGGGTGATGGAGAACAATGGAAAACAAGCTGTTGCTGTGCATTGCCCTCTGAACAAATGTGTATTTTAAGAATAGTTCTGCTCTGTCCCCAGCAGTACATGAGGTATTCTAATGAGGTTTTCCAAGAGCTATTGTTTCTGCCAAGCTTCATGTCCTATATTTGCATATCCTGGCATTTACAATGCCTTGAAAATTAAGAAATAAAAAGTACTACCCTTTGCAAATCTTAAATCTGGCTATACACTAACAGCTTTCAGCCTGCAGGCTCACAGCACCTTCATGGACAGAAATAGCCAAAGTAGCACCCTGATCATTTAGAGAAGAGGCAAATCTGATGGGCTGCAAGGAAGAATCAGCCTGATGGGCTTTTGGGTGCTGTAGAGCTGATGGAAGACAAACTGACTCTACAGCAGAGGCACTAAGGGAGGTGGAGTAAGGAAAATTGGAAGGAAAGTCTGCAGTAACCATATTGGTGACTATGGAAAAAAAAATGTTGGTAGAGATTTCTATAATCTTTTTCTCTTCCCTGGTCATAGAAGGTAGAGGAAGGGCAAAAGGAAATGAATTCTTCAGTTAGAAATAAAAACAGAAAGGTAGCATGAAGATTACATTACCCCAATGTAAAATTAAATTATCTACCCTGCTCTTACTGAATAGGGTGTTCTAATACAGAGCCCTGACTCAGATTAAATAAAAAAAAAAAAAGGAAAATAGCAGTCAATGATTTTTCAAGGTCATTAAAGAAAGACTTGGAAATACAATTAAGCTCCAAATGAAAACAAAGAAGTAATTTAGAAGATTGCTTTGTTTCTTGTTATTCTTTTAAATGCATGCCATTGAGCTGCCTCATCATGCACTGGCAGTGTTATAAAGGTGATAAGCAGGCCAGATGGATTCAGGTTACCCTGAGGCATCTGCTGGATTTCACAGGTGACTGTGAGAAATTCCTTCACTTTCCACAGACCTAGTAACACTTTACCTAAGCTTCTTATGCACTTTTGAGCACTGCTGTTCCAAAAGAATTTGAATGAGCTGAAGAGATTTTAAAGGAGCTCAGTGAGAATGATCAGCTGGATTGGTCAGTTATTGGCCAAATATATGTGAATTAACTACAAACCAGATGAATTGTTGAATTATTGAGTGATTGGTTTGAGTCAGAAGGGACCTTAAAGATCATCTAGTTATAGCTCTCTATGGCATGGGCAGGGGGACATTCCATTAGACCAGATTACTTAAAACCACATCCAACCCACCCTTCAACACTACCAGGGATGGGGGAGTCTCAATTTCTCTAAGCAACCTGTTCCACTAGTCTCACAGCAAAGAATTTTTTCCTAAAATCTATTCTAAATCTCCACTCTTTCAGTTTAAGCCTTTGTTAGATGATCTAAGTCTTCTTCATGTCCCCTATGGATATAACAAAACAATTTTTTTTTCCCCTCCCACTGCAGGCATTTTCACATGCTACAAAATTTAAAAGGAGCATTTAGTTCACAGTCCAGTGAGAAAGCTTCAAAATGCAATTCTATAAACCAGACCTTAATTTCCTTGTAAGATCTTATTCAACATGTTATCTCTATATGAACCCTGAAAGTAGTCTGATGTTCACCATTACTAAACCAACCAGCTGATACCAACAGAGTCAGCTCATTGTCACCAAATCCAGTAAACTCAGATAATATACACAGGAAATATTTTTCCATTTTAAATTACGATACAAAAGTTATTTAGATTGTTTTATCCAGTTCTCTGGCAACATATTTTGATCTTTCCCACCTCATCTTAACACACCAAGATTTATATGACGACAAGGAGATTTAAGCTGTTACCAGACCCATAAGACAAATGCTCATTAAGCTGTGGAAGCTCTAAGGCATGGCTATCTTCCATGGACAAAAATGTAACAGGATGATGAATTATCCTGCTCAGGGGTTTGTATTTGTTTTTGCAATGAATGCACTTTAAATTGCTGGTAGGAGAAACTTATGCTGAAACTGATGGGTGACATTAGCGCAACAGAGTACAACTGTCACTGGTGGAAATTTTTGTCTTTATCTTTGTACTCTATTCCTGCATATCCTTACAGGTGTTTTTATTTTCCTCTTTAAGTAGCTGGCAGTTTTAACACAAATAAATGTTGTATTAAATAAATATTTCAAAAGGTTGCAGAGAAGTAACCTTAAGAAACTGTTACAGTAGTTTTGGTTTTACCTTCATTGTATTAAAAATTTGCCATGGCATTGTTTTACCTACCTATGATTTAAATTAACTTTATATCACAAAGTGGAAGGCTCTGCATTTTCAGAAATAAAACAGGTTTTTCATTCACTTTTTCCAACTAGATAATTAGATGTGGTTTTTTTCATTAATTCCCCTCCGCCTTCTTACAACACTTTCATCACCTATGGTGGGCACTGTTCATTCTCATTTCTCAGGCACACCCTGGCCTGATTGCTCAGGTGCAGCCCCTTGGGCAGCTCACTGGCACCCTCAAAGAGCCTCCCAACATTCCACACAGGTTCACACTGCGAGACAATGTGAAGCAACTTCTGTCTCATTAAAAAGGCTACTGTAAATAATAATGATGCAATTATTGTAACACAAAATCCCATCATTACAGATTTGCATGGTGTGTCTACTGAAGAATACCTGAAACCTCAAAAAAATTGTCTTCTCCTCAGAAATGCTCTTTATGACCTGCCACCAGCTGGGTGTCTTTAGCAAATTGTTTTTAAGTCCCTGTACATCTCTCTTGCCTGAGTTATTTGAACTATCTCTCCTTACAGGAAAGGTTGTCTCCTACTGTGCTATTGTTCACTGCCTAGCAAAACAGCTGCCTCTGCATGCCACTAGGTTGAACTCAGCATTCAGCTGCTCCTTGTCAAGGCACAGCCTACATGTTGAACTGCTGCAGCACTGAAACAGGCTCTTTGGTACCACAGGCACTCATGAAAAGAACCAGAGGATGAACTGTCTCCCACCGAGTTTGTGTTTCATGGCTCTGCACATCATTTTGGCTAAACTGTTAACTGGAAAATATCTCTGAGCCTTCAAGATTCCCTTGACAAGCTTTTTAAAAAATAAACTAACTAGAACTCATGACCTTTCCTTACAATGTAAAGCTCTTCACTTTAAAATACAGCCTACAAACATTATTAGAAGCTACTTTTTTCAGGTGGGATGTGCAGTCAGCTGGGAGCTGTCCATTTATTTGACCAGAAGAGTTTGCATCCACCACTTAGTATATTCAGGTGCAAGCCTCAGCCTGAGTAGGTCATCTTTAGGATCATGTTTTAAAAATGCTTGCATTTGACTCAGAATTTTGGACATCTGTAGTTTTGGTAGAATCCTTGCCCAGGAAAACATCCTGTAGTTTGCTGAGTAAGAGCTTGTGCCTGTACTAACCCTTATTCTCCATCCCACCCTTTTCTTATTCCTTTAAATTGAGGACACTGAGCTTCAATTGCCCAGTGGAGCAAGATCTGATAAGGATATTACTTCAAGAAGAAAGCGACCCCAAGAGGGTCTCTCCATTCTTTAATGGAGGGAGAAGGGGACCCCATAGCTCAAAGAATCTCCTTACAGAATTTTACTCCTGTCGTAGTACAGGTGCGCTCATAGACAATATTTCAAAAGGCAGTTGGGCTAACAGCATTCAAAGGCTACTTTTACTAAACTTAATAGAATTTATCTAAGGATTTTATTAGAAGGAAGGATAAATAGGCCTTTTTCCCCTTATTATATCAATATGAGAGTCACAACATTCTTGTTTGTGGGTAGAGTTTGGCCTTACGTTTGGTCATCATTTTAATTATTTGCAGTTCATTCTTCAATGCAAGAAAAAAGAAGAGAAGTAGTGCTGTGTATTTGGACACAAAGTGGATTTTTATAGTTCCTGGGTAGCTTGAGTCTTACCCAGAGCAGAAGGCAATTGCTTATGGTTTTATAGTCCAGACAGACCTTTAAATAAGACCAAAACTAGAAGACAGTTTTATTGTACATCCTCTGTTGTTTCCTAACAGTAGCATTTCCAAAAGGACCTGGTTTTGTTCAGAAGCTCCAAGAACACTGGAGACTCATTCATATTTGTTCTGATCTTCAGTCATAGTATAACATCTCTAATATTACAGAATGCCTTCTTTTAAGGCATTTCTTGCCTTTTAGATCCCTATTATTAAAGAGTAATGTCAGGGTGGATTTTTCCAGACCAAAACCTGTTGCTGTGTCCTTACAGCCACAAAAAGAAGGCCTGGATATCATACACCATGGTGAGAGTGTCAAGGAATCTTATAGCAAAGTAAAAAGGGGTGCTTTTAACCCCTGAAATGTCATACTGTGGGTGAGAAGCACTCTCCAAATGACTTGGGTGGCTCTCAGCTCCTCCCTGTTCCTGGGGGATAGAAAACACGGCCTGCAAAAGAAAAAACTAGTCTATTCCAACAAGGACAAGAGAAAACACAAAGCTGGAAAATATAGACAGAGAAGGAAACAAAGGTAAAATGAGAAACCTTAGGAGATACTGCCCATTGTTGAGGTGTTCTTCGGACAACTGAATGAAGAAAGTTCTGATCACCACCAACCCCTCTGTATGTAGCTCCCTGGAAGGGGCCAGGGAGGGTGGCCAGTGACCACAAACATGGTTACTCACCTGATTCACAGATCGTTTCTCCGTCCTCTGCGTATTTGTTCTCTTTTAATCAGCTGTGTCCCTGAGATATTGGAAGCTATACTAAGCACACTGATGAAACTTTATGGACACTTGCCTTCCTTTCCCTTCCCAGTTTGATCCAGTAGTAAACGTGTCCAGGCTGCTAATCCAATCCTTTACCTGGACTGAACAGCTGTGTAACAGTGACTTGGGGGGAGAAATGCCATAACTCTGAATGTGTCCCCCTTCCTTTTATTCCTTCCCCAGCTCTCTATTCTGAGCATGGTGCCACATGGTCAGGAGTATGTCTGTGATCAGTTTGGATCAGCTGTCGCAGCTCTGTCCCCTCCCAGCTCCTTGTGCACCCCCAGCCTCCTCACTGGTGGGGTGGGGAACAGAAAAAGCTTTGTCTTTGTGTAAGAACTGCTCAGCAGTAATGTAAATATCCCTGTGTTACCAACACTGTTTCCAACATGAATCCAAATCATAGCTGCATAGCAGCTACTATGGGAAAAAAAATAGCACTATCCCAGACAAACAAGCACACTTAATAACATTTTTTACTTTAGTTTGCCCTACGTACATCTTCCCTAGTGCTCAGATAGGCACAGGAAGAGGGTGAAATGCACACATATTTCTTAACATCTAAGTAAACTTAGAGACAAGCCAGAAGAACATAAAACTTTAAGAACCATAAGACAGAAGTCAGACAATGTTTCTACATCTCTAAGACAAATAGAGTTTTGGAGATCATCTCCTAAAATAAAAAATCAACCTTATCCTTTAAATCTGCTTACAAAAGCAAAGAGAACAAGATTTCTCATGCAAAGACATGGTGAAATTGCACAGTGCCCAGAAACTTAAAAAAGAAAAAGCAGTTGTGTCTGAATTCTAGTCTCTTTACAAGACTAAGCCCTGAAAATTCCGTGAGAAAATGCTACCAACTATCTGTGGGGTTTTTAGCCTTACCCTGGTCATTGCAGTCTGTTTCAAAGTAGCATGTGTTAAAAACTGCGAGTAGGGAATGGAAGATTAGATCTTTCCTCAGCTCAAACCCACTGAGATGTCCCGGACAAGCAAGTAGAAAGAAATGAGCAGTTTCAGAAAGGTGCAGCTTCAAATCCACTGAAGATGTTACAGCAGTCAGCAGTACATGGCACTGGTTCAATCTTTCAAGTTTCTTCACCATCTCCCTTCAAAACAAAAGCAAAATCCTTCCCATGACTCACTGGGCTACTATCTTGGGATGTGGGGGTTTCTTTTTATATATCAAGCCTGACCTGAATGGTAGTGCAAGTAGAAAGGTTACTTTGCTTTCTTTGGGATTTTGGGTTATCTCTTGTAGCTCACTTTTTCCAGTCACAGAACCTGGCCTCAAGCTGATGACAGAACAGGTTTCCTAGACACCCTCTATATGTCTTGGATATATATATATATAAAATATATATATATATATAAAATATCATGTATTTTTCTTCCTTACAGGCATTAAGTGCCTGTTTTCACTCCTAAAGGCTTCTGGTAGGCCATAATACATTAAAATGAACCTTGGACTTCACACTAGAACACATGTCCCACAGGTCCATGGTGCATTACACAGTATTATTGGCAGAGCCAGAGCTTTGACAATGGTTGTTGGAGCAGTCACATTTCTGCCAGTCCATTTTGTTGGTCCTTCTGCCACTTGCCTCTTCCAGGCACAGAGCACCAAGATAACCATTTTTTCTCTCAAGTCAAAATTCATTTCCCGAAGTAGAAAATATAAAGACTCTCTCCTAGACTGAGGGTCTGGAAAATTTAGAATTTCAGTTCATCACTAAGTATCTTTGTGGAAACTTTGATCAAGAGTTGTTAGCAGTCACTTTTTAGAATCACAGAGTCATAGAATATTTGGGGTTGGAAGGGATCTCACAGGTCATCTAGCTCCAAACCTCCTGCCATGGACAGGGATGCCACTCATTAGATCAAGTTGCTCAGGGGCCCATCCAATCTCGTCTTGAACACTTCCAGGGATGGGGCATCCAAAATCTTTCTTTTAGACATGGACACAAATATTTGTGCTCTAAAATCCCAGCACAATCAGATCGACAGCATGCAGATTTTACCTCTGTACTTTGAAGGAAATGCTAATATGCACATAGGGTGCCCTGCAGAAAGACAGTGCCATCCATGGGATCAATTTTCCATGGCTCCAACCATGTGCTGAAACTCATTAAATTCACTGTAAAACCACCCTGTGAAATTAGGATTGGAAGATCATGTCAACTCCCTACATATTCCCAGGACTCTGGGAAATCATAGGTGTTAACAAACTCTGGGTCATTGGAACAATTGTGTTGTTAACACAACATTTGATAGGCTGCATTCACTGAGCTGCACCACAATTTCCAGCACAACTGCACCAGCCAGGCTCCTGCTGTGTCTCCAGTGTGACTACCCATTCTCCTCAGCTGTTAGCCCTGACTTGTAGTTTGGGCCCATGCCAACCAACACTCTTGCAGACATATGAAGGACATAGTTTGGGGGATGGCACGGGACAGGGACTGTACCCAGTGGGAGCAGAGGGGGGTTTTATCCTGCTCTGGATTAAAGAGGAAAGAGGACTCAGACATACTGCACCTCTTGATTTCAGGACCTGAGACAGAATCCTGGTCCATTTTATTTTAAGCACAAGACCATGTGTACATGGACTGAGCAGAAAGCTTGGTATAAATTTTTCCAAGTTTACTCGGTAAGAAAACAGCTATGAAGTCCAACATCAATCCTTCTCCTGTGGCCAAAGAAGGGCATATCACAACATACCTAGAAAAGGAGATTATTTTCTCAAGGGTAGAACAGCAGGAAAAACACCCCTGACAACCATTTTGCCCAGTCACACATCTCTGTTCATATTGGCTGAGGCTCAGCCTTTTTTTTACAAATTACATTTAGAAAATGAGAACTTCAAGCATTTTGTCACTAGTGACTGGCCATGTTTTACGGTCTCTTCACCTTCTTTTTTTTCCAGAAGTGTTGTCTACAGTGTTTGGTATGCTCCACTTTCTCGCTCTCAGTAGGCAAAAACTATCCAAGACTGGACTCACTCTGATTATTGACACATTTACATTGACAGAGAGGCCTTTTTTTCCTGGACAGTTTCTTTTGGAATCAAAACTGAAGTTTTATCAGCCCTTTTATTCCAAAATTTCATTAACAAATCTTTCTGAAAGTGTCCTTCCATGTCCCTACACAGAATCATAGAATAGGCCACACTGGAAGGGACCTTGAAAGATAATTTCATCCAGTCCTTTGTGGGTCAGGAAGCCTAGTTGAGATTATCTATTGCCTTGTCCAATCATGTCTTGAAAACAGCCAGTGAAATACATAGGATAAGAAGACCATGCTAAAGGATTAAAATCTTTCCCCTACCCTTAAGGATAATCTAAATGCCATAAAGCAGCCCAGGGGAGGTTTTCCACAGAAAAGCCCTAGAAATCTGTTATAACACACCGCAGGATCTCCCAAAACACTGCACTGCAATTCCAGGCTGTAGCAAGCCAGGCCCTCAAAACCTGTCTCTGGAAATGTTTTTTCTACCACAGCAGCCCAGAACCATGGAAACACAAAATTACCACCTTCTCTTTGTTGTGTTTTAGCAGCAGCATAGATTCTGCCTAAATGTCTTCTTACACACAAACCTCCAAGAAAAGAACAGCAGCAAAATATTTATGCCTCTCTGGCACAAAGTTAATTAGCCATTTGTCTGCCATTCCGTAACTCCCTGTTTTAACACAATTTCTTTGGGTGATGGTTTGGGACAATATTAGCTGCAGAGCTCATAAGCCTTTTGTGAATTATTTGGAACTGCAGGCACTTAGCTAATATGCTTTACCTCTAACTCAGTTATGTCTCCATAGTAATTGCTGTTTACACAGTATGTTTGCTAACCCAGGATAATATTATTTTCATCTGATTCTTCAAAATTAAGCTAATATGACACCACCAAGATTATTAATTTTCATTGAAATGCTATGAAAAGCCTATTAAAGTGCTGGTCATCAGCCTAATAGCAATAATATATATTCCTTTGCTCTCTCAGGATCTGAAGTGGACAAAAAGGCTATTGATAATAGATGTTCTATTCAGATGTATAACTGAATGGGGCAGACTTTTAAATACAAGCAAAATCTGAAGTGATACAAGTGTTTTATTCATTACCATAAGGGCTGGATTTCTGTCCAAGTGGCACTACTAAAGGGAAAACAGAAATCACTACAGACTGCCTCCAGCCATGCTCTATCTGTCTGGAGCTGACCTCTGTGCAAAAGGAGCTGCAGCATCTGACTGCTGCTGAGGTCTGAGGTCCTGAGCACTCAGTTTAAATCTACTACACAGAGGTTTAGCTCTGGCCTGACCCTACTGCTCAAGACCCTCTACCAGCACAGAGCTGGAATAATTCTTGTCCAGGAGTAACACACTCCCTGCAAAGGTATAAATAGCTTGGAACTCCTTCTCCCCTTAACTGGTTCAAATTCAATGAAGTTAACGGTAAATGGATTTATGTCCAGGGATGACCTGGTCCTGAACATCTTAGAAAGTCACACACCTTCTATCCACACACAGTGAATTATCTGTTTTTTCTCAGACATTTTGTTTGATATGGATTGCCACTCTTGTGTTCACTCTGCCTTTAGATTAAAAGTTGTTTGGGCAAGGACACAAGGACTTTACCATCAGTTCAGACTCATTAAGAGGAAATAAAACAGCTTTTATTGCTAAAGAACAAACTAAAACTGCAAGGGACAAGACCCAAGTGACTGCCTTGTGAGTCTGGACAATGCCTAAAGGGAGGGTTTCTGGGATGGGACAAAGGAAACCGCAAGGAGGGGACTGATGCCTCTTTCCTTAATTTTCTGGTGCCTCAACCACTCCTGAAACTGGAATGAGAGAAGGCTCCAGAAGTTGTTGTTTTCAACAACACATATATTTGAATGGAACCTCCTGAAACAATTTTCTAGTTCAAGAAGATTGCTTATTTTGATCTTTGAAACAAGAGATTAATCAACAGGATTTACTGCTGGGCAAGTTAACTTCAAAAAAATATTGCTACCTTCATTTCCAGCCTTCACAAACAAGCAAACAATGGCTTAATTTATTCACATTGAAAGATGTTTTTACCCCTTAAATCTTACCTAGAATTTCTGAAAGGATTGTCTACAGTCACAAAAGCTTGAAATACAGCCATTTTTGCATAGGTATGTAGTATAAGGATAAAAACTAAGTGCCTCAGTAAGAAACATGGATCATTTTTATAGATTTTCAAAATGCAAGAACCTCAAAAACCATCTGCATAGAGTTTTTTATGTGCAAAGATATACAATAAAAACACTTGATTAGTTACTATTATTTATTATTACATACTTATTACTTATATTCATAACAAATATTTTTCCTAGTCATATGTTTTCTTTAATCTGCTTCTCCAAAACAGTTCTGTATGCACTTAGTCCCCTATTCCATTTTTAAAAAATAATTTCTTTTTAAATGTGTTTATTTATTTTTAAATAAAGGATTACAGTTTATAGCAGACTCTGAAAGATGTGGTTTCACTAGGGCTGTGGGACAACTAAAGCAATAGATGCAATAAGGGTAGAGTGGTGAGATACCTACAAGAGTTCCCTCAGGGATCTCTGGTGCATGTTGAAGAAAAAGATCAGCTCATTTCACTTTATGGTCTCTTTCCAGCTTCATTCTGTTTCCATAGGTATGTAGTTAAATAGAAAAGGAATGTTGCATGACTTAATTTAAGGAAGTTATCATGTATTTGTCTCTAACATCAGCAAGAATGGAATAAGTATAGAGCCCCTGGTGTGCACCTTTCCTGCAAACACCCAAACTCTCTACAGATTTTCCTTCTCAAGGTCTTTTCACATAAGTAGATTTTCAGATTGTTTCTTTCCGTCTTGTGACTTGCCTTAGGCAAAGAGCATTTTCAGGTACTCAGAGGCTTCAACAACAGCACAGAGATTTCCTATTTGTTTATTACCCTCATAAGCACAGATACATAACCTCAGCTCCTCTATCTTAACATTTTGCTTAATCCCTTTTTCTTATTTTAGGGGCTCTGATCCACAGTCTAAGAAATAATTAGTCCACCCAGGAATCACTTTTTCAGACGCTGTACTATGGAGTTCTATTGCCTGTTGCAGCCTCCTTCTGGCTCTGCCCTGTAGAGTCCTAACATCAGCTCTGTGTGCTTTGGACACACATACATTACTACACTATTGGATTTTCTTTTTCAAGAGAGTCACAACAAAAGCAACCTGTTTTCAGATAAGGATTTCTCAAAATTTGAGGAAAACTATAAAAATTGATTTCTTTATTTCTAGGAATCCAAAGCAGAGGTAAGAATAAAGCCTAGTTCTTTGAATTTGCATTTTAAAAATGAGAAAAAAATCACAACAAAAAATTCCCTTGTCACATTAGATGCTAGTTAAAATGCAGAGCGTGCAATTCTAAAGTGTTGGCATTATTTGTATTTTTTTTTTTCCTGCATAAATTCCCCTCCGGCAATTCATTACGAGGTTTGGTACTCACTTTTTAAAATGCTGTGGAGGCTTTCACTTTTTAAAATGCTGTGGAGGCTTATGCTGCCATTATACTAAATGCTGCTATGCAGCTTAAAAAGCATACCTTGAAAGCGTGAGTTCTGTCCTACCAGAAGTAAGCTAGCAGAAAATGCTAGGTCATCTCCCTAAATATCAACTATGCGCTAGGCTGCCCTTGGAGACTGCAACTGAGATGGGCAACATGATCCCCAAGCCTTCCACCTCATGGGCAATTTTTTCAGCTAACAAGCCATTTGTGAAATGTTTGGGGGGAAGAGCCTGTCCTTACCTCCTGTGGCAGCTGTAGGTTTTTAATCTGAATTTCAGTTCTGGAGGGTCTTGTGGTTGCCAGCATGTGCCTGGCACTTGCTGAGGAAAATGACTGGATCCAGCTGCAAGGGAGTGACATGCCTCTCCACTTTTCAAAGGTGCTTAGGTAAATATCTAACCATTCCAGAGCAAGAAACTCTGTTTAAGCTCAGGGGAAGACCACAAGCACACAGAAAAGTTTCTGATCAGGCTGGGAAGTGTGCAGTGATTTTAGAGTACTCACAAAATTAAGCAGGAGTTGAGGAGTCTTTCTGTTTCGTTATCATCAGTTTGGTCACAGACACCTACCCTGTCTTCAGAAACCAGTCCAGCCCTCTGGAGTGCAGTCTCAAAGCATCGCTTTGCTTTGAAGTCAGACCCTGAGGGGAAGCGGGGGTAAAAACTTGCAGAAAGAGGAGGTAATCTCTCCTCTTCTTTAGTAGCTCAGCAGTAAGGGAACTTGCCTAGATAAGGATTGTGGTTATTATCCCAGTCTGTCTTCAGGGATTTGAAATTTTCACCTTCCAGGCAACTGTTCTTATCACTGGGATAAACCTCACCTGCAGAATTTGCCAAAACCTTCTAGCAGATTGTTTCACTTTGATGCCACTATAAACACACATTAAAGAGAGAAACCGTGTGATAAAAATTACACATTTGCTGCATCTGTAAATAAAACATGTCTCTTTTCTTATCCCCTCCACCCCCACCTCTCCACAGGTGATGGTCATGCTTCTCTAGCTCATTAAATATCAAACTACTCTATTAAAGTGAAGAAGTTTTTATAGACAAGATAGAAAAATTCCCCCTTTGGTGCACAAGGCTATGGTTCAGGTTGCTGGTGATACTGCTTCCTACTCTCTGAGGCAGGAAAATATCAAAATCACATATTCTCATTACTAAGCGCTGGGAGGAAATTCCACAACCACCTCCTCTTTCAGCTGCAAGCCTGACCCAGTCTCCCAGTGTGCATCCAAATCTTCATAGCTGCATTCCCCCAGCGTTTGGAGGCTCAGAGATCTCCCTCTTTATGGGGCTGACTCTGGTGAGGTGCCATACCCTCTCATGCAGCTTCCACTAGATTAAAAGGCTGATGAAAGCAGTAGTGTAGCACTTAACAAGTTGCAGCATAATTCCCCTCGTAGATGTAAGTTCTGTCAGGATTCCTTCTACATTTTGGTCTTACCAATGAAGTCTGCAGTCTGTTCTAGAAACACCTCGGGTTTTACCAGATCTTACCAGTGGTCTGTTCCTGGTATCTAATGTACCTGGTTCATTCCCTTTTCTCTTATCAGGATGCTGCTCTGAATGCTTTCAAGTCCATAAATTTCTTGGAGGATACAGATGCTTGCATAAAACCATCTGGACTTGCCAAGTAGTAAAATTAATCATAATCTCTACTATTGAGAGTAGTTTCTTTATGACTCTTGCCATTTATCAACAAACTTTAGATTCATCATATTTTCTCAAATAAAATTTCTCTTATTCTTCTCCTTAATCCTAATGCTTAGTCTGAAAGGTCTACAGGCACATTCACAAAAAGCAACATCAGGATTAAAATTGACTGCGAAATTGAAATTCACCTCCTTATGACTTTGTTGAGTCTCTAACACAAAACTTACACTACTTTTTTTCACCTACATCTTATTTGCTGTCTACTGTGTACAGCACTCCTTGATCAGATATTTAATGGTTTATTTTTTTTCCCTCTGAAAGGTAAGCAGTCCCATGAATGCTTTGCTTTCAGATCACAGAGCACTTTAAACTAAAGAACTGGACTTCTGAGCTGCACTTGAGCATCTGGCAGACAGAGGAGATGGAGACAGCAGTAGTTTTCCTGGAGGGCAGAGTCAATAAAATACAGAGCAGGACATTGTATCCCAATAAACAAGCCCACAAAGAAAGATGAGGTAAGTTCCCACTTCAGCCTTCCTCACACCTTCTTCTGCTTCAACCACTGCTTTAACCACAAAAAGTCAAGAGCATGGGCACTACTGGTAGATAAACTTACTGGGAATGATGCAAATCCAAACCAGGACATTCATTAAGAAATCACAGAGCTACAAAGCTACGTGTACGCAGGAGTGCTGCTACCACTCAGGCAAAAAGGTAGAACCTCTTGATTAGATAGATCTCTTGATTGCTGCTCGTGATTAGTTGGAGAAAGAGGGGGGAGGAAACAGCAAACTTTTTCCCTAAACTGAGGCTTATCTGAGCTCTCCTTATACCAATGTTTATGAACAGTCTGTTATCCCATATCCTATATCCCAGCCATCCATTAAACCTTCCTTACCTAACACAAGACAGTAAATTTCTTAAATTGGAGGATATTTTCCTACAGGCC
Organism: Turdus rufiventris; assembly: GCA_013186435.1. Classification (NCBI taxonomy): domain Eukaryota; kingdom Metazoa; phylum Chordata; class Aves; order Passeriformes; family Turdidae; genus Turdus; species Turdus rufiventris. Next base: position 1,855,202 of record PYHW01010466.1, on the reverse strand, counting down.
ATAATGTCTTTTTACCATTTCTCTAAAAGACCAAAATCTCAGAGCCGAAAAGGCAAAGCACTGCCTTCTCAGCTCTCAGTACAGACTGATCAAGGATTGCACACACCCAGCTTCTGCCTGTTTTGTTGCTGTCAGTATTCTGGGGTACATGCACCAAAAACAGACACACAAACCTGCAGAAAAACTTAGGTAAACCAGGACAGTATGGCTAGGAGCCTGTAAGCTGATACTCCTTGGTGCCCAGCTTCACACAGGCTTCAATTACTGCTGAAAATCTGCATGCTCCGTTTGCTCCAGCAGGGATCTGCTTATAAATTAATGGTGTTCATGTTGCCTTAGGAGGCAACCTAGAGTAAGGATGTGGCACACTGAGTACCCAGACCCCAATTTATTCTGCATAAGATCATTCTTGAAGGTATGTGCTATCCCTTATAGATCACTTAGAAACTTCCCTGTGTTTCCTTGCCCTGAAAGTGTGGTTCCTCCCAGCTCCCAGAAAGGAATATGGAAGAATCTTTCCCTTGACAACTGGTTCTGTTTGAAGAAATCTACAATTTCTGGTAATTTGAGCTGTATGTAACAGGCTGGAAATGTGAGAAATGGGCACTTAAGATGACTTTGGCCATTAGAACCCATTGGCTTCCGAGGCAATGTGCTACTGAGAATAAAATTTCTGCTTTGGGTGTTGCATGTACCTATTCTCTTGTGTGTGTGATGGGTTTATTGTATGCTTTGATAGCCTAAAAGAAGACTGAGCTGCTTTCATCTAGTTTGACATCTAACTGAAACACCATCAGTCCAGAGGCACAGCGAGAACTGAAATGTTTCTGAACTCCTCTCCTACTGAGAATAGCAAAGGCTTGATGAAGGTCTTCCCAAATTCCAAAAGGTAAGACAGTCTGCTTGAAAAGGAGCATTTGCTTGAGATATTGGTTTTGTTTTGAGTTTGTTGGTTTTTTGGGTCTTCTTTATGCTACGGCAGACTAGAAAGAGACAAACTTTTCCAGAAGGGAAGTTTTGTCAACAGAAACAATACTTTTTATTAAGCCAAATGCTACAGCTGGGGAAAAAAAAACAAAACAAAACAAAACAAAAAATCACAGTTCAGGAATGAGAACTGAAGAACTGAAGAAAGTTTATGTACCTTAAAGCTTGCCATCTGTTCTAATACAAGGTATTTCATCTCCCTACAATCTTTCTCTTGTTTATAACCTTGGAGCATCGTAAGCATGCAAAAAATTATATTTATTTGATATGACAAATCTCTATGTAATAGAATAGCCAGTAGGCCTCCAGAAAATAAGCTGATTTGATTTATAGAGGGAAAAGTTAATGCTTTTTTTCATTATTATTTACAGAACTAACTTGGGCTTTGGTTCTAGCTATTTACTTGGCTGGTTGATATTTTGCAGTGCAGTGCTTGCTTGATATGAAAGTCAGATCTGCTCAAGGTTGGAGTTATCGCTCATTAAAAGCCTTGTCACAAAAGTTGCTTTCTCACAAATAGGTTATTTTATAAAATCAGCATTTTTCTGACCAAAAAGAATATCTCAAAAAAAATTTCATCCAACTCTTTGTCTGTCTGTAGAGGCAGTCAAGAATAACCAATAAAAAAAAAAATAGAAAGCTGGAGAAAAAATAATGCTAGAAACAAAACAGTATGATGTACATAATAGTTTCTGTCAGCCTGGACTTGGGAGCAGAAAAAAGATTTAATAAAAAGCAGAAAATCAGTTCTCATTAGCGAGTAGGCAATTTCCAGAATGAAGGGCTCTTGAAAAGAGCTGTGAAGTGTTGACCCTGGCTGGACACCATGTTTTCACAAAGGTTGTTCTGTCCCTCCATAGCACAGCAGGGAAAAAAGAATATAACTAAATTCTCGAGGATGGAGCTAAGGACAGGGAGAGGTTACTCACCAATTACCATCATGGGCAAAACAGACACGACTTTAACTCAACTTATTGCCAATAAAATCAGTGTAGGGTAATGAGAAATAAGAGCTAAATCTTAAAAACATCTTTCCTAAAAACTCCTTGCCTCCAGCAGCTCAGGAGCACAGGGAGTGGTTGGTCCATCACACATTGTCTCTAGGAGGATTCCTCCTCCCCTGCTCCAGCCTCAGCTCCCTCCCACAGGAGACAGACCACAACAAACTGCTCCAGTGTGGGTCCCATGAACTTCCCATGGGGTCACAGCCTCCTTCAGACATCCCCCTGCTCTGGCTGGGATCCTCCAGGAGCTGCAGGTGGATCTCTGCTCCTCCATGGACCCCCATGGGCTGCAGG
>PYHW01010466.1:1817127-1852867 GCA_013186435.1 Turdus rufiventris | reverse complement strand
CTGCCCCTCCTTCTGCACTGACCCTGGGTCTGTTGCTGTCACATATTCTTGTTCCTCTCCTTGCTGCTGTTGCTCAGAAGTTTTTCCCCCTTCTTACATCTGTTACCTCAGAGGAGCTTCCACCATTGATGCTGGGCTCACCCTTGGCCAGTGGTGGCTCTGTCCTGGATCTGGCTGGCATCAGACATGAGGGAGGCTTCCAGCAGCTCCTCACAGAAGACACTACTGCAGTCCCACACTGCCAAAACTCAATACAATACCTGGTTTGAATTAAAAGGGGGAAAGGGAGATTTAAATCAGATCATGACTATAGAGTTTTCTCATAAAGGATATAATTGCATAAGACTGTTGTAAGGTGATGAGAAGTGTAAGAAAATTTTGTTGTTATTTTAAGAATAGAGGGAAAAAAACACCAAACAGAAAAAGTGGGCTTTAACCCTTCAACAGATATATTAAAGAGACTACAAGTTAACTCTTAGAATCTCCTTTTCTCCATGGCTCCAAAGTACAATTACACTTTCTTTTCAAGAATATAAAAACTGCACTGTCACACTTTGTTCAGATACCTGTAAGGACTCTTTATATCTGCTGCCAGGTTTTCCCTGATGAGCTGCTTTCATAAACCAGCCTCATTTTTCATTTACCTTTTCATCTGTCTGATCATGACAATAAACTCCATCTCTTTTTATAGCTGCTGCCAGATGCCACAGAGGTGCCACAACTATACCTCTTCCTGGGTGGGTAGAACTTTAGGGGTCAGCTGATGTGGCTAAGCTTTCTAGTCCAGGCAATTTGCTTTGAAATTCCTGTCATTAAAATGAGAATAAGGAATGGAAAAATAAATACTGGTCAACGAGTGTAGAAATGCTGAAGAGTAAATTATTTCTTTACAGACCACCAATATTTTAAATAACAAACTGTACAAACCAGATCTCACTCTCCAAATGACATTTTTAGCAATGATATTTCAGAAGGAATTTAGAAGGTGATGTGCAAACCTGACCTGCTAATATCAAACCACAGCACAGCAGCCTCCTTTTTCAGCAGTCCAGGAAAATATCCCCTGTATACATTTGGTTCCATCAATAACAGTAAAAAGAGTAGCTGGGCATAGTGTGGTCCAGCTTCCTGTACCCTCTGCTGGGATGAATTCTTTCTCCATAAGGGTTTTCCACATCCTGTCCCAATATTTCCTCCTAACCATCTCTGCTAATCACGGACTACATTTTCAGAGGAGAGGAGAGGCTTCAAAATTTGAAGGGATGTGACAATGATACAATGAGAAAGGGAGGGATTAGAAGTGTCAGCCTCAGCTAAGGGGAAAGGAGGTGCTCAGGCACCCCAAAGACTGCACTCCTAGCATGCAGCTATGCAGAAAACATGATTTTGCCAGGTATCACTTCTTTTCCATAGCTTTGAGTACTGAGATGTTTTAAGCAGCATGATTCCCTATGGTCAGAGAGATAGAAAAAATATAAACTTCTTACCTTTGACTTTGAACTTGGATAATTTTCCTGAATTATCAAAATCACTATGAAGCTTCCCCATTTATTCTCTCTCTCTGTAACTGATTCTAGACCCTAAGTCTCTTGGGTGAGGTTCGCAGAGCTAAAATTCTTTTTATTTAGTTTTATTTAGCAATAATGAAAACCGTTTTTTATCCCAATATTTGCCCCTAGCAGACATCAAGCCCAATAGACTTAGCCTTGATTCTAGGGCCAATTTCAGGAAGTGGAGCTGCAGCTGGCTGCTTCCACATGCCCCACGCTGCTGCTGCTGCTGTGTAGAGTGCAAGGTGGTAGCTATGGAGAAATGTGTGAGTGAGGTAGTGTCACTTCTCCATGTCATTTCTCCATCCACTTGACCCCTCTTTCCCTTAAAATGACAATTTCGTCTCCAGCAGGTCAGTCGTGGGGAGTTTTGAATGTCAGCAGGAGCTCTATGGAATACTGCACAATTTGATGAGTACATGCAGTGCATGGAGCCTCTTCCCATCTGAGGTCAGGCTGATTCCCTTGCTTTTTTTTTTTTTTTTTNAATTCAGACATTCAGACATCTGTATTTTGAGTATTGATTGGAAAACATTCCAGGAGGTTTTTTATGTGCTGGGGCACATATTTGCCCCCTCCCCCACCCTGCCCTTTCATTGCTGCCTGAAATGTAAATGCGAAGAAACACCAGCCTGTCATATGGAGCTCTCTGAGGAAGAAGACATCCCAGCTTATCTCTGCTCTCAACTCCTTATTATCTGGCATCCCCCAGGCTGGAAGCCTTTTCTGCCATTCCAGTCTACTGCATGGGATTCATCTTCATTATTATTTTAACTTTTTCTCTGAATTAGCCCCCTACAAGCTCAGATTGGCAAGTTCTTTCTGAGTATAAAAATATGGTATATGCATATGCCTGTTTCAACACATACATTTCTTTAGCTATTTTTTTCTCTTTTTCTATTTTTTTCATAAGATTCATCCTTCCTAACATTAGCTGGGAAGATACTTCTATAAATTGTCTTTACAGGTAGGAGAAGGAGATGACAGTTTTTTCCATCCAAGCACAGAGTCCTGTTCAGCCCTCACTTATTCTGTATGGATTACAGGGAGAGCTGAGGCAGCCAGCTCAGTCTACATGTCTGAATCTCAGACTGGTAATGTTAAATGCTTCTCACTCTCTTCCTGGTACAACTAATCTCAAAAACTGAAAAATCAACACTTACTATTTGGGTTTTTTAAGCTAAATTTTATATCCACTGGGCTTTTTTACTTTCTTTAGTGCAAGTCTAGGGATGCATATGGATAAGGATTCAATTTGGATGAGCTCTTTGCTTAAGCAGGATCTTAGGTACTCTTCCAGCAGAGCCACAAATACTTGCATAGCTACAATAGAATGAATATTGTCTCTTTATCTACTGCTGATGGAGATCAAGAACACCATTATCTGATTGATTGTTTTCAAAAATAGGCTGCAACCAAAAAAGTAAAGCAGAATAGGTTTTACTCAGTGTTCCTATTAATTCTAACCATCTTCAAAGTAATCATCAAGGTTGAAGCAGCAGTTTAACTTCTACACTTAACAGAGAGATACAGGTATCTCCATAGAACATTTTTCCAGAACTAGTCTTAGGAAGAGATGGTATGGCCTTCAAACACATTTGTTTCTCTCCCTTAACTGCAGAAGGAGGCACAACAGCTTCTTCAGACGAGCTACCCAATTTTTAAGTAGCTAAAGTTAGATAAGACAAGTTTTAGTTTATTTAACTAGTAGGCATAGTCCATCAGTTATACTTTCGTTACAAAAGTATTTACTTAATTCCCTTAGTGCAGCATCTCATTAACTGGAATCCATTTTACCATTTTGGACAGACATCTGAGCAGCAACAAAAAGAGAGTTCAGACATCAAACGTGACTCAACGGATTCTGTGGCAATAAAACTCAGAAAATGCCTCTGTACAACAACCAACCTGAGACAGTGACGCAGTCCTAGGGTGTCCAGCATCACAGCAACTTCACTCCTATGTTTCAGCAAGTAAAATTGGGATATTTTCATATCAATGTATTCAACTTAAAAGTGAGAGCACAGAGAAGAGCTGATGGTTGGAGCATGGTGCTCAACAATAACTTACACAGAATTATTGCTGGGTGGGTACTGCACAAAAATACCTAAGAAGTTGCTGCAGTTTCAAAAGCCTGGAGAGAAATCTGCTCTTTTTGGGGAAATTGCGACATCTGCTGGTTTTTAACCACAAACCTAGAAATGCTTCATCATTACCGATTCCAGAAGAGGCACATTGTGTGAGGGCACAGATGTGACTTTGGAAAGCCAAACGGTGGTGACAGCCCTGCAAGGCAGCAAGACGGGAGTTGAGTTTTTGTAAACCCAGTAAAGTCATCAAAGGTTAAAAAAAAATTTAAGATCAACTTCACAAAAAGCCTTCACAAAACGTCACAGATCACTGGAGTCTGACGGAATTACTCTCAAGACATCAGAAGTCAATATTCAGAAAGAAAGTTTCATTTTCTGTGTTTCCTGTTGCTCTCCTATAATTGCACACATAAATATAATTTAACACTGCATTCAAAACATAAACTCTTCCGCTCTGCAATGAGAAGAAAAACCTTGCAGGGAGAAGTAATAGAAACCAACCAGTTTCTAGCAATTTTTGCTAGCAGATATTTACTAATTAGAAAAACAGCATCACAATGGACTAGGAGTGGTGGCCTGCTCTCTGGTGCCTGTTTTTAAATAACTGGAAAACCAGAACAATCATGAATGTGATCTTTAAGGAAATGTTGCTTTTCACAAGCAAGGGAGCATTTCACATGCTCTGAATTGCTCTGCAGAACTATTCACAGCTTAACACTTGCACATCTCCCAGCAACTGCTGCTTTATTTTAAATGTGTGTGAAGAGATCTATTCATAAACTGTGTGCACAATCATATTCGTACACCACTTTTGAACATTTACAATGAAAGACAAGAAGAAGTTGTATTTTTAAGTATGGAAATTGACAATGAAAATAAAAGTTTTCCCTTCCCCTTGAAGGCCAAAAGTCTGGACCCATTCTTCTCAGCTTAGAATTAAACTGAAATAGCATTCAGTGCTTTTATGATCTCCAGATTGCTTTATTATTGAAGTATAATATATCAGACATGGCAAAGAGGAGTCAGGTACAGTCATGGTTGGAGGAAAATTGATTGTTTTCTCTCCATTTAGGGTATAATGAACAAAAAAGTACGTTTGTCACTGTCAGCAATGTGCCTAGAGCTGGGGTACTTAAGGAGCAGAGGGCTTTTGCAAAATCTGCTACTGCTTAACAGACCTCAGCAGCACTGATTTCTAAACCAGGAAATTAACAGGAGGCTGCAAAGAATTAAATGTCTCCAACTGTATCCTTCAAGCATCCCAATAAATTAATCAGCATATTCTTGACATAGACCAGATGAAACATGAAGTTGACAGTGACAGAGTGCCGTCACCTGAGACACCAAAACAGGGTTTTTTTCCTGCATTCTTGTCAGTAGCTTGTTTTTAAAAATCCCAACAAAAGGAGGAGAAAATAAGAAAGACTAGAGAAAAAAGACTTTTCAAAATGTCAGTACCCATATTTGTGCCCAGATGTTTGATAGGAAAAGCGGTCACTGTAAACTGGGAGTTGGCATCATCTTATTTTGATGCAGAGCAGAAAAAACTCTTCCAAGGCAGAGCTGGCAAAGGACCAGCATGTGCTACCTGCTAATTAACACTTTAAACACGGCATTGCAGGTGGCTGAGACAGAACAATGCAGCCCCAGAGCGCACTGGCACACTGAGCCCTGCTCCGCTGGGAGGGATCCTGCTCCCTCCCTCCTCGCTGCAGAATCCTTTCCAGAACCGCCTGCAGTCTTCTGCATTTGTCTGCTCCTTCACTGCCTTGACAGCCAGTATTATAGTTATTTAGATGTTGTGTAACTGTATTACTTAATGTTTGCACAGTGCTTTGAATATGTGAATTGCTATCCAGCTATTCAGTGTTATTATTTCCATTAGGATGAGCCATAAAAGCGCATTGAAAAAGACGGTGCTTAAGTTGAATAACCTCCTTTGAAAGGGAATAGCAAATCCATCAAGATGTTCCACTACCTAAATATTTGAAATTATGTCTGCATTTGCAGTACACACACATACATGGACATGCATATTATTTTATTTCAAGGATCAGTAATACTGGTTCAACTAGTCCTTCAGTTTATTAGTATCAAAGAGAAAATATAAAACCCTACACCATGAATATAATAAAGATTTGGTTAGGTTAAAATTTAATGGCATGTCTTAATGACAGTATTAAGAAAACCAACCTTGGAAATCAAAATTAATTACATTCTTTGATGTCACTCTAATGTCTCACCTTTTATCTTGTACAGGTCAGACTAGTTTTATCAATTCAGGGAAATAAGGCAGAAAGGTTGTACAGATGTAATTATACTATTAACATTTTAAAGACAAAAATTGTAATGTGTATACTGGAACCAAAGTAAAATTACTTTTCTAAGGATAACTGCTAAGAAGAGTCATGCCTCTCAGTTTAAAACTAAGCATATGATGAATTGTGTCAGTATGACTACAATGTATAGACTAATACTTTATGGCAGCTTGACTTGCTATATCAAGAATTCTGTGGGTTTGAAAAGCTGCACAGTCAATCAATTTTTTAAAAAAAACAAAACACCACAAACAACTGTTTTCTGACCATATGTGCACAGATAATTCCAGTCCTCTCAGAGATTTATCTCAGAGAGAAACACTAGCTAGAATAAAGTTTCCTAACTTAAAAGTAATTAGGATGGAATTAATTAAAAAGACACTCCACAGAAGACTGATAATAGTTGTGGTGGATATAGAACCATCTATGTTTGCACAGACAGGCTTTTTATAATGCATAGGAAAAAAGAGCAAAACTACTTTTTAGAAGCCAGTCCATTTCTTCCAGCTGTAGCTTTTCATTTAATGAGTTATCCCTCTCTTTACCATGCATGCCTCATTTAAAAAGATTGATAGATTAATATCACTGAAGTGATAGCTTCAAAGAACATGTCACATCTGATGACAGGTATGTTTTCTTTAAAGATGAAATCAAATGAAACATTTACTTTTTAACACAGAATCTAAGGGTCTCAGTTCACCTTTGTTGGTTCAGAGGAAGTCTGGAAGTACCCATGGGTTGAGCATTCTAACAAATTGTCAGGCAAGCTGGAGGTTGTGAAAAAAAATTGGATAGCATTAGTATTTAGTCCAGTTTTTTTTTTTGACTACAGGCTTAAAGAATTAATCAATGTTTGAGAAAAAGGATTATTCTGAGACTCAGGTTGATATCTCCATCCTTCTGAATCAGTCACTAGAGTCTCTGTTACAGCCGAGGAAGGAAAATGGGCACTTTTAGAGATAATTTATCCCAATGTGGATTGCAAAATGAAACAGACAGACTTCCATATGGGGAGACTGGAATGAATAGTAAAATTATGAGACAAATAGATTCCACATTGGTTCCAATACTGTGATCAGTAATTAGCTGTCATGATCGTGTGTCTAAAAGAGAAGACAAAATGTCTTGAACACTTCTGTGTTGCCTTCCTCTCACCACCTCAGTTAATAGAAAGAACAGTCTTAGGAGAGGAAAGGCAGGCACCTTAAATCCCTGCATGAGGCTGGCTTGATGGCTGCAGATTTATTCAGGAAATAGAAGCTGCAGTTTAACATCCCATCTCTGGTTTTCCCAGCTGTCCTCACTTAGCTGCTTGGCACTTCCCTAGGCCAAGAACCCTTGGGAGACTGCCCTGGCTAAGGGAAGACATCCAGGAGAACAGAACAGCTTCTCCTCTTTTTTCATTTTGGCAGAAAATAGGGAAAAATTTCCCCTAAAGGTCAAAGTAAAAATGGTTTACCAAAAAAACCCAAAACCCAAACAAACAAAAAAAGCTTTGTAATGAGCAGAATTTTCAGATTTTCTCCTCCCATCTCTGAGACTTCCCTTCATCAGACCAGTGAGATGGTTGACACATAAACACTATTGCTGCGTCTGTCCTAGCATCCTTTCAGCTTCAATTTGGACCTTCTCTGCAGATTCTGCTGGTGTTATCTCTCTTTGTTAGAGTTGTTCATTAAACACTTCCAGAAGGAAAGATAGAGTGAAATCTGTGCCATTATGAGGCTGTTTCCAGCCACCCTCTTCACTCAGCTTCCTGGACCTCACCATGTGTTTCTTCCCAAATCACTCCATTGGCCTTTGGGCATGGACTAGCTCTCACAAGGGATATCCACATTGCTAGAAAAATGAGTAGAATGGGGAAAATTCAAACCCTGGACCTGTAAATATTCACATTACTTGCTACTTATTCCTGATTCTTCCTTTCTGATATTTCTGATATCTTCCTTTCAGCAGCAGTGTAGATGTCGGCACAGTATCCATGAAATCCCTGATATGACAGCATAGATTGCTTCATAAACTCTGCCTGAACAACTATTCAATGATGGTTCTCTGTTCAGGGAGCTCTGAAGAGCTCATCCTTCCTTGCAGAGCCTTACATTTTTCACTTCTAAACAAAATCCTTGGCAGTCTTGCACACGTGCCAGAAGAGCTCTGCACAACACAAAGCACATTGTGGCTTCCCTCATGGCTGAAGGTCACATCTCAATCAGTTAAGGAAGAGCCTGTGTGTTCTTCCAGATGCTTTTCATACACAATTACATTATGGGCTGAGGTAACCTCTGTCTTTTTCTTAGACTAAGTACTCTGAAACAGCAATAAGGTGTTGAAATTCAAGTCATATCTTCCATCAAAGATATGACTTCACTCTGCTCAGAAACACTGTCTGGGGACAGCCAAAAAGGAAAAGTATTTTGCTGATCTTCTGGCACCTCCAGGAAGACTAATGAATCCATCATGGCAAGGTCAGAAAAGGCAACACCACATCACTTCCAAGCCACTGCCACAGGAGCACAGGAATTATTTTAATCTCGAAATTTCTCTTTCAGCTTTTTAATTTAGCAGGCAGCTGCCTTTTGCAAAAAGGTTTGCATGCAAGAGACGTTTGGGCTGAAATAATTTAGTGATGTGGAAGGATGGAGCAAAGGAAGGGAAGGGAGAGATGGAGGGAGAAACTGTAGTACATATAAAGTCACAGACTTTATTTCCTCCACACCCATGATGGGAGGAAGTTAGAAGGCACATCCTTGTTGCAGAGAGTTCCTCTGAGAACACATAATCAGAGAAAGCTGTCATTTATCAAGTCACTCTGGCTGTCACTGTGCTGCTATTATCTCTGACTCAGTTCCAGCATTTCTGCATCAAATAGTATTAACACCAGCCTTGTGGAAATTATTGTTTCTTTGTTATATAAAAAGTTATCAGATACATGTTATTTCTTTTATCTAAATAGTTTCTGCTATTTTGTTTAAAAGCAAGCAGGAAATAAAGGAAGCAGGAGGAAGACAGTTCTGAGAGCACAGTGGTGAAAACACAAATGTTTATTGTAGAGAGATGTTTATGTAGGGTGGGCAGGTACGAAGAATAAGTGTTATTTATAAAACAGGTGGTCAAGGGGAAGATGCCCATTGCAGAGGAGTTGGGCTAGATGACCTTTAAGGGTTCCTTCCAACCCAAGACATGCAAGTATTCTGTGATCAGCCAGGTGGTTCTGAGGCAGCCCTGAGGTGGCACATTCTGCAGTGCCCATTTTACTTTTAAGGCAAAATGAAGGAATGGTGTCCAATTACCCCTTTCTACAAACTGTCACTAAGAAGAGTTGTACATCTACTTTCAGAGCAGACAAATATTCTCAACAGCAATATCTGACATTTTGTAGGGCTCTGTAAAATGAAATACATTTTGCACTAAGTCAACATTAGGATTGGAATAAATATACCCATTTATTCTCAGCATGCCTGTGTGAGTTGAAGAATAAAACAGATTCTGCCTGGATTCCTAATATGGAATGTTTAGAAGTCATCAGTAACTAACATAAATTCTAAGTCAATGATTGGCTGAGAAACCTTTAAAATCTTAACTTGTAAAAGAGATTATTGCATCAATTTTCTTACAAACAAATTTTGTAGTGAAGAATCAGCCAGGTATTCTTCCAACTACTGATAAATTTAAGGTCTAAAGAACATGATGAAGGGATTTCTAGTGAGGCAAAGTTCAGCTTGTTGAATGGCAGCTGTGCAAGCTCTTTTTTACAGTAGCTCTGCAGAGGAAAGTACTAGAAAAGTACAATGCCAAAATGTGGAAGATAAGTACCCGCCAATCTCCTACCTTTGTATATTGCTGCTCAAAAAACATCTCACTGTGTTACTGTTCTTCACTTATTTCCTGTTCTTATTCCCCACCCTAGTACCTCTACTTCAACCCTACCTATGAACTACAAGAACCGGAGATTTTCATATTCCAAAGTGCATCTGCAACTGTGCAGCAATGCCTAGGACTTCTGCCAGTGCAAAAGAAATCAGATTCCCTTTGAATGGCAGCTGAAGGAGAAATGCAGTCCTTATCATATAGAAATGCAGTAAGCTCTCTCCTGGCAGCCCATTGGTTTACATATTATGTTGCATTATTAGTCTTGTCTTCTGAAAACACTCAGAAACACTCAGCAAGAGTAAATTCCACAGTATCCAAAGGAATTTTACAGACAAACAATTGACCTGTTATTAGTGTAGATGGCATGGAGCTTCCTATCCCACCAGATGTGGTTATCAGCAGCAGAAGAGCAGCTGCAGTCTCTGTTTTTGGAGCTGGCACACAATGTCCTCTCTGGGAGCCCAGAGTACTCCTATGCCCCTGAAAGAAATAATTTCATTTCTGTCAGATAGCTATGATGAGAAAATAATTAGGAATTTTATGGGTGTTTCACCACGTATTTGGTTTTTGTGAAATACTTCCGTATAGAAGGAAAAAACATGGCTTAATATAGAATTTGTAAAGGAAGGTTATATAACCTTCCCACTGATATAACAGTTCATTTTATCTATTTTCAGGCTCAAGAGAAATACTTTTGTTCCTTATCATTCATGTCTCTCTATAAATTTGTCAGTGGGAATGTGACAGTGTCACTCACTCAAAGGCAGCACCATCCCAAGGAATATTTTGCAAGTGTTACATCACAGGAAAAATAAGCACCTGACAAACCCCATCCTTGGAGAGGTCGCTCGCTGTGTAGCAGCAGAGACAGCTTCCAATGCAATCAGTTGTCTAAGGACTTTTCCAGAAATAAGTCTCAGAGAGCCCTGACAATGTTTGGTGCTGTAGAGCCGAGGCCTAAGATGTGGTCTCTGTCTAAAAACATTAAGGAAGTTTTAGATAAAAATTGTGTTCAACACTTAATGCTTCATAGTTCCAGACAATCTTGAGCTCTGTGGTCTATTTCCCTATTTCATTCTGAACGTATTTAGTTTATTTTATGGCTGCTAGTTAGTATATGTGTATACACACATAGATATATATATGCATATATATAGGTGTATATATATATAGTGTGTGCTGGTACTGACTATTTACTTGCTGAGAATCCTTCCTCAGTGTGTTATGATTTTAGCAAAGCCTGTGAAAGAAAGACAACAAGATGGAGTGACAAAACCTCATGTCAAAGAATTTTCCTTTGTAGAATGAAAGAACAGGTAGTAGATTATTATGAAGAATGGAAACAGAATTAAAAATAAAATAGAAAGAAAGGGATGTAAAATTAGATTTTGGGGCTAAATAGGCTGTCTTCTTTTCTTTAAAGGCTACCAGAGAAGTTCACAAGATGGATGGTTTCTATTTCTGACAGTAATAATTTTACAGTTTCTCCAAAACACACCTCTACCCCGAAGTGTACCTTTTCTCCCTCTGTTATCCTAATACGAAACAAACTTGATTCTGACTGCATGAGTAGAAGATGACTGTAGTGAAAAACTCCAATGACAGTAAAATAGCAAACTTTAAGTGCTTCAACAAATTAGTGAACCCAACACTTTCATTTTCTCACAGATTTGAACTGGTCTCTTCGCTATTACGCGTGTTAAAAGAGCTTCATGGTCATTGTGTCAAGGCAAAAAATGAGTCCATGAGCACTGCAGTCCATAACCCAAACATAGAAACATTAAAAGAGATTTCTGAAACAGCCAAGCACCTGCTCAAGGAACTAGGAGATTAAGAACATAGTCCAAGGTGGAGATGGTTCTCAATTCTGATAAAGCTATAATTTCCATGTTCCTTTCTCCTCTGGTGATTTTAGAGCATTTTTGAGGGGGGAGTGCCATCCCCCTCTTCACCTTTTATACCTCAGTTTCACAGAAAGCCCATCTGCCTGTTTCTAAGTAAAAACATATTTCCACATCCTTTCATGATAATTTAAGGGTGGTGAGCAACACTGCCTGTATCTTATCCCTGCCTATCCTTCCAGTTACAACACAAGTATCCAGAAAGATAAAACTGTTGGTGAAGTTAAACTGCATACAACAATAGACTGGAACTAGCTCTACTAGAAAGATACTCGAGTAAAATTCCTTGTTCCTGCCCCTAATTTCTCTTTTGTCCAGAACTAATTTATGTAGAATTGGAAAATAATCTGGGGAGAGACTTCATAAGCATTATGGTTAAAAACCTTTATCTTCACTGATGGCCTATTCAAAACTTTCGGTAATGTTTGGCTTATACATTTGATAAGAACTTTAATGGAAATACTTTCACATAATGTATTTGAGTAACAAAGAGAGAAATGAGGCGTTTACAGGGCAAACAATAATACATATTTTTCACTGTAGTTACTGTATTTTTAATATTTCCTGACGTTGTTTGTAAAACTTACAGTACCAGGGCTATTTCAACAGTTGAACTTTACTCAGTGACTTTGTCAACTTCATTGTCTTTCAGCATTATTCAAATATTCAATTAATTTTAGAGTAATGGGAATTTTGGAAAGCAGAGATTGAAGTGAATATTTGATGAAGTAATGGTAAGTCAACAGTCTAAGCATGGCTTGATTATGGAAATGAAATTTGGGCAGGGAATTAAACTATTAAAGCAGAAAATGTCTAATTAAATGGAAACCATGCATTAAACGTCACTTATTCTTTACACGAGAATTATTTTTCAAGTTCTATTTAAGTAGTATTATGCAGCAACATAGAATTAAAAATCTAATACAACCTTCAAATTATAAAAGGCATCATACTTCTAACAGGAAATAGCAGCCCACTTCTAACAGGAAAAAACAGCCTATGTGAGTGACTTCTATTAAGTAAAACAAATATTTTCGTTTTCAAAATGTATCTGATGTTTTATGTTCAGCATACAGAACACATACGAACAACTGATTTCAAGGAAAAAGTAAGAACAATAAGAAAATGCATTCACAAATGTATGAAGTATTTACATATCTTCTAGATAGTAGAGGAAATGCTCTCAGCTCCTGAATGCTTCATAAACACTAGCATGCATATTCTATTAAGTTTATATCCAAAAGCTCATCATCTGCTTATTATTTACTGAATGTCACTCTCCCAGTTAACACATTTCAGTAATTCAGTCCCAAATCAGAAACAATTCCACGTGATTTGCATTTACAAAAGATCATGAATAGAAGGAAGTCAGTCTGCCGATAGTGCAGGGACTGATGGCAGTGCTTGCCAGCCCCTAATGCCAGAGACAGAGATGACAGAGTGATCACCTCATTTTCTAGCAGAAAACCATAGAATCACAGAATTGTAGGATCACAGAAGCCTAGAATGGGTTGGGTTGGAAGGGACCTTAGAGACCATCTCATCCCATCACCCCTGCCAAGGGCAGGGATACCCTTCACCAGACCAGGCTGCTCAGAGCCCCATCCAGCCTGCCCAGCTAGGGATGGGGCATCCAAACTTCTCTGGGCAACCTGTGCCAGTGCCTCACCACCGTCTGATGGATTCCTCATGATAGACATTGCACCCTCCTATATTTAGGGCCCTTTATCCTGATGCTCAGCTTTGTCCTCAAGTGAGACAAACAATTCAAATGTTGTATCAGCAGTCTTTGTGTCACTGCAATGTCTCAGAGGCTAAATGACAGTGTAGGATGGTGGTGTGGCTGATTAAACAGAGAACAGAATCAGGTTTCCTGTCTCATCCTCATAACTGAGTGTATGATCACTGAAAGAAGAACACAGGGACAGATTATTTGGTTAGGAATAATTTTTCCAAAGAGAATGAACCTTTGTTCACATTCGATAAGTGATCTCAGGTGTTAAAAGATAACTGAAAAAAAAATTAAAATTATTTCTTTCTTGATTTTTAGATGAAGAAATGTGATTTTCTTAAATTTAAAACACTTTTTAAAAAATATAGTTTTGTTTTTATATGTAATTTTATTCCCGAGGAGAAAATTTGATTGCTTGAATATCAAAGTGAAAAATCTGTTAGAATTACATGTGTTTAGTCTACTTACAATCTAACCACCATACAGGCCACAACAACTAGCTGAAGATGGGAGACATAGGTAGTCAGCAATTGCAGCTTCCTAGCAGTTTACATTTTGCCAAGCTATTTCCAATATGTACACGAATGCTTGAAAAGATCTTAAGAGTGAGATCTCTGATTGGGTCATGAAGGTGTCCTACCCAAAATTTGACAGGTCTGAAGGAGAGCTCAGAAGAATTTGCTTGAAAATTTAATGCTTGCTGCAAAAAGCTCTTATGTCTTTAAGTTCAATTAATTTCTCACTGGTTGTTTGGTAATTTTATGCATGATCCTAAATAGCCTGACAATACTATATTCTTGTAAAAACTACCTGGAACTCATCCCCACAGCACAAACAGGAACAAAAACTGATGGCAGATTCTTCTCAGAACACCTGTAAGATCAGGAACATGAATAACTAAACATCAGAATAGCACAATTATTTTAAAAGTTGTTCTAGCTGGCTGGCATAATTACCCATGTCACCCCAAACCAATTTTTCCAGTGGAGTTTGCATCTCCAGATCAGCACTAAAGTTCTGAGTATAGCTAACACATTTGGGGCATCAAGGAATTTAAAGACTGAGAAAAGCTGTTGAGGAGAGAAAGTAATGGTGGTTAATACCAAATGAGATCAAAAGAAACCCATCAGTATGAAATGGGCTGTGTAGAATATCTCCCAGTATGGCAATTACATTAATGAGCATCCAGTTTCATGAGGCCAAGTTGTTACAAACACTGGACTGTGTTACTAATTACACCCTATGAAATACAAACAACTCATAAACGTAGAAAATCTGCTCTAAATCCTGCAGTCAGCTAACACGTAGATGTAGACTCACTAGGAGGATAATGGTGTGAATTTCCTTGCTCCCCAGGTTCTGACATGGGAGAGTCAACATGCATGGATCAACAAGAAAAGGGGGCAGTGAAACACCTGTGCTAATGTAGGGAAGAGTTCTTCAGCTCTGGAGCAGAAAGCCAGGTCAACTATGCATGATTCAGGACATCTTATGATGGTAACAGGACCTGAACACAGGAAATTCAGACCAGTGAGATACAGGTAGGAGCTGTGATTCACTCTCTGCAAACTATAAGGGACATTCTGATGAACACCTCTGTACATGGCCCAGTCAGCATCTGTAAAACAAACCAAATCTATCCAAAACTTCTTCTGTGACAGTAACACACTGCCAGAAGCACATGGGTGGGAGCTGTTACAGCTGCATGCCCCCAGCATTGCCAGACTCAGAGCTCTTCTGAGAGCACTGAGGAAAGATTGTTATTCCTTTAGACCTTTCTTTAGTGATGCTTTAAAGTCCCAACAGACCTTTGCTTTTGTCCCTTAGACACTTTCATGTGGCTTCTGAGACTTGTAGGATAAGGTAATTGTTTTAAACTAAAAGAGAGTCAATTTGGATTAGATATGAGAAAGAGGTCTTTTATGATAAGGCCAGCACACATTGCCCTGAGAATGCTGGATGTCCCATCCCTGAAAACATTCGAGGTCAAGTTGGCCTGGGTCTTGAGTAACCTCTTCTAGTTGAAGATGTCTCTGCTTCTGGCAGGGGACTTGAACTACATGGTCTTCAAAGGTCCCTTCCAACACAAACTCTTGTATGATTCTACAGTTCTACATTGCTGCAGATCTGTTTTCAGCTGTTTGATCTCAACAAGTACACCAGCAACACCAAGAGAACCAGCAACACCAACAGAACCAGCAACACCAACAGAACCAACAACAGCAACAGACCCAACAACAACACTGGCAGAACTAAAGAATATTCAGGACAAGGAGTCAAGACAGAGGAGATCAGGCAGAAAGAAACACAAGGATTTCTCTAAAATTACTCTCTCACAGTTCATTTTGACCTAAGGCCACAGTTTTCTCCCTTTCTTGACATTATATTAGTTTTGCTGGTTATTTTTGTGGAGCAAATTTCTTCCTTGCCCATTGAAATAATTGGCAAAGTATATATAGTCTATAAGTAGATTCCATGTCCTTTCACTTTTCCTTTTTGGAAAGGAACACATCACCTGCTTTCTCCTTGTAGTGCAACAAAAAATGCTATAGGATAATACAAAGGGAAAAGAAGAATCTTCTCTGGATAAATGTCCAGATTGCTTCCTTAATATGACATATTAGATGCCATGCATGTAGCTGGTGATTCTAAAAGCTATCCCTGCTTTTCAGTATTATCTTTCTGTTGTCAAAGGAAGCTTTTGGTAAATATTTGCTTTTGGAAAAATATTTTGGAAAAAAAATTTTTTCCAGGCTTCCATGACTGCTACAGTGTTTAATTTATTTTGATTCATTCTGTGTTTACATCTGCTTTCAGTCTTTGTGTCCCCTCCTTCGAGAATCCACTTAGTCCATGCTGATTTTCAAAAAATTGATTGGTAATTTCATGTTACAGCCTTCCTCTTAAGAAAAAAAAAAAAAAGGGGTGGGGGGACAGAGCAGGACATTTGATTTTCTCGTTCTTCCCCCTGAAAGATTTATGAAGTACAGGATATAACTATAGCAGATGCGAATAAGAAACAGAGCTCCCAAGTCATAGTGCTACACAGTTATTTCACTGGAATAAGAGGAGTTTTTCCTTTCATTGCCTCATCATAGTTTGTTCCAGCTCTTGGCCAGTATTTCCAGTAAACCTCATGGACCCATATGAACCATAGAAAAAAAGACACATAGTTCTAACCTCCATTCAGCAAAACACAGAGTACCTTTACAGCTAACAAAATTAAAACACATGATTCAATACTTTTGAACAACTTTCTCAAAGTTATATTATCATTTCATATTTTCTCTTTCATATTTGACATTTTATATTTTTTTAGTTGTAGATCCAATTCCAACTATATGCCTAAAACCCTGGGTGTGTCCTTTTAATCATCCTTAGTTATGAACCAACTGAAAAGATTCTTGCTATGAGTGAACCACACAAAGCTTACACCTGCAAAAATGCATATTTACTGCAGATTTCATCATGAACTGGTCATGAATGCAAATCCATGTTAGCAGATGTTGCCCCTGACAGCCATGCAGTTTGAAAGCTGCTTGAGATTTTCTAAGAGCATTTTCTTCAGGGGAAAAATAAACTGTAGAAGCAAAGAGAAGTCTGTTGTCTTTCTCTCCAGCCTGTTTTCAAAGGCAATAATACTTGACTGTTCAGCACTGAAGCATCATAATGAGGAGGCTTCTCCCATCTGGCCTTAACTGATTCAGACATATCTTTCAGTCTTCTGGCTTTTCACCCCAGTTCACGATATGAGGAGAAGCTGTTCATGTTACTGACTTTCCAGTCTGATTTTTGTGTGAATTGTGACAATGGGTCACAAAGGATCTGCATAGGCTTTAGAATTGGTTGGATAAGTCCATTCTCCCATGAAGAGAACCAGCCTTTGCCCTTTCTGTACATTTTTACAACGACTTTTAGGGACATGTAATTCAGAGGGAATAAATTCACTGATTTTTACAAAATTTACCATGCATTCCAAAATTTTTGCTGTTTCAAATAAAAGATCATTTGAAAGGAAAAATATGCATAATTGCAGTGATTTCTGGTTTTCCTCTTTACCACTTCTGGGTTTCTTCCTTTACTGCCATGTCTCCTCCATTTCCTATGTCCCTCTGTTTAAATATGAAGTTAAATAGTTTCCAGATGCAATTTTACTGCTCCCTTACCCACATAATGAAAACTAAAAGACACTGTAGAATCCCTGTTGAGGCACCGCTATCAATAAGTTTGGCAAATAACTTCCATAAAGCTTTTTTATTGCTCTGCTGATTTAAAAAGTAAGTCATGGAGAACCAAATGACGTGCAATAATGGTTTAATAGTAACAGATTCACTTTGGGGGTGTCATGATATGTCTTGAGAACTTTTGCTTAAAATATGTATAAAAACACACAGGATACAGTTTGGCAAGTGAAATCTTTCATAGGTATAAAGTGCAATTTGTCTGGGGCTTAATCTAGTTACATTTGTGTGATAAACAAGGCTGATGAAAAAAATCACACCATGCTACTCCTAAAGCAAATTATACAACTTTACTTTGATTTTCTTTAACTTTTCAATAAGGCCTTATCCTTTTTGGTGTATAATAACAAGAGGAAAAAAAACCAACCAAACAAAACAAAACAAAACAAAACAAAAAACAACAAAAAAACCCACAAAAACAAAAACAAACAAACAAACAAAAAACAGAAACAAAAACAAAAACCCTCACAGATTTTGCTTACTATATTGAAGCCAATTTTATGCTTCTGTCAGAGATTTACACCCAGAACTCAGAGTAAAACGACAGACTCTAGAAGGCTAAATGAGTTTACCTTTCTAATCTTAAACTTTAAATGTAGGAAAAGTTTAAGAATCAAAGTCACCTATGTGACTTTGTCTAAGAAATAGTTAGTCTCTCTCGTAGATTTTTTCATGAGGACTTTATATCTCCCTTTAAACAAAATAGAAAATAATTTGTGGTTTTTTTGTCCAGACACACTATAGTTTTACTGGATATCAAATATTCTTGAAGCTTACCTTGGACCCAATAATGCTTTTGGAAGCAGAGTATGAACCATAATACCAAAATGGATGGAAAACATTAATTTCTGAATACAAATTTTTTCATGTAAGGTCTATATTTCTGAATGTATTCTTAGAATAGTAACAAGCACACCTGATCAGTGTAAATAAGATCAGAACTCAGGTCAGGGAGTAAACCAGTTCCCTTGAAATCAGTGCAGGTTGTACATAAATTAAGAAAATTCTATTAGGCAAGAAATTCTCAAAACCAGGGGAGAGTAAGAATGACCTAAACAAGAGATTTTAAAAAGAAAAAAAAATAGTAGAAATTAGTAAACTGGTAAAAAAACATTCAGTAACAACTTCAGCCCTCCTAAAAGGTCCTCTGTGTGCACAAGGAAGAGAAGAGGAAGCCAGTTACCTGCCCACAGCTCCTCCTCAGGAAGGTTGCTCCTACACCTGCACTCCAGCCCTCTTGCCTTGCATTTTCACCCCAACCAGGACATGGCAGTCCCTTGGCCTCCAGCATCTCATACAAGAGCAAATAACCTGGAAAGTCCAGATTTCTTCCTTTCCCTTCTCTTGGTTCTTCGATTTATTTTCTTCCACACAGTCCAGTCTCAGGTCACTGCAGCTTTTGAGCTGTTCTTTATTCTCCAGATGAATACCAGCTCTTGCTGTATGACACCAGCTGGACTCTCTGATGAACAAGACCATGTGACAGCATCCACTTATTCTGTGGTGGAAGTTCAATCAGCACTGGCTTGGCCCAAGGTGAAACTTGTTGCAAAGATCTGTAGCTGCTGTCAGAGGAGAAGTATTTCTGTTATATCAATGAAGCTTTTGCTACTTGTTTTCATGAAGGATCAAAAAAATTCCTTTAATTCTGAAGGTTTTCCCTTCCCTTTTGCTCTTACCCTCGAAACCACTCATTTTTTAAAGAAAGGACTCCTTTTCCTTGGAACCACATTCCTAGCCTCCCCAAACTCTCCTGATTTTCTCATTTGCAGTCCTTCGAATGATTTTAGCCACTGGTACAGGAATGTTTCAACATCTGGAATTTAAGGAAAATAGCTTAGCAGGAGACAGAAAACACTTCTGAAATTTTTTTTAGAGCAGAAAACTCTGGCCTTTGAAAGAAATGGTTACACTGTTGAAGATCATATGAAGTCTTCCAATATAAGCTTATATCCTTTTCACTGGGATTATAGAGACCTGTCTTAAAATCTGAATGCTGCCATGGAAACTGTCTACATTCTTTTACTCAGTGGGAAAAGTATTCTACAAAAATTTCTGCTCCAAGCATATTTTTTTTCTATCTCAACCCACTGAGGCTGTAAAATGGAATGGGCACAGCTGCTTGAGATGGCCATGAGGAGTTGCAGTAGCAGGATGCAATCTGCTGAGGCCATGTCCCATACTGAAATGTGGAGATACATGCATTTTATGGCATCATTTTGCATATAGATGTCTATATAAATGAGTCACTAACAAATGATGAAATGAGAGAAGCAGGATCACGAAACACTCACATGGTCTGTAATAAATTACAAAATTCAAATGTAGGGCCATATTGGGTAGAGATTTCCCAATTAGACCATTAAATATGTTTATCCTGATAGTCCCAGGACTGACCACAGTAGAACATATGTGAACTGGTTAGAGAACACCTTCCTATTTCTCATCCATCAAGGCCCATGAAATTAGAAGAAATAGCATAATGCAATAGATAAAGGAGTTATTAATAGTCCTCAAGAGAGGAACTCACATTGCTGAGTGGAAAGTTTGGCATACATATTCTTTTCCATCTCTAATTCCTGGGAGCCTATGGAAAAATCTATTGACTAGATAGAGATGAAGTATGAGTAATTGCATTATGTCATAATTTTATGCTTAACATCTGGAGATGATTCTGTCTCCAAAGTCAGAAACTCATATATGACAACAATGAACAATGAATGTGATTCTCATCTTCATTAAATTGTGTCTTCATTGCTGTAATTTCAGTCTATTTTTTCTCCTAATATTCAGTCATACTAATATCAGCTGATTCAGGATGTGAATAGCTAATTAGATTTGCATGATTTCATGCATCTCAAAAAGGAAGCTGAAATTTGCCTGAATTCTTCTGGAAAAAAAAAAAAAAAAGTACTGCTAAAAAGTTAAGATGTACTGCTCTGCAAATAAAACTTTTTTTCATATTCTAATCAAGTGGAATAGACAGTTTTGTGCTTCCTGAGTAACTGCATGGTTCAGGTTACTGACTGGTTTCATTAAAGTTCAAGACACAACTTTCTTTTAGTGGCTCTGAAATACTCAAGGAGTTAATTTGTGAATTACACAGTCTTTGGTGTGATAGCCTCCATCACCAGATGTGTAAGCAGCTAGAGATGTTACTTTCTAAAGCTGTTGGTCCAGATACCCCACCACCCCATTGTATAAAATCCCTTGTTTGCCCTGCTGATCAGGGCCTGTTAAAAATACAGAGTAACAGTAATTTGAATCAGGTTTAAGCATTTGGAGTGACAAGGCAAAGTTGCTTTGGACCTCAAGGCATTTTGTGAGTGTTGACTATCACTGCCAGGTCAGACAAACAGTGTTTGTGTTTATTCTGCTAACACAGGATATGTCAGTGAACAGGTTAGGTCATACACAGAGTGAGTTTCATTCTGTTTCAGTCTCCCTCTCTGAACAGTTTCACACGTGCTTGTTTCCTTTTCCAGCCAACTCACCTCAAAGCTTGTAGTCAAACCAAGCACAGAGCTCCCAGAGGTTTACACTAATTTGCCTTGAAGGGTTGTGTAAGTTTATTTGAAAACTAAGACTTTTTGGAAGCATATTTCATAGAATCATAGATCTTTTACATTTGGGAAAGATTTCCAAGACCATAGAGTCCAACTTCTGTTTTCTGAAAACACTGTCTTTCCTTGAGTTGGGATAAGGATATGCCATTAGCTCTCTCAGCCACAGACTTTATGATATGTATCATTGTTAATTGTGCAGACATAAGTCCTTCTGCAATCATATCAGCATCATAATTTTAGCTGCTTTGCTGTCACACAGACAAGAATCCAATTTTCAAACAGGTATTCCAATTGCAGTGTAATTTATGTGAAGATACTTCAATATTATTTTGGATTATAGCAATTAAATTGCAATCCTGGTCCTTCCAGTGGTCACAGTGGTACTACCACTGACATCAACCAAAGTCAGATGAGATCCAAAGGGAATGGCAGAGCCATTGTTCACCTGAGCATCACTTCTGCAAAGAGAGGTTTTCTTACTCATGCCTCATTCATTTCCTGCCGACAGTTAAACACTAAGTACATATGCAAAATGGAAAAATTCCTGATTCCATTTACTGGCGTGGTTCAAAGATGAATAGACTGCATTTAAGCTGGTGTAAGATCCATCCAAAGACCATTTTTTCTATACCTGGACTGTTTCCTCTCTACAAACCTAGCACCTTCCACTCTACACAGTTCCTTTTTTGAGATGTAGTGACAAGGGACAAGTTGTACAATGTTCCTTGGACACAGGGGCTCAGCCATCCTGCTGCCCAGGGCCATAGGCTGAGCTGTGGCTGTCTCAGCCTTCCCAGTTCTGATTTACAGTGCATCACCTAGGTCTGCAACCTGACAGTCATATAGATTTCAGTTTCTAATCACATATATCTTTCCCTCAGCCATCTTCTTCCCCACATTTCCCCTACCACTGATTTTTCCTGAACTGAGACTACACATAACTGTAATGTTAATGTCACTTCAGACTAGACCCAGTCCATTCCCCAGAGATCTTGCTTGTTCATTCCCTGTCAAGGTTGATATTACATAAAAATGGTAGGCCTGAATTAGGCTGAAGGTTCATTTCTCTGACACTCTGACAGGTACATGGCCTCCAACAATTCCTCAGATTTTTTTGAGACTCACTGGGTTGGTATTCAGGTTCCTAAATATAAGTGCCTGCTGCTATTGCAGATCCCTGTGTGTATCTTTCTTAGCAACCAACTGTTTCTTCAGGAGGTCACTGGTCTTCCACAGATCCTGTGGCATGTCTTTCAGCTCCAGGCAGATGTGTCATGTATTTTAAAATATCTATTTCTGCCAATAAATCCCAGAAGTCATATCTCTATGTTCAATGCTCTATGATAAATTTCTGGTCTATGTATTAGGCTACTTTTTTTTAATTACAGAGTTTTCTCATGACAAGAAAGTTCACAAGTTTTAGGAAAAATTGCATGCTTTTGTTGGTTATGAATTTGCTATTGCAGTTAACTTGAAGCTGAAGCAAAGGCCTCTTGCAGCTGTAGGACAGATGCACACAGGTATAGTTAATGCTTCCTTCCTTAAAGCCGTACCTGAGCACATTAAAATACCATCACCATCCTCAACAAAGCATATTGTCACATGGCAGTGTATTATAAGGCAAGTTAAAACTAAAATAATAGCTATAACTGCAAAATACAAATGGTGACTTGAGATATGGCTTCAGCACTGGGATGCACAAAAAAACATGTGCAAGTAATTTAATCTTCAAGAGGAGAACTAAGGATGTGCAGTGAGCAGGAAGGGTATCTGATAGGACTAGAATTCCTTTACAACAAACAAAACCCCTAAAAGACCTGATCCCAAAACCAAAATATCAAGAAGAGAATATCACCCTTTTTGGTTTTGGTGTGGGACAGAAAAACCTAAAGCTTCAAGGATGGATGAGAAAAAAAAAACACAGCCCACTTCAGTTCTGGCTTCCCACATCAGTGAGATTTGAGGACCATCAGGAACTACAGCCATCAACCCAAGCTGAAACAGCATGTTATACATGTAAACTCACAGATATAGTTCAGGGTAAGCTCATTAAAGACAGTTTTGTTCTAGGTGTGGTGATAATTAAATTCTTTTCTATGTCATTCATGATTACACAGACCTCCATCAATTCCCACCCTTACCTATGTGTTTAAAGAGCTCTTCCCTATTTATCTGTTCAAAATATTGAAGAAAATTTTTAACTTTAAATGTCAGTAACCTTTTTCTAAATATTTCTTCTAAATAGTTCTTCTGCTACAGGGTTTTATGATGGAGGAAATAGAATTGCTAAAATTTCAACTCTCCATGGCCTAAGTAGAGACATAACAACATACATAGCTATCCATTCTGTTCTTTCCTTACTGATTCCTAACAGCTGACTTGCCACTTTGGCTGCCTACAATGTTTCTTGTGGTTATGGCAGAACAGGCCTTTGTGAGGCACCATTAGGTATTGGTTAATTGCTGCTGTTTCACAGGATTTGTCTATCATATTGCATGGACTTCTCCAATTTACAAGGGAAGCTAAGATCACATTTACACAGTGTAGGATTAACACTTTCAGTTGCAAGTAACATAGAACAGGAATTTTGCCTAACTAAATCACTAGCTCAGTTATTCACCCTGAACTTGAGTATAATGGAGGGAGAAAGAAAAGAGATCTCCAGAAAGGAGCATAGGTTTTACAGTGTTCATATAACATTGCAGAGAAAAGGGAGCTTGGGCTTCTTTAACATCATTCTGGCTGCACATTTAGATACGAACAGTGCCATATCCCCTTACAATGAAAAAGTAATTCATGTAAGTGAGACCAAGAGGTGTATTTATGTTCCTTTCCACTGCTGGTTTTAATACACAGTTCCTTTTGGGGTTTGCTTGGTTACTTTGAGTCTCAGTCCTCCACAGACTTCCCAGGACTCAGCCCTCTGTTCTTGCTTATTTTATTCTTCCCACTGTTCTGCTGGTGGCTGTAGGAGTTCAATACTGTTAGGTTCCAAATTATTATTCATTATGGAAAATGTGTGAAGAAAAAAAAAAAAAGGTGAACTGATCACAACAGAGTTTGTAGAATACGGTGTGCACAACCCATTATTTCCATGACTGTTCAAGAGATCATAGTATTTACTTGCCCTGGATAGCTACCATGATTTCAAGTTACTCTGGGTTTCCTTCTGCTCCTGTGTCTTTGCAGTATCACAGATTTAGAGTTGCAGATATACAGAATTAGGATTTTTTTTCCTATCTCTATGCTTCTGCAGGAAGCATAGAGAAGCACTAAGAAGCATTGGTACCTTGCGCTTAACTTAATTTTAGATATTCTGAAGGTTTATTTGCAACAGTAATAAGAAGGTATTTATAGATATGTCATGACTGTAATCAAACATTAAGAATACTCATGAGTGTAGAGATTTTATGGATAAACTGATATAAATATATATAATGAGAAGATACTGTGGAAATTAAGTTTAAACAGCCTGTTTCTCCTAGAGCATAAATTGCTGCTACTCAAGCTGAGTAAAAAAGAAGATATGATGAAAAAATCAAATGAAAAAATGCATCAGTTACTCAGAATCTTAGCACAATTTAGGCTTCAATTCTATGAGACACTTCAGGAAGAGTTAGATAAAATATCACATAGTAAGTTCCTTGAAAATTAAATATTTCTATAGTATTTGTTTTGCTTCTCTTTACCAGAGATGAAAATTAGTTTATCTGCAATGTTTGAGTGGACTAGTTTATCACCTTGCTCCCTGAGCCAGACAGCCACTGAAATTCTCATTTTCATTTTCCCGTAGCTGATAATAATTTACCACCTTTGTCACCCACATTGATTTTATTAGCCGTGGATCCAATATTTCCACAAAGGTTTTTCTCTTCTATAAATAGTCATATATAAATATACAAAATATTTATAAATAAAAATAAAAATAAAAAATATAAATATATATAAAAACATATATAAATATATAAATATATATATATATATATATATATACACACACACACACATAATTCCCCTTTTTTATTGGAAATAGGCATTTTTTCTGCTATGTATATATTTTGCTACCAATCAGCCTCCTAGCTACAACAAACCAACTCCCTTTGTCTTCTAGCATTTGTTTTTAGGGGCACAGAGCAGCTCTGTGCTGCTGAGAGTACACTGATGTGTTGGCAATGTGCATATTTACCTCAGTTCAGCACGGTCAGTGTAGCCCAGCTGGGTGTCCTGTGCCTTGAGCAGCCCTGAGCATACAGCAAGAACTTCAGCTGCAATCTCAGAGTTTGATTTTTTTTTCTGACTTTTTTTTGGTGCCTGGAAGAAGGCTCTTTGATGTGGGAGATCAGGGGAATGCATGGATTGCTGCTGAGGGATGGGCCACGAGCCAGTTTTTATTCTGTCAGAATGGGCAAGCCCTGGTAAATGCTGCCCAGAGAGATTGTGGCACCTCCATCCTTGGAGATACTCAGAATGATCAAGACACACTCTATATGACCCTACTTTGAGTGGAAGGTTTGGACTAGACAATCTGAACAAGTACTACATCGACAATTCTGTAATTCGATTAAAAGTCCTACAACAGCCATCCCCAAAAGAATTACTGCACCATGGAGTGCACTCTGGAGTAGGGGTTTATTTTTCTCTCCTTACTCCCAGGAAGGAAAAACATCTAATGAAGATGGATGGAAGAAGCATCACAAAGCTACACCAGGTGCTGTTGAAGACTGTCATAACTCAGACTACAGTAATTTTGTGCAGGGAAATGAGATTTTTCAAACAATTCAGGATCTGACTCTGATTGAAAGCAACAGGAAGAAGTTCTACCCAATGCCTGTTCACCACCTCTTCTTTTTCATATTAACACATGAGCAGGACACAGACACTAACTGTTGTTACCCTAGAGATAGTGTCTCATGATAGCAACATAAATGTGCCATGACGTTAATGAGACTGCTGCCCTTCAGTCATATCTTTGTAGATATGCAGCAGCCACTGACCCAATTTCCATAGATTGGCTTAGTCTCAGGCACACTGTCTATGCACAAAAAAGTTATTTCTGTAATGACAATGAAAAGTCTTCACACTTCAGTAAGCAGGGAAGATTTGGAGAACTCTGTGCTCTCTCTTGCTTCTGCTTTTGTGGTTGGCTGGTGCAGGTAAAGCGAGAGTAGCTCCTTCACCATGCTTTTCATGGGTGAGCTTTTTCCCCTTCATGCTACTGGGAGCTGAGGTACTGAGTGAAGGAAAGCTTGTCTCTCTTGTTCACAGATGAGCAACACATGCACGTCCTGTGTTTGAGTATTTTCAAGCTCTTTTTATAAAAATAAGTGATAAAACTAAACAAAACAAGTTGCTTGCCTGCCTTAAGATTAAACACAGGCACAGAGAGAAATTCACCAAAAATTATTCATACCATCAGTTTTTAACTGAGATTAATTGACCTTTCAGTACTGTGAACTAATAAGGCTTTCAAGGAATGGTACAGTATTAATTAGAAAGGGGAGCTCTCAATGGTTGCTAAGAAACAACTATATATTTGCAATCACTTTTTTACCCTTGGCAGCAATGCCTTGTCATAGATTCAAGAATGTTTCTCTCAGAACAAATCCTTGTCGTTTTCAATTAGCAGGCTAAGAATTTAAAATCTAGTTGCTGATTAGTATAACAAGACAGGAGGAGGTATGTCTGCTGAACTGAAGATCGAGAATCACAAGAGATGTATATATTAAAGGCCTAAACATGACATGCAGGTCTGGGCATGCTGAATCAGCAGGTCCATAGCATGGTTTTCATCTAAATCAACTAACAATCTCACAGGGAAAAGCCAGGCATGGTTATGGGGTACCATGACCAGGCAACTCTTCCAGCTTGCAGCTCAGATGCAGCCACCCTCCTTTAGGACATGCAAGACAGCTTTGTCATTCTGACTGGCTTCAGGGCTAGCAGTGGTCATCAGCCTGCTTTACCTCCAGCTACAGGATAGCCATAGAAACCCATAGAAACCTGAAAAAAATAAAAAAACAGATAATAATAAAAAACCAGATAGACTATTGAAAGATGGGACACTTTAATACCTTTGAAATTTTCCCTCAAAAATGACTCAATTTTTTTCAATGACGTCTCAGATATTATCAGCTTTGTGACGCACAATTGCACTTCCTTGTTTTAAATATTCCCTAGTCCTTGCAATGTGTGCCCTGCAAAACAACCCACTAAAATCCTGCACAGCATTCTGTTTATGTGAATTGTTGCCTTTACTGCCATGTGGCCACTTCCCATGGGTGAAGTTAGAAATGTGCTGAAGCATTTACAGAACTTAATGGACTACATAGGAATATGGGAAATCAACTGCATCCAGAGCACTTCCAAAGCATGAAGAATAATAAAACCAGAAAACCCTAGAGATTTTAAAAAATTTTCCTTGGAAGGGCTTACTAGAAACAACAGAACAAGTTTTTTAAACAAAAACATGACATTCACAGTAACATTCCTTTTAAAACAGTGTCTGCATGTAAAGAATGACCTTCAGCTTTTATGAAAAATATTTTTACAGGGTCCTGCAAAGATTGCTTTTTGATATAAAGGCAAAAAATCCAAAGTTTGAAACTAGATTGAAAATAAGCAAGTTATAGATCACAGAGGAAGGTTGTGAGAGGGAAGTACCTGGATCATTCGGGAAGCTGGTCTTCAAGAATCACAGGAGTCTGAGAGCACCTTAAAGACAGTAATTGAGGACTTCACCCTGGTTAACTTAGTGATAAAAATACAGGAGAGATGAATTCCTTAATCAGAGGCTTGAAAAGTTTGTATTTTAAAATTACTGGAATTTCTAAAGGTGATTGAGAAAGTTTTGTTATTGTCTACTGAGTGCATCTGGGTTTGCCACATTTACATAATAGATTTATTTTTGTCTCAATGCAAAGATTATTTTCAGTAATGGAAGAGAGGTGTTGCCTTCCTCTGAAGCAACAGAAGAAGCAGCATAATTAGTTATGCTGAGATGGATCACAGCTAGGAGCAAGGGATTGTGTCTCAGCAGAAAGTCTCGTCCCAAGGTTAAACACTCTATCAGATCTGTCAGGATTGAAATTTTACTTGAATAAGTCTGTCAGGTTGTTTTTCTAGGATTTCTTCTAAAGCACAGGATCTAGCTCATCTTGAAGATTTTATTTGTTTTCCATAAACGCCATTGAGGAAGGATCACTGGTCTTGGTCTTCCTTGCTTGCCTTCCTCTTTGATTTACAGTAAACAAGATGCTTTATGTGCTCTGGGGGATCTCCATCTATGATACAGCTCCCAAAGATCGTGGAGATCTGAATTTGCTAGTTCAGGAATAATTTCCCACCTTGTACTTTCTTTTTCTGAAGTATGTAGGAGTAAGACATTGTCTCTTCAATATAACAGAAAAATTATACTTTAGAGGGTAAAATGGAATGTAAACTATTTCAGATTAGAATTAAGACAACTTTTTTCCAAATACAAGAACACTTAACTCATTGGAACAACTTTCCCTAGGCTGTTATTGATACCCTTTTATAGTCATCTTTTTGCATATAATCTTTTAAAACTTCAAAAGGAGAGAACTTAGTGGGGCTGGACTGGCTGTGCATGGCAAGCAAAACTGACAACAGCGAGCTATTCTCACTGTATAACCTCTTGCATTACCTTGTGAAATCACAGACATAACAAATCCAGCCCAGGCCTAGGGGAAGGTGTAAAATACACACTTTTTTTGCATTCTCTTACCTATTTTGATATATTCTTATGAAATCAGGCAATGGTAAGGCGATTGGTAAACTATAGTTTTTCTGGGGTATTCAGACTTTCAAAAATAGAAAATTACCCTCATTACCTACATGGAGATTACCATGGCTTGGAAGAGCAGTCTGGCACTTGATCTGCAGAGCAGAGTCTTCCTGCAGAGCAGCAGTCACTTCCCAAATCCATTACGACCCCAATGTCTTACACTTGGTATTTCTGCATAAAAGCCCAGCTATTTTTTCCTGTTATTCTATGCAATCTGTTTCTTTGAATATAAATATTAGCAATTATTTCTATAACAAAATTTCTGAAGATGTATTGTTTTGTGGTCAAGTATTGGCCGAGACAAATATTAAACACCATCTATTATTATCTCAGACTATGACTCCTCTTTCATCATTAAGAACTTGGAAACAGGTCTGTTGTCCTTAATTAGCCCTCCTTTATTATCCTACCAGCATACAGACATGGTATTAATCTGAGCAGTGGCAACAACTATTATCTACTACCTCAATTGATTAATCTTTGCTTGTGAAAGAGAAGCTTAAAGGGAACTTGCTGCTAATTTTGGAGAAAAAGTGACTAGGTAACATTTTTGTCCTTTGAAAGGGAAGCTTCTATTAAACACAGTCATTCCTTATCTATCTCATTATTTCACATGCCTTGTGAGGAACACCTTGACCAGATAAAAGAAAATGTGAGCTTATTAAATTCAGTATGTTTACTGATGGGATACCTAACCCACCTGTGTAGTTAAGACCAGACTTTTATTTTTTAGCTTCTAATGTAATCCGCATCCTCGAAATTTCTGCCACCAGGCAGAATGAGCAGACAGCAACTTTGTCCTTTCATTTCCCATTTAAGCCTTTCATTTTCCATTAAAGCTCTGAACCTTCTCCAAGCATTTCTTCTGGTTCCTTCCCATTCGCATCTCAGTGAAAATCCTCAAAAGAATAATCCCTGACTATTGGGGTACTAGACAGGCTTCTTGTTAACTAAGTTCTCTTTCCGAGTGGCCATTTCTCCTCACTACTCTCCTCAGGCACCTTCTTGAGTCACAGGGTAGCTGCCACTCAAGGATGCAGAGAGGCCAGGGATATCCAGGGAGTGCAGTGTCTGCTCAGACACTCCAGCAAATCACTCCTAAGCATGCACACAGAGGGAGACCTGAGAGGAGCAGTGAAAAGGCAGCATCAAGGTTGTACTCAAGTTAAAGAGAATGGTGAGAATTGCTGTCTCTCAACACCCAAAGCAGAAGTTGATCAAATGCAGCCTTGGTCTGGACTGTGTGGATGCCCCATTGCCAGTCTGCAGGATGCCAGTGGCACACTGGGTAGTCCCTGGAGCAGATCCTGCACCTACTCCTGCCTGTCTGGAGCAGGAGCTGTGAGCCTATCCTTTATTCCTGCTCTGAGTACATGCTTGTCCAAGGTATGAGTACATCCTTCTTCCCACTGCTGAGTGTTCATGAGTCTCAAACCTCATGCAGGAAAGCAAACAGTGTGTGGACAGCTCTTTCTTGCCACAGTTTCTGCTGCACTCCAGAACAGTTGTCTGGCACCTGGAGCTGCCTAAAGAGGTGCTGTTTCTGGTCACCTTTTTTTTTGTTTGTTTTGCCAAGGAAGTCCTAACAGTGTCAGTCAGACCCTCACTACTACATACTGAGAGCCAGGGGGGTCTGTGCTGTTCAAAGAAACTTTCTGGCCCTATACATGGGGATTACAATCTTTTCTTAGAAAGTCCCTAGATGCATGCAAGACACAATTATGAACATGAGTTTTTTTCTCTAGGATGTCCCTGCTCTGATGGCATTCAATGTACGGTTATTGGGAAGAAAAGTCTGCAGTGAGAGGCGTGCCATGCATGCCATGACAGCCACATCACATTCACACCACTGCTTTATGGGAACAGCCATCATCATACTGTACAGTATACAAGATTGTATTGTTATGTCACTGTCCTCATGATATCACAAGTGAGGTGGTCCATAAAATTCCATCTTGGCTTTCCTACCCTCTGTTCCAGAGGGTCTGTCAAAAGCAGTTCTTGAAATACTTGTTTTTTGCAAGAATCAAAGGACAGCCTTTCCCAAAGACATAGCATATAGCTCTTATATGAATGTCAGAGTGGCTCAGGTCACCATAAAAAAGGTTACAGAAAATCATGCTCTGATGTCAGTGTTCAACCTACTAAATACCACAGATGTCATATTAAAAATTTAGAAACTCTGCTAGATTAATATTGCAGTTATCTTAAAGCAGAAGCATACTGAAGGTAATACTAAAATATGGAGAAAAAATTTTAAAAGCATCCTATTTCTTATTGCATTTTATTACACCCTTTTCAGCTTTGTGGAATTTACTGTCAATACTAATGCAGAGTTTTGTCTTTTTTCTAAAGCTCTGTCATGGCTCAGGAATGGCATTCCCCAATTCAGTGCCCCTGCCAAGACTCTCACTGACCAGATGTCATTTGCTCACTCCCTCTTCCTTTTCTTTCCTTCCCAGCTCCAGGGAGGGGGTTGAGATTTAGAGGCAGGAGAGTGAAAATTAAGGCTGAGTTCAGAACAATTTTCTGGAAACAGCAATCAGATAAGAAAAGGAGCAGTAACAGCAGCAATACTAATAACAAAAGCTATACAACAAAAAAACTGTTTACATGGAAATAAAATCCTTCACCTCCCAGCCTCCTGTGATTTCTCCAGAGAAGACACCTTTACTCACAAYCCTGGCAAGTGATGAGATGGTATCAAATAACATCAGGGTCGGCCATGTCCTCTTCCCAGCTACTGTCCTGGCCAAAACCAGGACATGCTCACTAAATATGCTGACAAAAAAGTTACTAACCAGCTCAACAGGAGAAAAAACAGGTACAACAAGCAATGCTTTAAAAAATGGCTGTCATCTTCTCTCTTCTAACCAATCTTTTCCATGCTCTTACCAACCCAGCAGCAGAAAGGATGAAGTAGATAGGCATAGGCAGGTGTTAAGATCTGTGTAAACCATCTACAAAACTTCTGTAAAAAACTGAGACTACACCCACTGTTTTGTTGTTTTAGCAGTAACTGAGAGGGAAAGTAATTTCCTAGCAATCAATGAACATAACTTTGCCAGAACAATCAATCACAGTCCCAGAATCCATTATTTAGGAGGGGAAATGTTTACAAGAAAAATTCTGTAAGTGGTTTGGAAGCTAAACGGAGAAAAGGAGTTGCCAAGGGCCAACTTCTCAATGGATATGTATGATCCACTTAGGAAGCCTGTGGACCTGGTAGCTGAGATTAGAGATGCATAGCTGAAAAACTGGGGAAAAAACCTCTCCCTGCCATAGGGACAATGGCATTTAACCTAACAACCCATAAATTCTCCAAAAAATATGGATATAATTTGGAGTTATTCACCAAGTTTCTAACATTTTTACATTACCTCGCATATAAATCTGCATTCCTGTCAAAGTAAATTGTACTTCAACGGCCAGAATTAGATTTTTTGTTACTGAAACTTGAACCTTCCTATCCAGGTAGGTTTCTTATTCACACAGGGCAGTTTTTTGATCCCAAATAAAGCACAGTGAATGGACTTCTACAAAAAGAATCGATGGGAAATAAAGACCCATGGGTGATGGGAGATTTCACAATGCCATATTTAGAAGTCAAGTATTGAACTCAGCAGTCAGATGTCCAGTTTAAGAGTTAGAGGTTGTACAGCCAAGTTAGGCATCCTGAACCCTGTGTATCAGAAGGAAAGGTTCTGATGTCCCACCCATCAGCATTGGGATGCCCTCACACGTGAGAGAAAACATCACAGAAACGTAAATCATCATCTGGACACACAACTTCAAAACTGGGCCTAGGCACCTCTGCAAAATAGGGATTTTGAGCCTCAAATTATGTTCACCTTCTCATCAGTACCTTGGTGGTACAATACTTTGCCAAGTAGAGCGAGCTTAAAGTAGGACTGAGAGTACCAAACTGCTCCATTAACATATTCCACTGTCTCCAACAGAGAGGGGCAGCAGAGTGGAGTCTCTTGAACAGCGACCACAGTACAGCTTTGTAAATGTTCAGTGAAATATTAAAGTGGTTTTCCTGGATCCTCTATCCCTGGCATATCACAGGCAGCCACAAGGTATAATCTTTCACATACAGTCATAGAACTTGCATGAATTAAACAAGTCTGTCCTTAACAGAGTATCTTATTCACTTTACTACAAGAAAGCTGTAAAACCTAAAACCTTGTTCTAACTAAACCAAAAACCAAATTATTGGAAAATTAGGTTATACCCATTTGTTCTTGCGCCAAGATTGGCCTTAAACTGAAACATCTAAACTCACTAGGAGATGCTTTTACTCCTGCAGTACTTGTTGAAAGAAATATATTTTCTCTTAATTCTAGCTACGCTCAAGTGATTAAGTCAAAATCTGTTGTGTGAGGAGACATGAATGCCTCCTTCCTTTCTGTGGAAGTTATAGTTACTGTCTGTAAGTCCTTCAGCTTCAAAGCTCTTTTCTCTTGTTGGTAACTAATTTAACTGTATTCTTCATGCAAGCTGCTCAGGACCTTACACACTTTCCTCCCAAAGTCCCTCTGCTCACATGCCCCAAACTCACATTTATCTTTTTCACAATTTATTTTCATTCATGCCATAGTATTTCTGTTCCTGGTCAATTTATACTTTTTCTTCCTTTCCACTAGTTCTTTCAGCTGCTAAGTCCCCATTTTTGGTTTGCAATGATTTCATTACCTCATCCCAGGTCTCCTATTCTAACCCTGTTCACCATACACCTTTTCTTGTGTGACAGTCCAGATTCCATGCACTTCCAACAGCTCTGTGACAGATTTGCTACTGAGCTCTAGCATGATTTGAGGCATTGTATTTCCACTGATTTCATGCTCCAGCTGTACCTGGGTAGAAGGGTACAAAATTGTTGTGTTAAGCTTGGATTTCTTCCTTTCTTTGTTTTCTGTAGTTCCTACAGGAATTTGTTAGCTTTATAATATTTTAATAATATTATAATTTATAATTTATAATATTTTAATTTCTGTCTCTTTGCCTATCTGTGGAATTATTGATCCTTCTTCAGCCATTCATAGTTGTGGGGCAAACAGGGGTCACTCATAGAACAGCTACACAGAGGGGAAAAATCACACAAGAAAAAATAGAGAAGTCAATAAAAGGAAAATATGAGTAAAACCTTGATAAGTGGGGCATCATGACATGGAAAATAGAAAAATATTAATGATATATTTTCTTAATTCCTTGCTGCACATGCTTGTCTCACTCAAGAATTTCAAATAAGGTGTATTACCACCTGAGTTAAATGGAAAGAAAACAGCTTAGCATTCAAAGGTTCTTCATAATTTAGGAACAGGAGCAAAGGCCTCACCTTGATACACATAGAAAAACTCTTATACTCCAAAACATGGTGGCTATGTCCATGCTTCTTTCTGGAGGACAGTCACAGGCCCAGATTATGCCTCACTTTCTCATGGGTTGAAACCACACCAAAAACCATGCTAGTGTCTGAAACACTCCCT
This sequence comes from Turdus rufiventris, assembly GCA_013186435.1. NCBI lineage: Eukaryota > Metazoa > Chordata > Aves > Passeriformes > Turdidae > Turdus > Turdus rufiventris. The sequence continues at coordinate 1,818,303 of PYHW01010466.1, read as the reverse complement.
GCCAGTCTTTTATCTGCATTTTTACTGGCACAGTCTAAGGAATCACCTCTGTTCCTGGCTTTGTTTCATATTCCTGAAAATTCAGAGGCAAATTGCTCCAGAGTTGACTCTACTCCATTAAAATTGCTATGATTTTAGTGGGGGTGAGCTCTCCACATCTCAGTTCTCCAGCTGTAAAATGGTAAGTGTTGGGAGGAATGGAAGACTGGCAAGGAGGACTGTAAATCCCTTGAGTGACAGTGCAGCTGGGAGTAACTCTTGATAAGCCTGTGTGAATAGCAGGCCTGTCAAGGACCACATTTAACGGTGCCTGTGTTCCCACTTGAGTACTCCTGCCCATGTGCTTCTTTGGGGGTCCCCTGCTTCACAAGGTCATAGAAATTATTTTAGTCCATGTTCTAGACACAAGCTTGTGTTTTTCCCAGGTGTCTGCCTGTGTTGACTCACATAGCACCTACTACTCTAGTGTTTGAGATTAAAGAAGATAATAGAAAACCTTTAAAACATAAGATGTCCCTTTTTCTAGGGGATGAGGAAGGTGAATTTCTTTCTTCTGCATTTCAAATTCCGTTTCTAAATGAGTCATGAACGCACCAGAATTAAAGATTCCCTTCTGATACACCTATGATCATAAGAATAATTTAGGTTTAAACCAGTGAATAAACCTGTATCACATTTATTTCTCTTTGCTTTTTGTCCTACTTCTTTCAATTCCTGTTTATGAGGATCTTATTTTTCACCTGAGATTCTAAAAAGCCATTTTCATTGCTATGAAATGCAGATAGAAGGTGACATTCATCCTTGTGTTAGCTCCAGTTTTCATTTGCAGGTACTGACCATCTGTCCAAACAGGTTGGAGTTAGAACAGAGAATGAAAACTTGCAAATTAAAATCATCCCTATGTCAAAACGTAATCAAATTTTGAAGAGTCAGGAGTACTGTAAAGCACTAACAATATTTTTTGAGATATTGTACTGAGCAGACTAGTCTTTTACAAAACAGTGTGGTGCCTGGATGAACACACCTCTGATATTCACTCCCTCCCCCAGCCAGTTTGCACACTCAGGAAGCAATATGGAACTTTGAGTAACCAAAACTTTTTCTCATAGCATGAAATTCCAGAATGCCTAAAGGTTTTACATTAAAAAAAAAAAAGAAAAGAAAAAAAAAAAAAAG
>PYHW01010466.1:1798118-1809120 GCA_013186435.1 Turdus rufiventris | reverse complement strand
CAACTGCCAGCTGTGGTCATTTGTTCTAGAGAACTGTCTGACACCTGAAGATTTGCCAACAGAATTCTGTGAACAACTCTTCCATGACTGCAAGGAATCTGCCTCCTTCTTGTGCTAAAGTGAGTGAATGCACTTCTTTTGGAGCATATTTGCAGTGTAATTAAAGATGCTGGAAAAACTGAGGGATGAAAGGAAATAGAAGTGTTTTACATTGCTTTGGGGTATGGGGTATGCCATCCTAATGTCTGTGAAATCTGTTGTCTGTGGAGAATGAGTGTAAAAGACAACAGACACAGGTTTTGAACGAAGTATGAGGGCAATCCATCAGAAAGGGGGAAGAAAGATAAGATGGGGGGAAATAGCTTTCACAAAGTCTGTTTACATGCTTATATCTCCTGTTGAAAGCCTTCCAATGTCTCTTACATCACTTGCTTCCTCTGCACTGAAAGAATATGCATTCAGTACAGATGTCCTACTTCACCAATTAAAAGTATTTCTTATCTTTTACTTTAGAAGGTTGATTCTATTAATCAGAACAGAGGGGAGTCTGACAGCTAGGAGGGGAACTAGTGGAAAGCTGGAATATTTATTGCAACCTTTCGGAGCTCAGGGTGTCTGAATATTATTTAATATTTTGACACATTAAACACTAAGCACTTTTTTTATCATCATCACTCAGCTCTGATACATAAATACAGGCACCTATTAATTATACTGGCAGATAATATGAAGGTGCCTACTTAGCTTCCACTTATGAGAAAATGCATTATACTCATCAGGGCTGCCCCAAGGGCATGAGTGACTTGTCCTTGTAAAGACATGCTTGGCCCTCCAATTAAAATCCTGAACAGAAAGCATCCACTTTTCTCATGAGACAGCTACTTCTGACAGGCATCAAAAAGTACCTGTATCCCTTCCTTAGCCTGAGGGTACAGGAGCCAGAACAAGTCAAGAATTAAAACATTGTAATGAGAGTGGATTTTCACTACTTGTGAAGATATTTCCTGCATGGTAAATATAGATGTTACTTGATATGCAGCAGCCAGCTCAGATTGTGTCGTAAGACAGATTTAAAATGGCAGCACAGTAAGAAACACCCTCCTTTCCAAGCTCAGGGCCCCAGTACATCCGGAGAAAACAGGGACATACTTGAATCACAACTTGGAACTCTCGGAGCTGGGATCTAGTAGAATTCCCTACGATGTACTGGAGGACCAAAACCAACTTCACATTTATGAAGTTGTCTTTGTTTACTTTTTTTCTGACCATCTGCTAGCTTTCCAAAGTAAGAAATCTGCCCCCAAGTAAGACTCATCTCATGGCCCAGAACTGGAGTCCCTGACTGATTGTTTCTATCACAGTTAAGAAGCTGGGCTAATGCAACGAGCTGACCCACAACAGCTCAGTGTGTCCTGGTTGCTACCATGTCCTCTGCTCTGCCCAAAATGAACTGCAGGGAGCTACCTGCCATTTTCCATTCCTCACTTATCTAACAGCGGGGACCTGAGCCTATTTCCAAGCCAAGAGTAGCAAATCAGATCCCTCAGCGGTTTAAATCAGTGCGTGTTGACTGGCTTCACACAAGCTTAGCCACATCCTGGTTGTACCCTTTTCTTTCTATGAAGACTCTTCTAAAACATCCTAGAGTCAATTCCAGCTTTAAGTAGATAAAGATTTCATTTTGGAAAAAACCTTTGAAGTTCCAACCCCACCACCTCTCCCCAAAAAAAAGAAAATAGCAGTGAAATGAAACTCATCCACATGCCTAACTGTTCTCATGGTTAATATAGTCCCATTATTACTTTTTAATGTAATTTCTCAACAATAAAAATTGAAATTCAGTTTCTGGATCTCAGAGTAACATATTTTGCTAGTCTAGTAGTCATCTGTTACCAATTTTTTTTCCTTGAGCAAATACTTTCCAGAGTATTGTATTCAAAATTTGTTGATATTCTGTTCTTAACGTGATTTGCAAAGGGATGTAACAGGAAATGTGTAAGGACAAAGTGTTCACAAATTACTTTAGAGAGTGAATTCTTTCTGCAAGAGTCTACAATACTCTGGGTGTCAGTTTACAAAAAAAAATCTATCAGTAGGTGAGACCAGTTCATCTATTCTGTTGCATACGAAGTTTAATTTTTATGGGAAATAGAACTTTTGAATTGGTGGTACAACTTGGAATAGACTTTACAAAGTCAGATACTACCTGGCTTTACAGTCTTAATATCAGAAGAGATGATAAGCAGCAATGATATTAATAATAAATATTCTCAAAATTGAGATGCTGAACCTGAATGCAGAACGAGATACAGCTTGCCTCAATACACATATCTGTAGAAATCTAATCAAGACTGATCTTGCATTCAGAGTCTGAGTGTCTCAGGTGGACTGGAGGCAGGAAAATGGCAACAAGCTGTCACTTCTTGTAATCCTGGGCAAGGATAAGAGAATGAATGATTAAAGTCCCCTTGCTCAACAGGAACCAAAAAAAAAATGTCAAAAAAGCAATGCAGAAAACCTGCTTGAAAAGAAAACAAATTCTAACTGTCCCTGAAGTCACCATTGTTTTGTGTACAGCATGAAATATTTAGATGCTGAAGAATTGAAAACTGAATTCTGATGGAGTTCATTGTTGACTCACTTGCCCTAAGAAATTCGTCCTCCTATTTTCCAACAGTAGCTGCCTACAACCAGGACAAGGCTTGCTGTAGAATGGTCTCTTTCTATCCATGCAGCCACGAAACAGGAGCTGCATCTGTGCCTCCCTGACTCTACATCACAGCATACAGACGGCCATGAGAATCCCTGCATGGGACTTTTGGAAGTTGACTGAAGTTTTAAGGAAAGAGAAACAAAGAGATAGAGAGACAGAGATGATCTTTTCACAGTACTGAATATTCCCAGAAGTTAGAACAGTAAGTTTTACTCTACACACCTTTGATTATATTTCCCCTCTTTGACCATCATTAGAGAATAACAACTGAATATAGGAGGAGATTTTGTAACCCATAGTGATTTAATGACTTTTCTTCAGATTTTGCCTTCTCCAGAAATGATCATTGCTCTGTTTTGCTATGAACTCAGTCTGGCACCCAAGCAAAGCAGCACAACTCCATCCAGCAACAGCCAGTGGGGCACTCAGCTGAATTTACCACCTCCCCTTTCTTTCTGCATGCTTCATGTTCTAATACATCATGTTATATATATATCTGTCACATGTCACAAGTTCTGCATGGATGGGTGGATCTACCTGTGTGCATACACACACACACTTTTCCCCACCTCTCCCTTTTCATCCTGTAAAACAATTGCCATCCAGATAAGAGGCCTGACAATTACATCCTTGGTGTTGGGGATTAATTAGTGTATTTGTCATTATGACCAAATACAGCTCGGTTTGGAGAAATTAGAGGTTTCTGTCAACTGCTACCAGCCTTCAGTATTTGATGTGGCCAGAAGTATTTATCAGTCCCCACCTCACCACAGGTTTCCTGTAATAGCTGACAGCTTCTTTCACTAGTTGTCACTCACAAATTTGCTGAACCTGCCCCAGGCCTGCCTCATTACCTGTATTTTCAAAGAATAACATCTCACGCAAAATGCAAGCAAAGCCATCTCACTCTGCAGAAGATATCAGCTTTCATCAGCCATTTGTTATGTACACAGGCAAATGCCTTTCCATGGTCTCCCATATCACCTTTCACTGACAGAAGCTTCTTACAGCCCCCCAAATCTGCTCAGGCTGAATTCCTCCAAAATCCGCTGTGGTTAGACATTGTGGGACTCTGTTGTGTGAGTGACAAGTGTCATCATTTCACTGCTGCTTTGCTCTCCTCCCAGCTTCCTGCCTCTAGGCTTGCACTGAGCTTTCTGTTGTGGTCACAGTACCAGCTGCATTCTCACATTTGAAAATGAAAGAAGGGGCACTCTCAAGGTCTATTTGGGATTTTCTTTCTATTGAATTTGACATCTTTGACCAATAATAGTAAATATCTCCAAGTGGATTGTAAGTAAAGAAATGATACACACCAACAACAATTTTGTTAAAGCACGTGGAACTTTGCCAGACCCAGGAAAATCTGCAGCACTTGGCAGCAGACTAAAATATATAACTGCAACCAGGGAAATATTGTGAGTTTACTATCCTCAAAAAGTTTACTGTCCTGGAAAATTGTTATTGTACAGAACACATGCCAAGTTAATATTGTAATGGATTTTATGGTTTGGAACAGCAGTTAGCTAGTGCATATAGCCAGAGGGCTATATCCTCAGATGGTGTAAAATAAGTGAACGTGGAGGAAATCACAGATTTATCAGGAACAGACTTTTAAATGTGGTACAGCTGGCCTGAGAATAAACCTGTGGTTGCAAACCTTCTCTTACAAAAATTGATTCTGTGATTTTGTGTGATTGTGAACATAAGAAATGTATAACTTCTAATAAATTTAGAGGAAGAGACATGTAAAGTCTTGAAAACAGATGTATTAAATTGAATAAAACACACAAAGAATTTTCTTCTAATAATAGAAGACAATTATTCCTTCCTGATGCATGTGGGACTATTGTGCTTATGGTTATGATCACCTGAACCACAGCAAAATCTTTGTTGTTCCACCTGCTTCTTGCAAAGGTGTTGGAGGAGCTAAGAACACAGCTGAAGTGGAGACAGGAGAGCAGACACTAAGCTGTTGCAGAATGGCTTCACCTTGCATTGCTCAAGTCCTTTTCTTTGCAGTTCTGTATTCTCTCTTCCACTTGCAAGTCTGTTACCTTTCACCAAAGCTGCTCCATTAATTTAACCTTTCTCCTGCTGTTGTTTTCGTGCTGTTATTTGCATGGTGTTGCACCTGCAAACCCTGACATTATTCTTATTGCTGATTTGTCATGGGAAGAAATTGTCACCAGAGTAAGAATGACTCCTTCCTTCCCCTTGCTCTTCCCCACCCTTTCTTTTATAGCTTGAAGTTTACATAAAAAGAAAAGCATAAATTTGTCAATAACATAGTGACTAAAAGAGACTTGAACCTCCAGTTGGACTTATAACACATACCCAAGCTCACTGTGAAACACTTGGGCTCATTGAGAGCAAACTGATTTAAGCAGGAGTATCCAGAGGGGAGTTGGAACAGGTGACCATGAAAGGTCACTGTGGAAAAACATGGTGGACAATTATCATTATCATGATAATTTATTATTATATGATCAATTAGAGGATCACCGGAAGATACCTGCATTGGAGATTCTGCTGCACCTCTTTTTGGCCATCCAGAGATGAAAGCTTTTGCTTTCCCTGTTCTACTTCTTTCTCTCCTTTGTATTTTTCCCAACAGTAATTTTAGAGTGGGTGTGTGCCTTCATCTACAGACTCCATGAATAAAACATTAAACATTTAAGTCTGTCTCAGCATCCTTTGTGTGATCCTTTGTATCTCATCATATGACCAACCTTACCTCTTGCCTAGGGCTGAAAAAACTTCCTTTTGTGACAGGCTTGACAATGACTTAGCGTGTAACTTTTTGCAAGTTATTCCAGCCTAGGTGCTGTCTCCCAGAGCAGTGTTGTGACTGTAGTGACTAAGCCAGGAGTTCTGTCCCATCTCATCAATGGAGAAACTCACAGTGCAACCCAGCCATGGCCCTCCCTCCCTTCAGCCTCCCTCTAAAAACATCTCCATCTCAGTATGTATAAACTCTGCCCTGGATTCTTCTAGAGCTTTGTCTAATACAGAGGCAATCTGAATATTTTTTTCTCAGTTAAAGCTTAAGGTAGCTGTGTGTAGGAGTCTATGGATTATTCCTCCCATATCTCAGTTCCTCAGCTGTAAAGCACCCCGTGGTGCGGACTCCATATCCCACAACACAAAAGCCTTTTTCAGAGGCTTACACACAAATTGCTTCAATGAAGTCAGTGATGGCATGTCTGGACGCTACAGCTATGTCTATACTTGTAAGTTAAAGAGTTGCAAGGAAGGCTCAGCGGTGGAAATTAACTGTCTGCATTGTAAATTTGCACTATGAAATTATTTCATTGCAGCTAGGGCTATGTCAGAAGGCTTTGGCCCTCTCCAAAAGACTCTGGAAGAGCTTGAGAGCTGGAATGGGCCAGGGATAGTCAGAACAGGCAGTTCATATGCAACCTCAGTTTTGGAGGGTCAGAGAGTATAATAATGCATTTTGGGACAGTTCTGTAACAGCCAGTCCCACTGCAACTGGATGGAAACAGCCCTGGAGAACTGAATGACAGTACGAAGTCCAATTAATTGTGCTTGTGCAACACATTTAATTCCCAAAGATGCCATTCCCCATTCCAAAGGGTAAACCCACTTTCAGAAAGATAACTAATGCATAAAAAAATCTGCCCAGTATTATTACTGTGAAATGTCAAAGTTTTCCTGCTTACAGTTTCAAAATCAATATTTAGTCTCTAGCAGATGTGATTTAAGCTCTCATTGTTGACCACCTGTAGCCCTTGTACACTGGACTCTGAAAGAGCTCAATACCTCTGAAAAAGAGGACATTTTAGTCAGCTCCTGAATAATGGAGCTGAAGCAGAAGAGACCCATTCCCTTCAAATTTCTAAGCATGGTAATGAAGGAAACTCTTCTTCTAAGCAATGACCTAATTTGAAGGCAAGCTCGACCGCTGTGCATTCAGAACAGATGTTCATCCACTAAGGTTGCTTCGATTTTTGCATGGCAATACAAAAATGAAACATTTCATTCTCACTATTGAAGGAACAATGAAGTCATGAAAGGAAGCAAGAATGTTATAAAATCAATTCTTCCTGACAGCTTTGGAAAAACTTGAAATAGATAGAAGTGATATGCCTGTATGACTTTTCAGTGCCATGCAAGGCTGATTAAATGAGTTCATCAAATAGAAAGATAGTATCATAAAATGGTTTAGGTTGGAAAAGATCTCCAAGATCCTAAAGTCCAACCATTAATCCAGCACTGTCAGGTCCACCACTAAACCATGTCTACAAGCACCTACTGCACATCCTTTAAACACCTTCAGGGATGATAACTCCATCACTTTCCTTGGACAGCCTATTCCAGGGCTTGACAGTCCTTGCAGAAAAGAAATTTTTCTGAATGTCCAATCTAAACCTCCTCTGGCACAACTTGAAACCCTTTTCTCTTGTCTACTTCTTGTAATTTTGCATAAGAGACCTCCCTTCATCTTTATATCTCTTTCTTTCAAGTAATTGTAGAGAGCAAGAGCAAATCATCACAGACCCAGTAGAAATTTTCCTATATAAGCTTGAAAACTTCAAAATTAACATGACTGCAAAAAAATTAAAAGAATCAAACAGAAAGTTTAGCCTTCAGAGAAACCAGGGCTTTCATGATGCCAGAAAAGGTTCACACAACAAACACTAAATGGAAAATCAGTGCAATAAAGGCTCAAAGAGTGCTCAGTGTGCATTCTGGGACAGCTGAAAACATCCAAAACCACAGGTAACCATGTTGAGCTTCCTATTTTTTCTATATTTATTTGCTCAGTCTCTGCAAAACATCATAACCATTTATAGTTTCCAACAACAATTATCTTTAGCTGTGTTCGGAATAATGGAGAATATGCATGTCATATTCAGGTTTCAATTCTGTAAGCACCAGAATTCATGTAATCTGGGAATGGACCAGCAAAGGAAATACACAAATATATACATATATAATATAAACAGCACCATTTTTCTACTGTATCAGCTTTAATCCAAGAGATTTTTGCATTCATATTCACACAGCACCTTTCTCTTCTACAGTCTCACTGATTTTAAGGTGCTGTGAGGGAGAGTCAAACTTTATTCAGTATATATAAGAGACCCTTGTGGGCACAGTGAAAGAACAGGGTTTTCACAAGATATGTGAAGGAGGAAGATGTTTCATGCAGTTCGTCAATTCTCAGCCGAAACATGAAGAGCATTTTAATAAATGCTTAGCAATAGCCTTTGTCCTCCTCTTGTATGTATTAAAATGAGAACCTAGGCTCAACAAATATATTCCAAGGAATATTAGAAGATAAAGAAAACTGGTTTTTTAGGTTTAAGGTTTTTATGGGAGGAAGGGGGGTCTTTTGGGTATACTTGTAGGGGTTTTCAAAGTTAATCTCAGTAATGATTTTTAACATAGTATACAAAATTATTTTGAATATTTAGTCTTTGTGGACTAAAGATTTAATTCTGTGCAAGTTTCTATTGCAGTTGACATTAAAAAACTCAGGATTCGGAAAATTTTAAACTACATTTCTTGCCTTCCCACATTAGAACAAAATTTGATACTAAACTGAATTTCATCTGTGATAATATTAGAATCATAACTTGCTATCAGGGACATTAAACTGTAGCACATTTGTAAGTGAGCCATATTTTGCTAGTTAATGTTCAACCTAAATCTTAATGACACCCTAAAATTTATATTAGTTCTCTGTTTTATTGGGCATCCCTGGTTTATGGGCTTGATCTTCTTGATCCTGCAGTACCTGCAAGGCTGACTCCATGTGGCTAAATGTTATTGCACTGTGTTATGAGCCCTGTGTGTATCCACGCCTTTCTGAAACACCTTGCAGTGACAATTGGCTTCCTTTGCTGTTCACTGATATATTAGAGTTATGAAGCTCCACAGTGGCACAGTTAACCATTGGGTTTTCATCCACTTTCCCTGGCAGAGTTGAACATTATCAGAGAAGGATTGAAGGGAAAGAAATTAATGCACTGTACCAACCCACTGACAGGAAAAAGTCATCCATCAGTACAGGGTCTTTTTCCTTTTAATTTGGTGAAACATGCACTGCAGACAATTCTGCAGTTTTTCTGTGAGCAGGACTCCTCTGATGAACAGATGTGGATATTGAATGATTGGAGGATTATATCAGCCAAATGAAAAATGCACTTGGTCCCTGAACTGTGTGTTTATTCTACAATGGAAAAGTATTTCTTCTCTGCAGCTAACAGCCATTCACAGGCTTGGATTCCTTTAATTATGCATTTCCACAGTTTTCCAGGATCTTGGAGCTTTTGGTTTGTTTGTTTATTTGTTTTCTCTTTTAAAGGATCTTTCCTATTCCTCCCAGTGCTCATAACTTGATAATGTTCATCTGAGCTAGAACAAAAGTTTACTAAGCATCTCTTTGACGCATAGCTGGGCAGGGCACATCACTGAACTTCATGGGAGCGGCAGGAGGGAGTTGCTCCACCCTTTGCAAAAACAGTCAGACCCTCTGCCTGGTGTCCTGAACTTGCACTCTGAGGTCTGCTTGTAGAGGCCTGAGCCTTAGTTCAAGCCATCTCTACTTACTCCCATGAAGATACACAAAAATTCTGCAGAAAGGAAAGCCCTGAGGATTCAAATATGTTATTTTACCAAAAGCATGTCTGTTAGATGGCTTAACCCCAGAGAAAATTTCAACTAAAGAGAAATTTAGAGCTGGATAAGGTAAGTGCCATTATTTTTCAGGCTATCAAATTTTACTCTAAAAACTTCAGTTATACTGAAAAGGCACAGAATTAATTGCCTTCTGTGATAAAGTACATGAATTTAATGAAATGAAGAAGTCAAGGTATTTTTGTGTTCAGCCCAGTTATCATTTTCTGGATTGTCACTTCCCCAGCCCTGAAATAGCCTTAAAGATATATAGAGACAAAGACAGAGGAACCAGAGGCAGATTCTCCATACTTACCTTCCAAAAGACTGAATTGGTAGAGATGGGAAAAGAGTGAAGAGAAAGGGAATGGCTCCTGCTGTTTTAGGACTAGCTGAGCAAACAGGGACTCTTGGCTAGTACAGCTGGCTATGAGGAGCAATTACTGAGCCAGGTGATAATTTCTAGGGAAGAGCACTGGCTCCGTTCAGTCACCCTCTGAAACAGCTAACATCTGGCAGACACTTGTACTCTAGCAGTAGGGGAGCTTCCCTCCCTCTTTTCATTGCTCTCACAGAAAAGGGTTGGATCAAGTGTGCTCTGGAGCATGTCTGCACCCCTGGGGTACAGCAGGATGAGTTGAAGGAATTCAGGAACTGGCTCATTTGTGTATGGGAGGGAAAGTGTCACCACTACCCCTGGGTCTGGGAAACAACCAGGACTTCTGGAGTGGTGGTGATGCTTTCATTCTGCTCTGTGGGGTGCAAGGAAGATGGCTTCAACACTTCTTTGTCATGAGCATCCTCCTACCTCAGAGAGAAAACAGTGTGGTTTTAGAATAGAATCTTCCTACTTCCCTTTCCCGTGTCAGTGTTCAAATGAAAGGTCAAGGGGCACTACTTATAAACAAATCATGCTTACCTTGTACTCTTATTGTGCCAGGAAAGGGGTCACAGTCTGTCTCTAAGGGAATCTGATTTATTCTGTCCCCAAACCTGTTTACATAAGGAATCAAAGTTGTTCAGTCCCATTGACACTGATTGGTTCCACTGTGGTCTCAGTAGATATCAAGATTTCCAATAACACCTTCAGTGCCTCACCAATGAGTACAGCTCAAGCAACACTAGATTAATATTTATGTTAACAGATAGCTTTATGGATTGACTTTTTTTTTTTTTTAATGTATTATATCCACTTGGGAATGGTGTACAGCCTCGTGGGAACTTTTTCCAGGAATCTGATTATACAAGGAAAGACCCCATCAGATGCAAAACACTGGTATTATTCCCAGCACAGGGAATACTGTCCTTTGCATCACAGGGTTATGCTTCAGTACCCACCCATAAGCAGATGCTGGAACACTCTTATTTTCATTACTTCAAATATACCTCAGTTTGCTTGTAAATCAGACCTCAGTGAAAAGAGATATAATGTCGACAGGCAGTTTGGCAACCATTAAGAAGACCCAGGAGGAACAAAATTGTTGAAGCTTTAATAGACCCCACAAATCTGTGACATCCTGAACTAAACCTTTTTCCTGTATTTCATTTTATTCTCTTCAGCTGTCAAACACAGATCCTTCAATAATTACTGTTACATCATCCAAGCAAGACCCTCCTGTAAATCCTGCTCTATTAAGTTCA
>PYHW01010466.1:1769269-1789823 GCA_013186435.1 Turdus rufiventris | reverse complement strand
CTTAAACTAGAAGAAATAGGTCCTTTAATGAGTACTTTCTGTTTACTGTAATAAGAATGCTTGCTGAGACATTATTTTATTTGCTCACCATATAGCCATAGCTATTTAACAGCCCAGGTTGTCACATTGCAAATTCAACAGGTGCAGAGCAGTTCATAGGCCTCTGTGCACAGGCTTGATTAAATGCTCAAGAAATTAATAATGACTGAGAATTGCCATAATCTTCCAGGGCAGCAACAGCTGTGCAAATGACATTTATGTAACATGGTCCCCACAAAACTATTTGATGGGAAAGTTAAAACATTCCCATATGTATTTTTCTTTCTAAAAAACCTTCCCCAAGGTCTAAGCTCCTACACAAGAGTTTGATAACCTCAGTGGTCAGCACAACAGGTCTGTGAAATAAACAGAGAGAGGAACTTCTCTCTGGGTCGTATTCTATCCATAGTGTTGTCTCTGGAGTGTGCTACAAGAGAAAAACTTCCACCAGCGAGAGATCAGTGCTCAGGAACACCAAGGAAAGGTGGCTCCTGGCAGGAACAGCTCCCATCAGTAAAGAATTGTGAACACCCCCATGGTGGAATGAAGGATCCCCAAGCCAGCAGAGCAGCAATGGCCATAAATGAGACAAGAACCAAGTCAGAGAAAAGGGTTTGGAGAGAGAGCATCAGCTCAAGCCAGAGGTGGGTGCAAAAGGACACCCACCAGTGGGCAGTGCTCACACACATGTTGTAGAGTGCACACAGAGGGCACCTGTGCACTTGCTCATAATGGGCTGTGACTAATTGTTTTCATTCACCAGCACATTTGGAACCATATTTCTCAAACCATAACTTCATGAATGGTAATGAGGCCCCAGGGTATTTACCACACCACTTATCTGTTATTAGAGAACGCTACTAATGTGTCTGTGGGAAGCTGAATATTAGCTGAGGGGCTGGAATAAAAAGGCATTCAAATGCCAAGAAAAATTAATTACAAAAAAGCACAAAACAGTGATGAATCAATCAAACACCAGCACACTAACAGAGACATGATAGGCAGGTCAGGTGCAGCAGGCATCCACCCTTCAAACATTGTCTGGATCTAGGGATAAGAATTAAACTCCTGCTCCCTAGGGTCCTCTCTGAGTCCTCCCACTCACACCATGCAATGGCATGGCCAGACATGCTGTGCTGCCATGGCTTAGGAGATTACAGTCCCAGCATGTCCCTGGCCTCTTGCCCCCACCTTTCCCTCCCACTACACTTGGTGCCTGTTACTATCGTTGTGTAACTCCTAGCAAAAACTGTGCTTGTGTACAGGTCTGTATCTAGGACTCTTTAGTGCATTTTGCTTGTTGAGATCTTTCAAGAGGACATTTTGGCAGCCTGAATCTTGGAAAAACTCTATCAGCAGAATTTAGGAGGAGGTGAGGAGGACTGGTCATCAGGGTGGTGGGCTAAGCACTTCTACACCAGCTGAGCTATGGCCAGATCAGCCTGATGGTCTGCACAGGAAAACAGGGAAACTCTACTTACACCATCAGCCAAGGGAGGTGACACTGCACTTTTTTCAAGATTTAGGCCAAATTCTGCCCAACCAGGGACGTGGATCATTTCTCTTTTACTGAATTGGACAACCCAGCATGTCAACACTCTTCTTCTTCCATTCCTCCCCACAAAAGGAAAGCATGGAATGTTGGGGGTTTTGAGTGGACCTACAAGCAGTGAGAGAAATCCAGGTGAGGAGGGAGTTTTAAGATGCAGTATACACAGGTGGTACGTGTGACATACTTGTGGCATGGGGACTGTGCAGGACAGAAGAGGATCTCCTCTATAGCCACAAATGTCCTTCACTGACCAAACCACCCACAGAGGATCTCACATGGGAAGCACATGTCAAAGTCAGGACAGTGTGACAGTGCTGTCAAAGCTGCTGCTACACAAGGCTTGGTAGCCCTTGAGCTACAGCTGAATGCTTTGAGACACTCTCTTGTATTCCACTCCACTCCGGCACTTGAAAAATAAATCCAGAGGCAGAACTAGCAGAGCAGAGGGCATACAGCATCAGAAATTATTTTTTGGGATCTACCATGCTCATCCTGGGGGAGAGGAAACTGTCTGTGCCAGCCTGCTGGGAGGACTGATATCACCCAGAAATCAGGACAAATGTGCTGGAAGAACCCAAGCAGAACATGAACCTGCTGCAATGCACCACATGGGCAGGACTGCTGCAGGGAGCTCAGCACTGTACACAGATTTCTGTGAGCATTTGCATATCCTACAACCCACAGAGGGTCCTGAAGAGGCTCTGTTTTCATGGTAAAAGCCTCAAACGTGTTTTCACTGCATGTTAAAGAGGACTTGGTGTTTGATTTGAAGAGTGGTACCTTCAGTGACTAAAATGTTACCACTGTTTATCCAATCGCACACAGCCCCAAATGCTGGGTCTGCCAACAACTGGTGATTTGATTCAAAACTCAAAATGTCAAAATGAAAATAGATCATCAGCAACTTTGGGTTTATCTGATGAACTTCATGGGTAGTGTCTTTTCTTGCATGTTAAAGCTGGGAGGGTACATGACACTGAGAGATCTGAGACCATGAAGGCTTAAAGGCCCAGATCCCCTCTTGAGAAATTGTGTGTAAAATTCCATCATCAATCCTGAAAACAAGGCTGCTAAATTTGTCTTTTCTCTGCCAAAGGAAATTAATTTGACATGAACAGCTTAAAAATGTATTTGAGCACTCTCACTTTTTTTGCCAGAGTTTCTACCCCTTGCAGCAGTTACAGCTTCAGTATTTGACTCAGCTCAGGAGGTAAAGTATTTCCTGAACAGCAGAGACAGAATAAATGACTGATGGTAGGAAGAAGGGGAAAAAGGTTGGTAGGTCTGCAGGTTTGTGCAAGGGCCAAGTTCCTCAAGCTGTGATTTGGGAGATTTATGCCCTGCACCTTTCCTTCTCTGCTCTTCAGTCATACCAAAGGCCAGAAAAGCTGTTTCTGTGCCCTTGCAGCAATGTGACAAGTGCAAGAGAAAAAGCAACTTCTTAAAACATTACTGACAAGCTATTTCAGCTATTAACTCTGAATTTATTTTTTTTTTTAAGTACTAAGCTGGTTACTACATAACATCCCTATTTCAAAGTAAACCCAGGAAAAGGAAAATACATCCATGCACATCCATGAATTATTATTTTGCTTGATGAGCAGGCAATATGTAGATGTTTGCTCAAAACAGCCCCAGGAGGTTCTGTATCCTTTTCTAAGAAAGGAATCAGTTATTGCAGTTAAAGACAACAGCTTAAGACCCTCAAAAAAGACAGAAAGTATATCCCACGGGCAGAAAGGAATCCAAATTTGCCATAGGAATGATTTACTGTGAATTTTTGGCTTAGGTCTGCAACGCAGATTAGCATTCAGCCGAGCAGTCACCTTCCATATGTCTGAAATCGTGTGACATTGGTCCTTGTCAGTACCATGCAATAATCACTGACTTGCAAGTTCACTTTCCACAGTTGCAAAGAACAGATGTTGCACCATTCACTCTGGCTATGAAAGATAGAAATAATTGGTCTTTGTGCTAATATATTCTATGACTTCTATTGCCCCATGATCTCAACGCTCTCTCATATCCCTACTATGAAATAGGAACAATAACCCATTAACACAGCAAAACAGGCTGTATTGGCCAAAAATGCATTAGGAGAGGGCAGGCAAACACGGGAAACTTTTCCTTGGCCAGTTCAATTGCTAATGTCTATTAGTCCTTGCAGCATTAAAGTTTCCTCCAAAGAGCATGACTGAATCAGGCTTTTAAGTAAAACAATAAAAAGTAATTAGACTGTTCTACAGGGCTCAGCTTAACTAGATTTTTTTAATATTTTGGTTTATTTTCATCTTGTGAAAAACATACTGTAAATCACCACCTATCAGAGCCACTTTTCTAAAACCATTGAATTGCTTTCAAGAGTTTGCTTTGTTTAAAACTTAACTAAAATAAACAATCTCACAACTGTGAGTTACAAGACTGATACAGATCACCATTAAATTTTTTAAATCAATTTGGAATATGACTTGGAAAGATAACAAAATTGACCATGAGAAAAATAACCCTTATTTTAAAACAAATAACTTCAACCAGCTCTATTCCCTAAAAATTTCTAGAAGATCACTTTTGGTTTTGCATTGCCCATGTAAACCTCCTCCCATATGAGCAGGACCATCAAGAAAGCTTGGTCTGCTTCTGAAGGTCCCTCAGAGTAAGCAAGGATGGGTTTCTCCTAACACACTGCAAATTTCTATCCACAATCCCCATGCTTGTTTGTTTAGGTTGTATGGATCTGCAGTGGGGTGAGTCCCAGGAAGCCTGCTGCTTTAAGTGGGTAAAGACAAAAAAATTTCACTTGTTTAGCAGCCCTACTAGTAACATGGCATGGCAGTTCAGTTATCAGTCATGTCATTGTGTTAGCCACAAAACCTTAAAAGAAGTCTTGTGTGAAAGCACCCAGGAAAGGAAATTTAAGTCTAAGTATCAGAAGTGTATTAAATGCCTAAATCCATTTTTTTACTCTTACACACTCCAGGATTACCAAGTATTTATATGCCAGCCTACAGCTATAAACACAGCTCTGACCATAACCAAAATTCTCCTTTTCCCCAGAATGAGACTGCACACATCTGCCACTTGTCTCCCTGAGTAACAGGGCATCAGTTTGGAGGCAGTCTTGCAGGGCATGGGTAGCTCTGTCCCATCCAAAATCTTTACAGATGCTTAAGAAATTGGAGGCTTGAGCTACATGGTCAATCCTAGGTGAGGCCAGCAGAGAAGGTGCTGCTCACAAAAGCACAGAATATTTGAGATAGGAAGGGATGTCTTGGTGATTGTTCAGTCCAAGCCTCTGCTGAAAGCAAGGGTTATCAGGAGTAAGATGCAAGGGGCCAGGTACAGCTGGAATTTTAATATCTCCATGAACTTGATGCTGATGCTCACAATGCTTTCACCCCCCTAGTTCAGTTTCCAGTCCACCTCCCTGTCTATTTATCTGCCCTGTATTTCATCTGTCTGCCCTTTGAGGATGCTACAGAACAAAGTGTCAAAAGCCATATGGTCTCTCCTCATCCACTGAACTCATTTCTTTCTAGAAGGCTCTTCGTTTCATCTGGCAAGACTCCCCTTTCTTTAGCCTGTGCTGACTGCTCCCAATCACCTTCTTGAACTTAATATGTTTGGAAATTATTTTCAGGAGCACTGTGTTCTTAAAATAAGGCTGAGCAGCCTGCAGTTCTCAAATCCAACTTCTTGCTCATCTGAAGTGACACTGGGTGACAGGAGTGACACTGGGTGAAAGAAATACAAAAACTTACCTGAGACAGCATGACCACCCAAGGCAACCATCCTTGGTTTTGTTCATCACCAAGGTTTGCTGCTGACCTTTCTCTTTACTGTAAAAATAAGAGCTGTCCCAGATAAGCAAGGTAAAGCATATTCCTGCTTTTTCCTTTTGTTTTTCCCCCTACCCTGGACACAATTGTGCACTGATGTCTGCTTAGGGCACCTACAACTCGTTTGTCTGCTAATTATCCTTCTGAGAGACATCAAGGTACTTAAAGTTCCTGATGAAGATTAGGACCTGAGAATGTGAGACTCCTTCCAGCTGTCTGAGGAAGGAGTGGTCTGTAGCAGAAATCTGCAACAACAACAACACCTTCTAATCCTGACCCACAAGGTTTCAGTTTATGGTTTATCACTCACGCCAAGGCAGAGCTCCACGTGTTCTCAATGCTCTCTCTCACATGGGGCAGTTCCCTCTTCTCACCTTCTTCCTATGGAGCCTGTAGCCAACCTTTAGAGCACTCCAGTTGAGGGAAATATCTCACCATGACCCTACAGAGGTGGTGGTCCTGCAATTGCACAGACACCTCTAATTCCTTCTGTTTGCTGTGCTGCACTGTTGGAGTGCCAGCACTTTGGAGAGGTGTCTGGGAAATCATTATGACTTCCCAGAAAAGGCATGAGAACTTTCCCAGTTTTTGACCAGGTTGTTGAAGACTCCAGTCAGTTTTGCATGGGTTCATCAGAGCCCATTTCCCCTGTAGCAGTCTAGCTGATGAAGTTCCCCAAATCCTGAATCTGCCCAGAAGGGCTGAGAAATGAAGAGGATTTGTTCTCCTGCGCTGTACTCTTTACTAAGCACTAGTCCAAGGTCAGAATAGATGTGAAATTTTGCCACTTCCAAGAAAAAGTTACACCTGATGCCTTTAAAGAATTGAATCTTTTTGCACACTCATGTTTTACCAGGTGGACATGATCCTACTGAATAATTTCTCTCTTCATATACCCTAAAACGTCCCACCATCTACAAAGCAGGTTCATTTCCCCCTGTTCCTTGTGTGACCTATCAACGTCCTCTTGTTTGGTATTATCAGTATTTCAGTATTTACACAAAGGGGGGTGTTCACACAGTCCTGATGTGATCCTTCAGGGGACAACCTACCTCACAAGTGTTCATAAAACCAAGGAGCCAAAATTTATTCCAGAAGAGGAATGCTGAGTGGAGAGCCACAGAAACTCACCAGTCACCTTGGGACTAAATAAGTCATACTCTAATCTGCTCACAGAAGATAATTAGCTATGAGGCTTGAATCCATTCTCATTTATATTCTAGAACACACTGTTGTTCAGGAATAAATAGCATATGTAAATAAAAGACAGATTGTGAGCTGTAGATTTTCAGTAACAGAATAAAACCATAAAACTTAGCTTATCACTAGATTCCATGCATTCCAGTAATGCTACATATCCGACTACAATGACCAGAGAACAAAAATTAGTGAACAAATCCGACACATTTCAATGAGATTTTCATACCATATACCTCCTTTGAAACAGAAGAAGAGGAAGACTTTATATGTATTTATACAATGCCACCTAGTGTCCTTTTCATCAACACTTTTTAATCCAGCGATCACCCAGTATTTTTTAAAAATCAGTGTTTGCTGGCACATTGGCACCAAAGTGCTTTTCAAATACTGAAAACCAGCAAATTACATGGCCAGAGTTTATGCTTTATCTCCAGTTTTTCCTGTGTTGTTCTTTACAGTGCATGCAGGAATGTGACTTAATTCTTACTATTTCTAATTTGCAGCTACTTTATGAGCCCTGATGCCATACACCACAAAACAAACAAACAAACAAGCAAACAAACAAGAAGAAAAACACTCCTGTATCTAGACCAACTTTGTAGCCACTGGAGAAAACCAAGCACTTTGAGGAACTAAGTCCTTTCACCCTAAAACCAATATATAAGATAGTACAGATGAATTACAGCCCCAAAATTTGTCTTTCTCTCTGATTACTGTCTCCACTATTCTGCAGTAGAGAAGGAGGCAGTGTCTACCTCCCACTAGTAAAGTAAACAAAATTTCTGGAGAAGGGGAAAAGCAGAAGCCAGTGAATTCTGACATCAGGGTGAAGGCTTCTGCCTCACCTAAGGGGTTAGAGTTGAACAATGGACCCACGACCATCAAAGATGAAAGGCAAACAGATGTGACTACAAGTGAAAGGCCTGGTCCTGCACACAGTATTCCAGGTGAGACAATCCCCTCCCTTGACCAGATGTGATGCTGTGCCTGATATCCCCAGGACACACTTGGCTCTCCTGGCTGCCAGGGCACTGCTGACTCTTGTTCAACTTGCCAAGGAACTCCCAGGTCCCTTTTTTGGCACTGCTTCCCAACCTCCCATTTCCCTGTTTACACAAGGGTTGCCCCATCCCAAGTGCAGAATCTGGCTCTTTCCCTGTGTGCTGGTGTGAGTGACAGGGATTTGGGCTCTATGACCACGGGACACTGTCTGCAGAGTAGCATCTGCTTGGAAGGTGCTTGCTAAGCAGAGAGACATCATTTTCATAGCTGACCTCATAAGGAAGGCTTTAAACCCAGCAAAATGAAGGGAAGAGTCAGTAGTAGTTTTGTGAAGGATAGATGGACAGAATCACTGAGCAAAGGGCATGAGGAGTGATGTCATGGAAGGGACCACAAAGTCAGCAAAATGTGGCTAAAGTGGGATCTCCAACTTGTGAGCAAGGAAGTGCCTGCAAGGCACCATTATGGAGAAATCTTCCAAACCATCTCCAGAAACTCAGGGCTCTGGGGAACCTCTCTGAAGTGCCTGTACAGTGGTGCTGTAGTGTGGGGCACACACAGAAACACAAGAAGAACTGCCTGAGCATCAGGAGGCACTTTGTTAATGCGAGGGAGCACAGATTGCCTAGAGTGCCTGTGGTCTCGATCCTCTGAGGTATTCCAAAGCCAACTAGACATGGACCTGGACAACTGGCTCAAGGTAGCCCTGTGTGAGCAGCGGGGCTGGATGAGAGAACCTCCAGAGGTCCCATCCAACCCTAACCATTCTGTGATTCTCAAAAGAGAGCCAGAGTCCCTTGATCAGACTTCCACACTGCACAATTCCAAGGTTCTGTATAGGAAAGAAGATTATTGACCTCAAAACCATTATATTTTAAAAGAGGGGATAAAAGATCTTGCTGCCAACCATCTCACTGTTTAAGCCTATTCACTTAATATTTTGGAACAGACTTGGAAGGCAAGGATAATTAAAGTCAAGAACTAAAAGTTGGAGTTCTCTCAGGAGATAATGGACTTCTTACAAGTATAATGCAGAGCAACTACTCTGTTTCTTTTAAAACAAATATTGGATATAGTGCCTCCTAAAATAGGGTCTCCTAGAGAAGGAATCACCAGGCTAACAAAAGGTTGTTAGTGTTGTTTCTCAATATTCAACTGGGGCACCAAGCCAGGTTAATGCTTTTATTTCACTGTTGCCCTGTATCCCATTAAATTCAGTATTGCCATTACTATAAAAGACCACAGGCTTCATTCTTTCTCTGCAAGGCCTCAGGACTTGCCAGGCTTTGTTCAAGCGTGTCTTGGCTTGCCTAAAGTTTTGCTTTAGCTTGCTCAGCTCTAACAGCAGTTTTTCTAGAGACCATGGCCATTATTGCCCTGTTTGTTTTCTTTGTTATAACAGTGTGGTAAAACCATTTTTTTTATATATAGACAAAACTTATTCTGCACTAAATGAAACATTTATGACCCCGAGATAATGATACATTGTATGGGGAGAGCAAGGCTGATATGATAGCAGAGGCCTTGGGAATGGGGACAGGGATGTAGTGCGAGGGGGTGACAGAGACATCCATCAGCACTGGAGACTCCCCCAAGGCTGGGAACAACCCAAACGGGCTGTTAAAGACCTGCACACCTGGAGCTGAGCAAAACAGCTCAAGAAGTTGTCTTGGGGCTGGAGCCTCACTGATAGCTGGAATTCGCACCACCCGTCCTGGGCATTGATCTAGTAAAGCTGTTAAGCCCACGCTTAACTTGAAAGAGCACCAATGGAACACAAAGCTTGAAGCAAACAGGACTTAGACGGAAGTTAAAGAAGCTGTCTGGACTGAATGGGTTGTTTATATAAAAGTATTACAGCTCTGTGAGGCTGAGCAAAGTTTTCCAGTTTCCTCATGATGAAGTAATATTACAAATACAAGAAGAATTACATTCTAAAAATGTATGTATATTTGTGAGTACAAACTTACAAATACTTTCTTACTTATGTTACACTGTTTGCTATATACCTACTCAAAATTTTATCGCCTTAATCTAAATGTTTGTGATTTAAAAATCACGTGCTTAAACATTAGTGACAAGGGCAAGCTAGTATCTTAGAGAAACTTGGTCTCAAACCAGCTTTTTTTTTGTTTGCTTGTTTGTTTTGGGTTTTTGGTGGTTTTGGGTTTTTTTCCTGAGGATTTATTGTTTTCTATAGTTTGGGGTTTTCTTCTATGTAAAATGGGCTGTTCTGTCCCCCACCCTTACAGTACAGCTGTATAACTTCACTAAACTGGATCATGCTCTTGAACCAGGCACTGCCCCGCTGAAATGCTGCTGGAGTCAGTATTTATGGTGTGAATTGCATAGAAATGAGGTGAGAATCTGACTGATTCCAGTAGCTCTGATCTGAAAACTGGAGGGAAATCCAGGGCTGCAGCTTCCTAAGCCTTCATGTAAAGATAACCAGCATCAAGTTGTCTCCTGTGCTCAGACAGAGAGTATTCAACTCAAAAATTCCCCATTATAACCTACTGAGATTTGGGTCCAGGGGCCCTTAGGTCCTACTGATGTGATGACAAAAGGGACCACAGATCTATTAGACTGATTCATCGTTGGTTGTCTTAGCTGTAAATTCATAGAATCATAGAATAGTTTGATGAGAAGGGACCTTTTAGAGGTCATACAGTCCAGTTCTCTCTGCTGGGAGCAGGCACACCTTCAAAAAGACCAGTTTTGACTCTATCAACCTGACATTGAACACTTGTAGGGACACAATGTCCACAACTTCTCTGGTCAACATGTTCCAGTGTTTCATTAGTCGCATTGTTAAAAAAAGGGGAGAAGACATCTTGCTCTTCTGCAATTCTGGATTATGTAATTTCAGTGCACCAATCAGCAGTGGGCTGGCAGTGGTCAGAAAACTGGAGAATTCATCTCTCACAGGCCAAGGATGAACTCTGTACAGCCAACGAAGAAGAGAAAAGTAGATAAATTCTGTCTAGGGCATATTAGAAACAGGTCAACCCTCATTAACTGTGTTTGGCTTTGACCCCACCATTACTTGCACTCTCATTCTTCTCCCAGTCTCAAAAAATATTTATTTCAACCTGCATAAAGGAGAGTAAAGCATGGAAAAATCTAACCAGAAACAGAGCAGAACATTTCTTGCCACTGGCAAAACCTCATGGCCATCCAATGACCGGATCTGGGCAGGGAGCGCGGCCAGACGAGCTCCCACATTCCCTTCAGAAGTACAGCACTCTGTGATGTCCTGACGGCAGAACCTTCTTCTGTTGTACAGCTGCAGATTGAAGGATCATCTCGATCCAAAACCCACATGTTTACAGTTAAAGTGTTCTTTTTTTCCATTCAAAACAGTCCCAGACAGGACGTGATGGACGCTGAGTGAAAGAGGGAACAACAGAAAGACATTGAACAGCTTTGCCCAAAGTCAAAGGATAGACTGAAAGCAGAAATGGAAAGAAAACACTGTGTACAAGTCTGAATAAAGAAGGAAATGGGAGTTTTGAATCACTAAATCACGGAAGATCGAAGAACATGACTGCTGAGGAGGGAAGTTTTCCAGAAATAGCGTGCTGCATGCAACAATTACTCCCTAATGCTGCCTTGCAGGCATGTGTGCAAAATCCCCTCAAAATCCCCACGTCCCCTGAGACAAGAACAGTGCCCTTGTGGCTAATGGTGGCTTTAAGACCTCCACACACATTGCAGAACTCACAGACAGCCCTGGCTGAGGGGAAAACCCACCTGACCCACCAAGCCAAAAGGGGAGAGATGTTGATAATCTGAATGAATTTGGCTGCTGTCTGTTTAAGCCAGGATACCCTGGGGGGTTGATCTGGGGACCACGTTCACCTCAGAAACAGAGCAGGAGCTCTGCTCCCTGTGGCTTCCCTTCCAGCAGCTGCCTTTCCATAACATCCAAGAGCCCCAGCTGCCTGCTCGAAGATACTCGTGCCCAGCACAGCCCTGGGGCAGCCCAGTGCCCCCAGCAGCAAACAGCAGGACAACATGCACCATCAGTGCTTCAAATCCACTGAGACAGGCCTGCATCACTGCCTTCCCACTTCTGCATGGTCAGATGAGAAGGTGTTCCCATGTGAAGATGTTTCGTGTTGCTGCTTGCCCAAGTACCTGCAATAAATATCTCACTTAACCTGAATTTTTTTTAAAAAAGGTAATTACCAAAAGACTTTTCCATTTCCAAACTTTGCCACTTCTGTGACAAAAAAAAAAAAAAGGTGAAAAATCACGTCTTTTTAAAAAATTGTTTGCAGCAAAAATAATGAAAGGAGAGCTGGAGCCCTTCCAAAGAAGAGACAGGAACTGTCAGGAAGCCTCGTGCCACTTCCCATGGTCCTGTGACTCAGAGGACTGCTCAGATCCCCATGATCTGAGAAGGTGTTCTCAGCTGTCATCCATGACCCTCTCACCTGCTACAGTGCAAGAACATTTATTCCATAAACCTTTACAGAGGTGTCAAATGTGTCAAACACGTCAAAACAAAACCAAGCCCTCAAACAGCAACGCCTGTGCAGGAAAACACGGCTACATCAGTTCTGCAAGAGGAAGGTGTTCTCCTTTCTGACAGAGCATTGCCTTTCTCTGATGCTGCAGGGTGTAACTTGGGTTTCTCCTGGTTCGCCCACATCCCAAGGAGGAGAGCAAGGATGCCTGGAACAGGTTAAAATAGACAAGTCAGCTCAGCTGCTCTTCCAGCCCACATGCTCCCAGCCTGGGCTGCTGTAACCTGGCACTCAGGGTCTTCTCAGAATAGATGCTACTGACAGCAACTGGCACAGAGTATCCCAGCTCATATTCCCACGGGAACCAAGAAATAATATCTTTCCAACTCTTTCCAGGCCATATTGACTTTTTATTCAGAGGATTTTTAAAAAGTATCTCCACAGGGTTTGGCTTGTTAAAGTGTTAGAGCTGCTGAACATTTGTCCACATTGATTGGCACCTAAAATAAACACAATTTACTTCTGTTTCTCCCCTCTGTCAGCAGCAGGCTTGCTCACATCTGGCCTGTCTGGTCTTGCTCTTCAAACAGAGAGAAAAGATATGCTGTATTTCTATTTCATTTCTGCCAGTTATTTCTTGCTTCTTTTCCTTCCTCCTTTGCTATAGTTAGATGAGCACAACCCAGCCTGTGCCCAGATGGCCAAGAAGGCCAGTGGCATCCTGGCCTGGACCAGCAGTGGTGTGGCCAGCAGGACCAGGGCAGGGATTGTCCCCCTGTGCTGGGCACTGCTGAGGCCACAGCTCCAATCCTGAGTTCAGTTCTGGGCCCCTCACTGCAAGAAAGACATTGAGGGGCTGGAGCGTGTCCAGAGAAGGCAACGGAGCTGGGGAAGGGTCTGGGACACAAGTCTGATGGGGAGTGACTGAGGGAGCTGCAGGTGTTTAGCCTGGGGAAAAGGGGGCTCAGGAGGGAACTCATCACTTTCTTCAACTACCTGAAAGGAGAATGTAGCCAGGTGGGGTTGATTTCTGCTCCCAAGTGACAGGACAAGAAGAAAAGGCCTCAAGCTATATAAGGGGAGGTTTAGATAGGATATTAGGGAAAAAATGTCCCCAGAAAGTGTGGGCATACATTGTAATAGGCTGACCAGAAAAGTGTTGGAGTTACCATCCCCAGAAATGTTCAAAATCATGAGTATATGGCACTTGTGGATATGGTTTAGTGGTGAACTTTGTGGTCCTGGATTGATGGTTGGATTTGATGATCTTAGAAGTCATTTGAACCTAAACAATTCAATGATTCAGTGATATCATAAAGAATCTTATGAGCATTTCCAGCTGTGCATAATGGTTCATGTTATTTCATTGACTGCTTCTTGACTTGAGATCTTCTTGGGGAGCCTGATCTTTATGCTGGGAGGAATCAGCACAGGTTGCTCCATCAGTGTGGTGAAAGGTGACCCTCAGATTTGTAGGAACCCGTAAAGGAAACCTTCCAGACATTTTGGGTGGGAGGTCTTGTATCTTGCTTGTTTTTTCCTTACTGTAAGTTCAGCTCTATATATACCTTTTCTTCATCAGCTGCCTAATTTTGAAGGCGTTGTAGGCAGCAAAAGACTCTTTCCTTTGACTTCTCTCACCTCAGCTCCAGGTGTGTTCTTGGAGGATGCAGACAGCTCTTCAGGATGGGTGTAACATTTGATTCTCCTGGAAAAAGTTGCAAAGATCCTCTGCCCTCTGGGTGATTATCAACACAGTGTCCCCTTTAGGCTCTGTGCCCTGCTCAGCAAGCTGGGGCACTTTGGGCCAGCTTCATCACTGCAGGAATGTCCTTCACAGGACACAGCTTATCCAGAGTGCAGGAGAGGCAGCTCTGGGAGGCTTGGGCTCAGCATGTGGGTTACACCCTTTGTGCAGCAGTCCCCACATCAGGGCTTGGGTCTGCCTTAGCACTTATGACAAAGCAAGGAAAGGTCATCTTGTACCAAAACCTCACAAATGAAGTGCAGCATAGCAGACACAGGCCTCAGAAAAATGTCTTGGGTGCTTTTGTTCTCATATGAACTCCAGCTCAGGGGTGCATCCTGCAAAAACAAGAAACTCCTTTCCCTCCTCCAGGGATCACACTATACCTTTGGATCAGTGCATCTCTGCCATGGGCAGCCCAGGGCATATTGACACAGGTCACAGTGGTTTCCATCTGTGGGCTCAGGGAGACAAAATGTGGCACTCACTGCACATGAAAAATGCCCCAAGATCAAACCCACCTTCACCCCAGTACCTGGTGAGAGGCTCTGTCCTGCCCCCGGCAGCACCCAAACGGCATCCAGGCTGAAACTGAGCATAGGCATCAAACGAGATCTCTGTTTTCTGATGTGCTATCAACAGCTAAAAATCATTAGATTTTTATGGTCATCACAGAGTGGGAGTGAAGATTTCTGAAGTGACCTGTGGGCTCCAGGTGCAGCTTATGCACTTGATGGAATCCAGCTCCTGCTGGAGTGAGGTCTGCAGCTGCATCAGGCAAAGCTGCACCCAGAGCAAACCCTATTTTAGATTTCTTTGTTCATCTAGACAACCAAAACATCAGAAGGTAAAATTGTGGCCCCAGGGAATTCAAATACTTCAATAAGACAGGATTTCATGTAAAAAAAAATCTATTTGCAGAGGAGGGACAAGAAACCATGTATTGATGGAAGAAATTAGTATGACCACCATATGTTTGTTAGGTATAATTTATTAGTTTTATTTTCTATGGTTAATTTGTAATAGAAGTATCATTACCAGAAAAAGATTGACATCAACCCTCAGCAACCAAGGTTTTATAAAGCATTTCTAGGAGAGCAACACATACACACTTCATCTCTATTAAAATGTTCCCTTTGTATTCTCCTTCGATTAAAAAAGAAAATCAAATGTCTGTTCTCACTGTAGTATCATATTAAACCACATGAAACAAAACGAAGCAAAGTCCCAAGCCTTTTGTACCCTGTGCTGTGTTCATCTGCTCATGTCTGTGCTCCTGTGGGTGTATTTTTATATCTGCCCAAGTCATCTCATGGCAACAGGGGAATTAGGGATGTGAGGGATTCCTGAGTGCTGAGTTTTGGAAACATGTTTATTGATAGGGAGTTATTTCTCGCCTTGGCATGTGAGCACAGTGAGGACTCCTCATCTTCCATGCAGGAAGCCCAGGCAGGAGCCAGGGTTGGGTCTGAGTTTTCATGACAGTCACGTAGGCAAGGGCTGTGTGGCTGGAGAGTACAAGCTACTGTGTCTGTAAGAAGAAATTATATTTCCTTCAGTTCTTAAAAGCCTGTAAAAGGAGATGAGAGCAGAGGACAAACCCTATGGCATGGTGCAGGAATGTTGCAGGTTTGATCGGTGAACTTATCCCAAAGGCTCTGCATGAGAGACAAGTGATTTACTTTAAAAAGGGGCAATTTCTCAGGCACAGGAATGGCAGGAGAGTAGGAGCCTGCCTACTGATCTGCTGAGGGCTCCTGATCTGCTCAAAAGGTGCCATATCCATGTGCTGATGTCCCCATCTCTCCTACTGGAGCAGAGCTGCTTGGTTCCACACTCACTGCCTACCCCTTAAAACCAATTCACTTTTTCATTCACACTGTCAGAGTTTATTAGAAAAAACAAAATTAAACCAGATGAACAGCATTTCATCTGCTTCATGTGCCTCTGCACAAGGAAGAACTTCAGCCAGTTCAAAAGAGACATTAGAAATGTCAAATGCGTACAAACAACATGAAGTTGGACCCTCTCCTCTCCTCTCCTCTCCTCTCCTCTCCTCTCCTCTCCATTTTTATGGCCTCATGGTTTTGTTGGCACAAAATGTACTATCTTCCCTGTGGAGTTTGGCACAGATACACACAGCTTTTCAGAAATTTTCTGTTTCATAGGGGTTGCTTTTCCTAACATGGTAGTTCCTTGCTTTGCTCCTTCATTTCTTGACTTCAAAGGCAAAGGAAGGTATTTTGTTTAAAGAAGCAGAAAAAGGATATTGATGAGAGCAGAGTGCATCCTCTCAGCAAGGTTTTTCCCTGGAACATGAAAATGCTCTTTCTGTGCTGTAGGATGCACCTGTGCCCTAGGAAGGTCTTCTCTGGCCCAGGAGGGAGGACAGAGATGTCCCTCCTGCTCCCAGGCACCCAGCACAGCGGTCCCTGGGGATGGACCTGCCTGGGACACGCTGGCTGCTCTGCCCTGCAGCCTGGGTGCATTGGGGACCACAGACAGCAGGGTCCTGTTGGCAAACACGTGTAAACCTGTGTACTTCCTAGTGGATTCACAGGGACTTCCAGGGAATGGGCAAAGGGGGGAGCGAGAGGAAACAGGCACATCCATCTCTGGTTTCCTCTCCTACAGTAAATTCTGGAGGTTAAAGCTACAAAATGCACATGACCCTGTCTGACCGTGGCCCTTGGCAAAGCAGCATCGCTCCCTCCCACCATGATTGCTCACAGGAGAAATGTGTTTATGTGCAGTACTGGTTCAGGCAATTAATTTGCAGCCACGATAATGAATCTGAGACCTCTTTGCCTGATTTCTGCCTGGCTGCCAGGCGCTGGGCTGTCTGGGCAGAGTCCCTAGTAAGTAATTTCCCTGCATATCTCTTCAGGCCAATAGGAAACTCCATGAGTCACTTTCCTCCCTTTTAACAGCAGTAAGCGACAACTGGGAATCAGAAACTTCCTGTGAAAACAAAGGCACAAAGCCTTGCCTTGACAAGTCTAAATCACAGCAAAATCTCTGCCAGCCCTCCAGCTAAGGTTGCTTCTCGAACTGCTCTGCTCTGGGCAGCAGCAGCCCCTCGGCTGTGCTGGATGTGTGGGAAGCCCTGTCCCTCCCCACAGAATCATGTCATCATTAAGGTTGGAAAAGACCACCAGGATCATTGAGTCCCACAGTTATTCCAGCACTGACAGGTTCACCACTTAACCATGGCCCTAAGCAACACCAACGCACTGTTGGAACATTTCCAGGGCAGTGATCCATTCCACCGCTTTCTTTGGCAGCTTGTTCCAATGCTTGACCACCCTTTCTGCAAAGAAATTTTTACTAATGTCCAATCTAAACCTTCCCTTAGTACAGCTTGAGGCCTTTTCTTCTTGTCCTATTGCTTTTTACCTGAGAGAAGAGACTGACTTCCACCTGGCTACAGCCCCCTTTTGGGCAACAGTGAAAAGTGAGAAGGTCCCCTTGAGCCTCCTTTTCTCCAGCATAACCACTTCCACCTTTCTCAGCTGCTCCTCACAGCACTTGTGCCCCAGACCCTTCCCCAGCCCCGCTGCCCTTCTCTGGACACGCTCCAGCCCCTCAATGTCTTTCTTGCAGTGAGGGGCCCAGAACTGAACACAGGATTGGAGCTGTGGCCTCTGCAGTGCCCAGCACAGGGGGACAATCCCTGCTCTGGTCCTGTTGGCCACACCATTGCTGATCCAGGCCAGGATGCCATTGGCCTTCTTGGCCACCTGGGCACACCCTGGATCATGTTCAGCTGCTGTTGACCAGCGCTCCCAGGGCCTTTTCCAATGGGAAGCTTTCCAGCTCTGCATCAATGTTGCATCCATACCCCTAAACTGAGGGGTGCTAGGGGATGTTGCTGGGACAGAAAAGGTGAGCTCTCAGGGCTGATTTGTTCGTAAGCTCATTGACATTTGTTGGCCAGGACCAACCAGTACACAGCCAGCAGGTTTTGGGATATGTTCAGGAGTTCACATGGGCCAGATCTCATTCCCTCTGGTCAGTGGTTGCCCCAGGGGACTGGCCTTGGCAAAGGAACCCTTTGCACCCCTGTTGTCATATGGGAGGCAGGAGGCTTCCCAACATTATTACATGAAATCCATGCAAAAGTGGCAGCACAGAAGGTCCTTGGGGGTTTTCACATCTGAAAGGAGCACAGTACTGTCAAGCTAAACTGAACCTCGGGTGGATTTTGAGAATCATGATTTGAGGTTGAACCTGCAGAAGTGGAGACTGATATTCCAAAGTCACTTATGAATCTAGTCTGTGCTCTCAGTTACTGTTGAAGGGAGTGTACAGAAGGGGGGGAGATCTTACTTATACATGACAGCATAAGATGTTTTTCTTGTCAAGTGTTGGGCAGCATTGCCCAACACATCAAGCAAAAGATCACTCCTTATCAAACAGAAAACTCTTTAGAGCTCAAAGAAAGATTTGTTCCAAGGATCTGAGCTAATGTCTGAAAGCATGGCCTCAGCCCCCCCAGGTTC
This sequence comes from Turdus rufiventris, assembly GCA_013186435.1. Taxonomy (NCBI): domain Eukaryota; kingdom Metazoa; phylum Chordata; class Aves; order Passeriformes; family Turdidae; genus Turdus; species Turdus rufiventris. The sequence continues at coordinate 1,771,473 of PYHW01010466.1, read as the reverse complement.
CCAGGAAAATCACTTTGCATTGCTACACACACTGTTTTATTTGGACTAACTCTCATTTCTCTGAAAATATTCTCCTCCCATTCCAATTATTACAGCAAAATAATGTAAAACTAATTCATGGAATCAAAAATTAATCCCATGCTGAGTGGTATTATGATTGCTGGAGCAAGCAGTAATTCCTGCCCAGCATCCTTGTCTGTGTACAGATCAAAGCCAGCACTAAAGCCAAACACATCCTCAGCTAAGGAGGGCAGCCCCACCACTGCTGTTCCCAGCTGAGCAAAAGGGCTGAGCTCGCCCTGCTGGATCATCTCTGGAGTTTACATGCCCTGGAGCGGGGATGCAGATAATCTTCAACAGCTGTAGGTGACCGTGGGGTTGAATGAGGACCATGTGGATGAAGGGGTACTGACAGGTGAGCAGAAACTCCAGCTGAGGTGAGCAAGACTTCAGCACTCACCTTCCCACAGAAGCACTGCGAAGGCTGCTATCCAGGCTCCCTCTTTCCCAGAGACACATGAAGCCTGAAGGCATGCTCACAGACAGCTGACCATCAGAGACTGCACAGAGATGAGTTCCCAGGCAGGCCAGCCTGTGAAGGGCACTATCAAAGGGGAGGTTTTCCATCAGAGCAGCTTTGTTCTGTGTGTTGTACATGGCTGGGAGCTGCTGGGCCCAGCTCTGACAGCAGCAGCCAGTCTGGCTCAGTCCTCTTTGTTGGGACTGCTCTAATCCACCCATTCTCCAAGGCATCAGAGGCAGCCTGCGGTGGTGAGTGGCCTTGGGCTTAACAATCCCCAGTTTGTTCTTGTGGCCACTGGTTTCCTGCCTGGGTTCCAGCAGGCTGTGCCTGGGCAGCTTGAGTTGGTCCCATACAGACAAACCCATATGACAGGTGATGCCTTTTGATCCTTGTGAGCCTGCAAGCATGAAGCAGAGCTATCAGAGCACACACCAGCTTTTTCACTTCCTGACATCCCCTGTGTGAGCGACACTGCTTTGCTTTTGGGATCCACAAGAGTTTGTGCCTCGCTGACTGTGTGGGACAGAGCACCTGAGTGAACAGGACACCTGCTGATTTCTAGGACACCTCCTCGCTGTCCCTGTGACCTTGCAGAGGATTAGGCTGTAGTTATAGAAACCAACTGGAACTGGGAAATCAAGGCCATGTGCCTTCAGAGATTGCTTTTGTGAACTGACATTTTGGTCACCTTTTCAACTCGTTGTAAATGGTCACAGGAAAGGAGTTTCCCAGTTGAGTTACATGTCACAGTGAGGGGAAAAATTTCTTTTATTTTTCATGTGTTTTACAGCCAATAGACAAAGAGCAAAGCAACATTTCTGGGTTCTTCAGAACTAAGTTTTTTATGTTTGTCTCAATGCAGTGCAATCAGCAGCACTTTACGGTGGGACTCACACCAGATCTGTTCATTCCAGCCCCTTCTTGCAAGCTTTTACTGCCTGTAATGGGAACCAGGCTTTCATTCTAAAATACTAGGAAAATACAGAAAAAAAGCCTTGCTTTTGTTCCTGACCCTGTGTGATCAGGTCTTCTGTAAACTTCAAGCAGGCCTGGGAACAGTCTCATCAGGTCCTGCTCCAACAGCCATAGCAGCATTTTTTATGTCTCTGCTGTGGCAGCTGAGGGAAAAAAATATCTATTGGATTCCACCAGCATGAGAAGATTAATCATTTGCCTGGATTTCCAACCAGACTCCTCTACCCTGGGTAAAATTTTGGCATTAATGTCTAAAATTCTTCTGACTATCCTTCATTTTAATTAGCAACTGGAAATCTCTCCGGTCTGTGCCAGTGAAAAAAAAATTAGTTCTTGAAATGAAAATGGGCTCTAATTCACATTTCTGCTCGCCACATTCAAAGTAGCCTGTTGGTAAAACAAGTGTCCTGTTTGATGGAAAAAAGGTGAAAAAGGTGAGTGCTGTGTCCTGAGTCAAGTGATCCCATTTCAGTGTGGCTAAAGGCAAGGGAGAGCACTGGGTGATTTTGCCAGTATATCCACAATGGCAGTTATAGGCTTCTTATGGGGGGGGAAATTATTGCCTTAAATCTTGCTGTTAATGTATCTACAGGATAAATAAAACATCCTGGGTCTGCTATTAAATACAGTAATTTCACGATTATAAGCCGCACCATTTTGACTAAAATTTTGGTCTGAACCCGAAGTGCGGCTTATAATCAGGTGC
>PYHW01010466.1:1742690-1768751 GCA_013186435.1 Turdus rufiventris | reverse complement strand
AATGGGATGCAGTAATTTTATCAGTCCCACAGTGGGACTCAATAGGCCATTAGCAGAAAATGACTGGCTGGAGGAAGGATGGGTTGTGAAAAGATAAAGAACAATGCCCTGACTGGTTTCATGCATGGCCCATTAGCAGAATATCTCCTGCAGAGATAAGGATCACTGCCCCCACCCTCAGGAGATGGTGATAGAAGATATACCTTTTAACACACCCTGTATTGTGCGGCTTATAATCAGGTGCGGCTTATAATCGTGAAATTACTGTAATAAGAAAACCCATGAAACTGTGTGGCTTAAGGAAAAGTGTCATATTTTTCTGTTGCATTCCCAAAGGCGTGAAGTAAAATGTATTGGTTTTGGCAAAGGAGGTGACTTGTGAGGCCTGTAAGTTGAGAGAAAAGCCAATCTGCAAATGGAAACCTCCAGATCAATATTTAGGCACAAAGCTACAGCCACCAAAATGATTTTGCTGACCCAAACTGCATTTTGCTACATCCCCCTTGTGCTGTGCTTCTGCACCACAGCAAAGTCTCAAAACCCTGATGTAGAATCACATAGGTTGATAAAAACCTCTAATGCGATAGAGTCCAGGGTGTGTGGCTCTTCCCTGCCAGCACACAGGGAGATGTGGTTTGCTCTGTTTAAAAAAGAAACAGTAACATCGACTCACACTACCTCACTGCGCAGCCAAGGGCAGAGCTGGAGTTGCCAGCTGAACTCCTCTGGTGTTACCTCTTCACTGACATTGCATTAAGACTCTATTTTGCACAAATTTAAATGCTCAGTCACAGTTCTGGCATTCCTTCACCACCAACAATCACTTCCAGGGCTAATGCCTGCCAACTGAAGGAGCGTTCACTTGGATTAGGTATAAAAAAGAAGCTTTTTACAAGGAGGGTTGTGAGGCACTGGCACAGGTTGCCCAGAGAGATGGTGATTGCCCCATCCCCCTTCAAGGCCAGGTTGGATGGGGCTCTGAGCAATCTGGACTAGTGGAAGGTGTCTATGGCAGGGAGCATTGGAACTAGATGGCCTTTAAAAGGTTCCTTCCAACCCAAACCACTGTATGATCCTATGACTTCATTTCACTTACGACTCCAGAGAGCTTATTAACAACATGGCCAAAAAAGTCACTTTTAAAGCAGCAACTGTTTATTATTGGGAAGAACATTAGGACTTTATTTTTTTTTTCTCTTATATATATTCAATTTGAATAAAAATAATTTAAAAATTTTTAACTTCTCTTTACATTACATGAAAATAACTGAATAACTGTGAATTTTGGAAGCGAGAAACATAGACAAAACTGTTATTTAGCTGCTGAGATGTAGTAATTGGATTTTTTTCCCAAAAAAACCCCTCAAATAGAGAAACAATCACAATTGTCATTCCAGTGGAGAAACTTAATCCATCTATAAAATATCTTTAAGTTTGAATGGTATATAGTTACACTAGAAAGTATTCATAATATAGTGTGTGAGTCCAAATATATCGCCTGAAATATATAACCTCTCAGACTTAACAAGGTCAAATACTTTAGACCATATTCCAGTGGAAAAACACTACAAATCTCTTACAATCCTTTTAAAGTTCTTGTTCAATTAACTTCTGTTTCCTCTTAAGGAATTCTAATATAATTCCAAGCAACAAAATACTGCATACAAACTAGCTTGCAGAACTTTATTCACACTAAATCGGACAACCACTGTTTAAAAGGATGAAGCACCTTTAGTAACAGTGACAAAACATCACTGTTAGTGTAGCTGATGAAGCAGATTTTGTGCACAAGTTGGTAAAATTTTCATGACAAGAAATCTCATAAAAATTACTGTATATTCGGTATTAAGAAATTCAGCTAATTGGAATCAAAATATGCTTATGGCTGGGGTAGGATTACAGTGTTACAAGACAAAGAGTCTACTAATTAGTCCAGTTCGTATTATCTGATAAAGACTTCCAACAAAACACTGATTTCTTCTTTTTTTTGTGTTTTTAAAATACCTGCAACCTACTGCAATTTCCCTGGCTTATCTCGTCTCTTTTCAGTTCAATGTGAATATAGTTCATCTTTTCATTAACTACTAGGGTATGAACACCATTCAGCACCACCTGAACAGGTTATAATTTTAATAAGCCCAAAAAAGCAAAGAAAAAAAAAAGCAATTAGCATGTCAAGGTCTCACTTTAGAACACAAATCTGCAGAAATATGTACAGTAAAAATGAGATGGACTTCATGTAGGTAGTTATTTGCATTGAGTACCATGTCAAATTTAATGTAACTGTGCCAGTCGTGGGTCTGATGGCCCGATGGAAAACCACTCTTCACCAATTACAAGGAAAAAAGACTATTAATGATTGTCAAAACTGTTCTCTGTAACAGGCTAACCTCAGGGGTCAGCTCTCTTCCAGAGAAATGCTTGAAACACTGGCTGGTGCTGCAGCCCAACAAACAACCCGATGCGACCTAAGGCGACGATGTCAAACCCTTTCAAAAATAAACATTTTGCTTCAGTGTATTTTAGCTGGGGAGGGGGTGTGTTTTGCTTTGTTTTGTTTTGTTCTTGGCTTTTTTATTTTTGTAACTGTCTGCTGTTTCCAGCACCGTCTCAGAGGCTGGAACGTTTCATTCCTTCCTCTGCCAGCTGTGTCCTTTTCCACTTGGCAGATGCTGACCACCACACCCGCCGCTCCTTGGCGCGCAGCAGCCACCGGTAACGCCTTCTTGTTTTCCTTGTCTGTTATACACCCTGGAATGTGATTTCTGAATCAATATGCATTTTCTTTCCCTAAGGAATGCCTTATTTTGCAACCACAGTTGTGTGAAAATACCCTAATTTTAACTAATGAGGAGGTGGTGGCTCTTCTGAGACAAAGCAGTGATGCAATTTATAAAACCAGGGAGGCATTTTCACCAGACTGCAACATTTTTAAGATCAGGTAAAATTTTGAACCTAAACTATGACAGTTGTCTTCCTTTCTAAATTAAGAATTACTTTTAGTTTTACCAAAATAATATTCTACTGGTATGAACTATGAATTTTTGAAATTATGAAGCATATTTATGTTTTACTTCTCTTCTCTAAATATATTACTCATTTGTTTAATTCATTCAGGATTCTACCATACTGTCAACCAACTATAGTAATCCAGAAATGTTTTCCGCTTATGGAAGGGGCTTAATCACTAAGCCACACCTTCCTGCAAAGCTTCAGTATTTCTGATTGGTAAAAAGCATTTCTCATTGAAGTAATACTGAAGTGAAGCCCTACCCTCCTCCATATATACGACTGTCAAGTTAATTAACTTTTCAGGACAAAATGCTGATCACATTCAATGACGAGCCACACTACTGTGTTCAAGACAACTCCAGCGGTAGCTCTGGTGGCACAACTGTGTATCTTGGGTCAAGCTTAGGCGTGAAATCCTTGAAGTTCTTAGATGCTTCTGTACCAAACACATCTAAAACTTTCCTGTTCATGAGAGCAAACCTGTAAAAGAAAAGACAAGAAAGAATGAATGCATAACTGACTTACTTATGAAAAAAAAAAAATTTTCATATCATGAAAGTTTACCAAAATCTATGACATATCAGCTTCAACCTGCACTGTTCAGAGATTGAGAGTTTTTCACCTCAGGCAATAAAGATTTAAAAAAAAAAAGGCATTTGAAAAATGTGGCTAGCAGTATTTGTGTAAGTGTACTTCAAATAATGCAACTTACGAAAAAGGGGAAGAGTCCCCTTCTACTTTTAATTCCACAGAAACACAGTCTAACCAAAATTTACTACTGTTCCCTTTCACTCCAGCAGAGCAAACTGTGGCCTTGCTTGCCCAAGTCTGGATGCCAATTTTAGGGGTATTACAACCTATTTCCATTTTGTTCTTCTTCACTACTATAGAATGAAAAGTGTATGAAAAGTCAAGAGAAATTCCCTTTATGAATAGAGTGTCACAATTACAGAGATTTGCTTCAGATAAAATAACTGAGCAGAACAGAATTTCTATTCCTTCTTCTCTTTCAACAATGGCAAGTTTAGGATTAGAACAAAATGAAAAAATGCAGCCAAAATTGGACATCTGCACTGACATCATTCCCTGTATCATGTTTGTATGGCCTCAGAGGTTGCCTGAGGACTGCCTCCAGGCATCCCAAGGAAAGCTTCCCACTAAATCTTGCAATGTATTCAATCACCTCATGTGTGTACTGTGCCACAGGGAGTGTAGGTTCAACATGCTCCAGGGACTGGCCTCTGATTTCACTTCTATTTTTACAGCCTGGAGAGCTTGCTGTCACAAGAAACATTACCTTTTATAACCCCATTCATAAACTGATCAAGATTTGGACGCCTTGTTCCTGCCACACACTGCACCAGGGTAAGTGTACACTTCACTAAACTGTAATTCTGTAAGTCAGTTACAGCAAGATCTATTTTTTAAATAAAGTATTTTTAGATTCCTGCAGCAAATAGGAAAAACACCCAGTATGATATTACAGTGTATTTATGATTATGATCAGTGAAAATTTTTCATTAGTTTTCCAAGAAAAAAAAATATCCTTTCCCAACTGAAACAGTTACAATGAAAGTACTGAAAGTATTCTTAGGAGATATTCTGACATTTCCAGTAATGCTTTTAAACTCATAGTAATATCATGTTCTCAATCATTGTACATACTGACTTCTTCAACATATATAGTTGTTTACTGCATTCTTCATGTTCCAATGGAATGTGAAAGTATCCCACCCTCCAACTGAACTAAAAGGACTTCAAGTAAAACACTCATCTGCTAAATAGTCTTCACTAGAGTTAAGTTTGCTCGTGTCATTACACTAAATCCAGCAATGTCACTTCAGCAAAGAACTTCAAGAGTATTGGAAGCCACTTGAAAAGCAAAGTAAATCCACAGGAAATTAGCCCTCATGAACTTCTAGGGCTCACCTGTTGGCAGAATGACACAGAAAGATGAGGGTGATCAATGACAGGTTTAGACAAACCATAACACACCCTATGTACATACCTGCCCTTCGTTAGTCGTAAAAGAAATTTCCAGTAAGAAGGTCTCAGGTTCTGAACTTCCATGACAGCCTGCAAGGAGAGGATTTTGTCAGAGCCAGCTGACAGTGTCAGGTAACAGCTTCATCTGCTACATTAGGTTGCCAAAATCAGCAGAAGGATTGTTATGGGACTCATTTTTACTGTCCTCTGCTGAATTCAATGCTCTGTATGACCACCACCAACACAGACTGATATTCCCAGAATACAATATTTTACCAGTGGTGACAATTAACTTTCATCTCCTTGGAGAAAGCAACAACAATCATTATTCCTATGTAAATGACTGTGGACTGGTGGATGCCAAATTTACCTCCTGCTTAATCCCCTATCCATTCTGCATTTTGTGATCCACCATTTCTTGTAGTCATATTTATAGTTCATGTTACATTATCTTCAATAATATCATATAGCCAAAATCCATGTCTTCTCTCTATTCTATAACTTCTGTGGATCACTTAGAAAAATAGTGAATACCAAACATTTCAGTGTAGATCCTTCTTCTCATTTCTCATTCCTTCTGCCTGCTAAACCTAGCAATTTGTTTCTAGTCTTACATTCGTTTTCCAATTAGTTATTAAGTAACCAAAAAGCTCTTCTTTTCTCATATGAACATTTGTCTGTTAGTCTGACGTGATTGTCCCTGACAGCAGTATTTTGGAGACCTTCAGGCACATCCCAGGCACTAAAATATCAATTCACTTTGAAATCAAACTTAAGAGATATTCCCAAGTACATGGGAACAATGAGGAGGAGGAGTATCTCTTCAATGTTCTGTTAAGCACAAGACTGCATAAGATTGCTTTAGGGTCATTTAATATTTTCTTTATTGGGGACCACAAAAAATATTAGTCATGGAGGTCCAGAGAATATGCAGGGACATTTCAGCAGAAGGTCTAGAAATGGTGAGATGTAGTAGAATAGTAGCGCTATTTGAGTAGCACTGAAAAGTTGCTTTTCCTGCTGATGCCAACAATAAAAGGACTGAGGGTAAAGTCATGCAGCTAACTTAGGAAGTGCAAAAGATGGTAACTACAGCTTGTGTCAAATGTAACACTGCAGGGTTTTTACTATTTTTTGCAGAATTTTTTCAACTAGGCAATAATAATTTAAGTCAGTGGAAACTTTCAGTTGATTTAAAAAACATAAAATATTGTACTATAGTTTGCCTCCTTGAAAAACTGTCCTTTTACATGCTCATGGAAGTTCATACATTAATGGGTGAGTGTATTTTAAGATTATTTCCAAAGAATTCAATGCTTTGCATAATGTATTCAGCTATAAGCACAGGAGAAACTGAATCCTAGAAATGACCTTCCCACAGTGACACTCAAAACCAAGATGCAGAAGTCCCAGGATGCAGGAGCAAGATGCTGTGAATCACTACATCTCACCATCTTTTCTGTAAAACTATGTCCCTGTGCTCCTCTTTTCATTCAACATTTGATTTAAAGAACTTCATGTTCTGTTAGAGAACATACTTACCGCCTGAAAGCATATTGATGTAGAAATGGCATAGATGATGCTGTCTGCATGAGGGAAATAGGGAACCTTCCCTGATTCAATGCCTTTGAAGTATATAGTCTGTAAAAATAAACAAAAAATGTTGAATGCAACAAAATCGAAGTATCTTTTTACTTTTTATTTTACCTTTTGTATTTTTTATATGCCCACAAATGTGATGTTGATTAGGATAGAAGTTGCACAAGAACAATCTAACAAAAGGCTATTAATGCACAGAACAGGACTAGCAACAGCTTGGGTGTTACACAACCTAAAGATAAAAAGGGGCAAGTTACCTCTGTTAAATTCTTCATTTTAAAAAAGCAAAAGAACAATGCAATAACTATTCCAACAAAGTGAATATTCACTGTTCTTAAACAGCTTGAAATCACATACTTTACTTTCTGAGAAAACATGTACAGTTTATTTTCCTGGGCACAGCCTGACCTTGCAAAGCAGCACACGCCTCTTTGGTCAGTTACCCTTGGCTTGCGTAAGATGATAAAAGTAGTAAAAAAAAAAAGAAAAGAAAAAAAAAAGAAAGAAAGAACACACAGAGCTTTTCTTATTTCACTGTAGCCACGACATCTCAAAGTCCAGAGAAAATTACCAGCAATGTAAGATAATACTGAGATAATATAGTTTTTTTACAACTGGTGTTCTGAAAGTCAGTATGGATAACTCAGATTTGCATTTATACAACCAATAAGAGCCTGCCTTCAGAGCTTGGTCTGGGTTAACCAGGAGGAGGAACAGAAAGTATCTTCCCTTTATATGTTTAATTTCACGCGTAACAAAAAAAATTTCTTCCTTTTATGTTCTTTAACATGAATTCTGCTCTGGTAATGGAAGTGGATAAATATCACTAGAGAACAAGGCCTTCAAGGTCTGCAAGACAAATTAGTGATTTAGGTATGATGAATAGTGAGAGAAATTATCAACTCATTCCAGTGGTGGTGTTGGGCAATTAACCATGACTAAGTCTCAGCTTTCTGGAAAAATCACAGTAAGAAATCAAATGCTGGTTAGAAAAGTATACCCAAGATCTGTAACTATTTTTTTCCCTGGACTTCTAGTTTTAAGTTCAGACAAATAATTCAAGCCTGAGGAATGGTAATTAGAACAAAGTTCATTCCAAAGCTGGGAATTCAATCAGCTGTAGTACACTGACAAACAACTTCAGCTATAGACTAAAACCTAAGCTATTTTTAGTTATCTTAGACTGTTGAATGCCAAAATTAGGGAACAAAGGCAGGAAGTTAAGCTGTAGCTTTTGGCAATAAATCTGCAATTAAGGACTAGGTCTGATTTATGTTTCTGGCAGAACAGACATTCTTGGAACTTTCTGATTTAAAAAATCTGAAAAAACTACAAAGAAAAGGGTTGTCAGAAGATTAAAAAAAATTAATGGAGAATATACATGAAGACCAGTGCATAAGGACATGCAAAATGAGTCAAAGAAAGAAAGAAAGAAAGAAATTAGACCACATGGCAGCATTGCCTCTTGGCACACATGTACTGCAACACCATCACCATACAACTTTGTATTTTACTGAAATTGCCTGACAAAACTCCTCAAGGCCCTTTTCTTTTCTTCTGCCTTGAAAAAAATAGATGAAATGAAGACCTCTTTTAGGAGGGTAACAACTTACCTCTACTAGTTTAGACACCAGATACATAGAGATAGTTGTACTTTTGTAAAACATCATAGAAATTCCTGCTAGACACCCTGTAACAATTAGAAAAGCATTGTTAAGGTTGTGATTTGCATTGTTAAGGTCACTGTTGTGTGTCAGCCCAACAAACACTGCACAGGACTATTTATTTCTGTTGCTACAGACAGCACAGTTCAGTGATGTTCTTTTGCTACCCACCCAAATATGGTTTGTATCACTAAAAATAGAAAGTTTCAGAAAACTGAAACAAATCTGTACTTCAGTGCTCAGGAGCACACTATCAAATTTCTCTCTTTTTTGTGGGATGAAAGATCTCTGTGGTTGCAACACATGACAGATGCACATGAGGGAAGGGCCTCACCACCACATGAATTTCATGGTAAAAGCATCTTTCTTTGGACTCAGTGGAGCCCAATGTGTATTCTGTCACATATGGAAGAGTCAGTATTTTCATCTCACATCTCTACAACTGCAAATTAAAGGACAAGTTTATATTTATGCACACAGTAATGTACTGTCCTTGGAGCTGACCATAAACTCCACATTTGACTGCATTTACCTTACAATTTTAATTGCAACTCTTTGACACTACTTGAAACATCACTGCCACTTTGACACAGCCTTGATATATATAAGAATAGGAGCAAAGTCCTGTTTTCAACACAGAAGCCTGAAAAGGGAATGGCAGGACAGACAAGAGGAATACTTACAGAGTCCCAACACACACAGCACAAACTTTCCATGGACTCACCAGCTACAAGTGCATGAAGCTCATCATCTAGGTTTCGCACCCAGCGCAGGAAGCAACTTGTACCCTGTGGGTGACCAGAATGCAGGCTTAGCTCTCCTTATTCCTTAGAACACACAGACTAGAGGTATTCCTTATAAGCTAGTAATACAGCACACAGCATGAATTAAGAGTGTAGTGTGATAACAGCCATAATCACAGATTCATGCAATGGTTTGGGTTGGAAGGGACCTTAAAGATCATCTCGTTCCATCTCCCCCTGCCATGGGCAGGGACACCTTCCACTACAGCAGGTTGCTCATAGCCCCATTCAGCCCGGCCTTGAACACTTCTAGGATAAAGCAATCTTCTACTTGGTAAGGCAGTAACAATAAAAGGAAATTTAATTGATAAGTGAGGAGGCAAACTTTCCTATTGTAAACGTCTTGTAAGGGAAATGTTAAATCACGCTGTAATTTTTTAAGAGCTGTAGAAACTTCTATTATTGAGATACATTATGTCTGATTAGGTCATCTTTACCACATCAAGATACACTAAATTACATAAAAAAACTACAAGAAATCAACACGACTGAAGAACAAGCTTTTTAAAAGCACTGGTGATACTAAAGTCCAGACAGTTGGACATACTACGCATAACATTTCAGTGTCTTAAATTTACAATTTACTGCTGCCATTTCTTTCAAATCAGAGAGCAGATTAATCTGAATTTCAATCTAATTTCAATCTAATACCAAAGCTAATCTTGAATTCATGTCATTCTCATTTGCCAATCTGTCTAAACTCTTTCCCATTATAAAGGTTTTTTGAAGTACATACCAAACCTTCAGAGATTTTTTCACGCATTTAATAAATTCTGGAACTAGGAAAACATATTAATCTAAAAAAGTAGAACTCCATATTCCCTTGGATCCAAAATGCACCAAGCATTTAATTTTTTTTTGCCCTGGTCCAATTTTTTTGAGTGACTAGAATCTTTGCTGCCCTACTTGACTATTTAGAGTAGAAGAAAAATATAAAATTCATTGTGTAAATTATGAAATGCAAACAGTAACATATAGTAGACCATCGAACTGGAAGATCATTTAGCCTAGAAAGGACATTTAAGATCAAGTCCAACTGTTAACTTAGCATCCACCAAGTCCACCGCTTAAACCACATCCCCAAGAGCCACATCCACACACCTTTTGAATACTTCCAGAGATGGCAATTCCACCACTTCCCCTGACATCCTGTTCCAGTGCTTGAAAACACTTTAAGTGAAGGAAGATTTCCTACTATCAAATCTAAACTTCTCCTCGGCAACTTGAGGTCAATTTCTCTTGTCCTATCTCTTGCTAATTAGGAGAAGAGACTGGCCCACACCTGGCTGCAGCCTCCTTCTAGGCAGTTGTAGAGTGAGAATGTCCTCCCTGAGCCTCCTTTTCTCCAGGCTGAACACCCCCAGCTCCCTCAGCCTCTCTCCATCAGACCCTTGTGCTCCAGACCCTTCCCCAGCTCCGTTGCCCTTCGCTGGACACGCTCCAGCCCCTCAAAGTCTTTCTTGTAGTGAGAGACCCAGAACTGGACACAGGATTGGAGGTGTGACCTCAGCAGTACCCAATACATACTTTAAAAATAGCAATTAAAGGTCAGAATATGTCACCCTCATAAAATGCGTATCCACTGGGATGAATTGCACCTCTCAGTTGGAGCTTTTAAACACATAAAAATCTTTCTCGCTTTCGCAATTTAAAGAATTTTCTTACCTAAAGGCTTTTTACTTAAAGTTTAAGCCAAAAAATTTAACTTTCAAGCAAACTTTAAACAGCTCATTTGTACTTTGCCATCAAAAATTTTAGACGCTGTAACCCACAAATTCTTGTCCCTCAATTTAATTACTCATCAAGTGAAATGTTGTTTTGCTTATGTGTAAGACCTCCTTTATTATTTTTCACTAAATAATATTTACCCTGAATAATAAATAATACAGCATGATCTTGAATTTGCAGAGCAAGTAAAGACCTAGTTACAAAATGCCATGTGATTAAGAATACAAAAGTGCAAAAGACACTTCAGCACTGCACTGTGCAATATATTCTGCATTAGCACATGTGCTTTGCCACATTCTCCCTTGGTATATTCTGCATTAGCACATGTGCTTTGCCACATTCTCCCTTGGCATAAATAAACATAATTTGATTAATTCCAACAATGCTGTATGAATGCATAACAGTCCACAATCTGTCATCTTATAATGGGGTAGAAAGGATAGACTTCCAGGCAGTAAGTGCAATGTCTCCTCAGCTACACACTGTATGTTCTGCAGTCTCCTGCTATTTAGTGTCAAGTAAGAATTCCAGATATGTGAGCCAACAAAATCTGCACATGGCTTCTCTCTGGCAACACAGACACTACTGCAGTCACTACTTGTGCCTGCACTAAAATGCTTTTGTGAGGCAGCAAATCCCTCTGAAATCTGAATTCACTTCCTCTGAAGTACTCTCTATCTCCTGATCTTGAAAACAAACTGCAAAATCTATCAGGTTTATTTATAAATTACGGAAAAACACATAGAATAGAAGAACAGCTTTCAGTTTACCGTTTGATTACTGCAATATATAAAATTTGTAAGTGACATGCTCTAGGAAACAGTACCAGTACTATAAGCAGCTTGACTTCTTAGCTCTTTGTGATATTCTGAAAAGTGAAATAAAAAACACAGCATTTGTCATTTCTGTATGCTGTAATAAACTTACTTTGTATATACTGACAAAAGATCCCAGAAAAGCTCCAAGCTGGAAATTTTCCTTGTTGTAGAAGAGGGAAAGTAGCCGTGATGGCTGTGTAAGCAGATGTCGGAAGGTGGAAGGAATCCGAAGGCAACACTGGATCAGGTAACCAATGCTAAACATCCTAATGAAGCCCTAGAGAAAAGAAAGACAGATTTTGTGGTAAGAAACCACAAGTTCTGAAAAAGGAAAAGCAAAAGCTTCTACAGAATGTTTTTGTTTTCTTACATGGAATAGTTTAAAACCCACTCTGAAGGTAATATGTTAAATGCATAAATGTATCCTATCCCCACCTCCAAACTCAAGAGTTTTCTTTTCCCACTAACCCTGTAAAATAGCAAAAAATGGTAAAATCCCAGATAATTTACTCTTCTTTTAATTTCTGTGAATTTCTGAAAGATTTCAAGAGAGAGCCTTCTCTTCTACTCCAAAATTCTGTCCTTTGAAATAATCTTGATGACTTCATTTCCAGGTTACTGACCAGCTTTTTAACCACAATTGGGTTTATAGAGGAAAGCAATGCAGTGGGAAAAAAAGAGCACTTCTACACTCAAATGTCTGGAGAAAACAGTAAGGTGGAAAAAGTCCACCAAAAATAAATTTCAGAAAGTGTGAGAATTAGAAGTTAACCCTGGTGGCTTGGCACATGCTCACGGCCTTTGCCTCAGCCAAACATGAGGTCGTGAGATGCCTGCAGCAAGGGAAAGGGAGAAACTTGAAGAGAGTTCATGTGCAGAGCTACTGAAGAAAGATAAAATGGCTTCCAAAGAATTTACTTACCATTCCACCTTGAATAAAGATCTGTTTTCTTTTTTTAACATAACACAAAACCACACTCACTTTTTTTCCCAAATTATTCCCCCCAGTTTCTTCTAACTTCCTCCAAGGCTTCCTACCATTATTCTTACTCTAAGGTGTACTTTTTTTAATAATTCAAAATAAATTTTACCCAGATTTTGTTTGGAAGATGCTTTATGTGAAAACTATTTCTGCATTTACCTGCAAATAAGGCAAGCACCTTATTCAATTACAGTAACAGGGACATAATTCCAGAGACAAGGAAATCTGACTGAGCAACCTTTCAGACTCAGAAACTTAAACCATTTTTGCCTCCTAAAGAACTTTATAATGCATCATAAAGCTCATAAAATTTTATTGTGGTTAAACATCCAGTAATAAACTCTTCCTGAAGCAGTTACTCTTCCTGCTACTCAAGAAGTGGTTTATGAGAATCAAGTGGAAGAAAATAAGTCGTTCAAAGATCCAACAGCTTTTTTTTTTTTTTGACTGAAAAAATTCCATTCCTTCATGCCATTATAAAAAGAAAAAAAAAGTCCTAAATCCAGCAGTTATGAACAAAGCCCAAAACAAGAAACAAGAGAATGATATGTTTGATTTTTTTACTGAGGAAAGGTGACTTTAGTGGAGTGAGGAAACATCTAAATTACAACTGGAAACACTCAAACACATCCCTGATTTTATTCCTATTAGTAACAAATTTAGAAGTGCTGAGGAACCAGCACCAAAGGACTGAAGTTTAGTGTTGATATGCATGAAATACCAAGAATTGCACAAAACCTCTCCCTTTAGCTCACTACTTCAACCAGGTGAAATTGTATCACACCTACAGGTGTTTTTCCACAGTCACAGGAAGTAGTATATCTTATAATCCATGTACAGTATTGTAACTTTTATCTTCCATAAAAAGACCTGGTATACAGCAGGGCGTATCAGGACAATATAATAAACACAAGTGAACAAAGAAAACTCTGCTAAGAGCTATTTCTTCAGAGATTATGAGTTGGAGCTCAGATCAGCCAGAGGTAGTAGCACAGTGTAATGACATATCTCAAGAATTTGTTGAATAAACCTTTCTTTCTGCTTTTGAGAAATCAATTTCTTAATAATACATTCAAGATACTTGCTATAACTCAAATTCAGAAAAGCACATGTGCATATAAAGAGAGTTCAGAAACATACCAGAAACTCAGTCAGCCTGTTGCAATATGTTCAGAATTAGTTAAGACAGTTAAAATAAATTAATTAAGATATTTAACATTTATTCTGGGTATATATTAGCCCACGTTACTTCAAGAGACAGAACTTTGAGAATACAATCATAGAATTCAGTCAGTCATACTACTGGCTAATGGCTCCTCACTGTAAATAAACAGAATCCAAAACAGGAAAAATATTGTTCCACTGCTTCTGTCACAGTTCTTTTCAGACATTTACAAGCACAAAGCATTTCAAGTATTTAAAGTTGGAAGAGAAGTCAATGAATTCAGGTGGTATGACACTACTGAATTTATGTGCCATGATGATGTCAATAAGCTAATGTGCATTTAAGTGTGAAGCAGGAGAAAAAGAGCATGCAAATGACAGTTAAAGCACAGGTGTATTAATGAGAAGCCAAATTGTTCAAGGGTAAGGGAAAATAGCACTGAGGGGAAATTTTGGGAATAAGCAGCTCATCACATCGTTATCAGATTTGAAAGCTCCATTACAGAAAAGGAATTGTAAAAGCATGTTCTAATCATGTCAGCTGACAGTTGTTACTGATCAACTCCAGCAACAGTCATAGACATGAACATTTAGAATTTTAGATCTTTAAAAATATAAATACATAAAAATATTTTTTTCACTCATGTTTTAATTTAAATAAAAAGTTACAGAACAGACAGGAAATTAGAGAATCTGACTGCCACTTCAGCAATATCTTCCTTATTAGATTACTGTAGTCAAGAATAATTTATATCAAAATACTACAGAGAATGGGTCCAAGAATGAAATATATTTCAAATGCACAACTGTCTTCTCTAAAGAAAGAACAGCCCTATAAAAATTTCTTTTTAAAATTTAATTTTTGTCAGATCAAGTCTTTATTCAGCTTTATTATCAGTTAGGTTTTTTTCCTCCCCTCACTCCATTTAAGGATATATAAAACAAAACAAAAACATGCTGAATCAGTAAGTGAAAAGGATGCATAGTCCAGAATATCCACCCTCCTCCCCATCCCCGGGTTCCTTTAACATTTTAAAAAATTATTTTTGAAAGTAATAAACATTAAAAACATCTGAAGATACCCAAATACATTTTTGCTGGTCCATATATAAAAACAAGTCAACTGTTAAGGGACTGGGATCTTCTGGAGTGTTACCAACTCCCAAAACAGGCACAGCAGGTGGTACCACCTGTGCCAACCCAGTGCCAGCCAACACAAATTTCTCTCACAGTAATTCTCTGGAAAAAAAATGAGCTGATCACATTAATAATGGAGAGTGAATTATACCACTGGAGATAAACAGCTCTTCCTGAACATAGCAACTGTGACCAATCTCTCATTACCCTGAGCCCCTAAAATAAACGACTGGAGGAGTGCACCCAGGGCCCAGCAGCGATGTTCCAGAGCTGTGCAGCTGCAGGGCACCACGGCTGCCTGCCACATCAGCACATTCCAGGTGCTTTATTTAGGGGGGAGTCACAAGTGGGCTCAGCCGTGAAGTGCATCACATAGTTAAACAAGTTCCTTGTTGCTAGTCTATTTTTTTCCCACACATTTTATGTTACTCATTGACTACAGCTAATCTGAAAGACCAGAGAACTTTAACCCCACCACCACCCCGTCCTAAATTGAGAAAATCTGTTTTCTGGCTTGTCACATTTTCAATAGAAGAAGAATGAGTAACAGGCTCATTTCTCACTTCCTAAGCATATGCTTTTCCTGACTACAGACTTTTACCCCCTCTTTGCCAGAGTTTGTCAATCGAACTTTTTCTGCACTTACTTTAATACAGTATGAGATGCAATTATCTCCATAGTGTTTACAGCATCTGTGCCTTGGGCCATGTTTGCACCTGCAAAAAACATAATGAAACACGTATTAACTCGTAGCTGTTTTCAGTGTCAGTGACAGGAGACTTCATAAATTTTTCTTGCCTAAAAATACATAAAGTGCTATTTGCCCAGCAATCATTCTCCCCATTACCCACTGAAGGGCACTGTGAACTTTTATGATGCCATAAAAGGACAATAAAAACTAACAATACTTCAGTTGTACACCAAGAAAACGTGTCTGCACACTTATTTGGATCCAACCTCTTGCCATGCTACACATAAAATGCTAAATTAAATAACAAATTTTCTGCTATGATCAACAAGGAGAAATGATGTGGCCTTTCCTGGCTTGTATCTGCTCCATGCTTCTGGAAGGATATTTGAGCAAGCATCTGTTATGTGTGTCCTTTCATCTTTCACACCACAGTAAGGGTCACTTCAGTTCAATGCAGATCATACAAACACCCTGTGAGATTCCTCTCAATTACAAGCCTCTCACTTTTGGGATACTTCTTCTCCAGTATAGATTTTTATGTAGCTCTTTGCTTGGACTGAGAATTTGACCTTGAGCATTTAAAACTGACTGGCTTGGGTTGGTGGGATGTAGGGATTGTACAGTTTCTAGCCCTGCATTATGCAAAATTAAAATATGTAATGTCATACCTTGTCTGAACATTACATTTTGCTATATCCAAGTATTTAAGATTTAATGTAAAATAAATTACACCATTTATATACTATGTCAAATATCTTGGAAGTTTTGAATCGTGTACTATAAAGTCTAATGGCCATAAATCATTTGTGAGGTCAGTTTATGTAGCAAAATTGTAATGAGAATGTGCTCAGGTTACAGGCATTTAGACTCAATTATATTGAAAAGAACCATATGGAAGAGAAACCAGTGAGAGCATAAAAATTCCATATTGAAAGTTTGCTGAAAGTCTGAGCAGGGAGTTTCAAAACCTTAAAGAAGAAATGGTCTTCTCCATCTTCAATCCTTGTATTTAACTAACAACAGAAGAGCTATGAACTATCTCTAGCAAACTGAGTAACAGGTTTTTAAGACAAAACAGGCATAAGCAATTCAGGTAAAATAATTTGATTATGGCTGGAGGTGTCTTTCCCTTGTAAGTCTTTTGCTGTCTAATACAGTCATGCCTGAAAAATCACTGATCACTTCCCTCATATTCTTCAACTAAAGCCCACAGCAAATCATAGGAAGTCACCATGTGATGGAGATCACTTCATGTTTGCTCATCATCTAAGCAAGTAAAATAAGCCACTACTTTGAGTACACAAAGCACTTGGAAGACTCTCTCTCCTGTGCGACGCAGGTAGAGATTTGGTCATAAAACCGCTCTTGAAGAGGTCAGCAGAAGTGAAGAACATTCATAGGTGTTATGTGAACATATCCCTAACCCATTTTTTACTCCATCTTCCCTGTAAATGAATGACTCCTCATGGTAGCCAATGTGCCGAAAGCAGAGGAAACAGTCATAGCAGAAGTAAATAATCTGAACATAACAGACTGAAAAGCTCACTGCTCCCACTTCTTTAACTTCTTACTAAAAGACAGTGAATTGGATCCTGCAGACAGGGGGCATCTACCTTGCCTAACTTCAGATGTCTAGATCTGACCTTGTGCAAAATAGTTTTAGACTCACTCTTTGCTTTGCAATTTCCTATATCCCGACAGCAGAGGCAGCCCACGTGCCATCAATCCTATTTTTAGGTGGTTCTTCTTTATGCAATACAGGGATGCAGGTCCCCCAAAAGACTATGTTACAGTCACTTACAGTGACATAAGTAAGGTCTGCTGCTGTGCAGTTTTTCTCCTTAAGTACCACTAGTTCCAGCAGATCTATGCCATGAACTGGTTTTGTAGAAAACTGCAGAAAAAGCAACCACCATCCTGCACTCATCGTGGGCTGAATTTGCTCTCCCTTGTTAGACAACTGCATGTTGCAAGTCATAGCTATGACATATAGGTCTTCAAGTTTTGCTTTCATAAGAGCTCATCATTTGCCACTATTAATTACCTACTAAAAATGAAATAGAAAAACACTGAAATGCAAATCAGAAGTATTACAAAACACTGTCAAATACAACATAACAGACATTAAAGTGCTCTATATAAGAACAATTAATTCTGTTTTGTTTTTCTTTTGGTTTATTTACTCACACTTTGTCCATGAGCTTTTTTGTTAGTGCCAGTATGTTCATTGGCTGTGATGCTTTTTCACTATGCTTGATTTTTCTATCTGTTTTTGCAAATGCTGCTTCAGGTGAAAAAGAATGTGTGGGGATTTCTTCTTTCCCTACAATGAACCTGAAAGAAAAAAAGCAAAACAGAACAAAGCAATTATATAAATAACTCAAAGAAATATATGAAGTCCTGTATAAGTCTGTATAAGTCTAAGACTAGATTGAAGTTACTCCCCAGGTCTGTAAAAACCCATCTTATATAGCTGCTAAATCTCATACTTCTTCAGAGAAGATCATTCCACTGACATATATTTAAAGATGTATTTCAGCTAGAGGATGCAATTGATGTTGGGAATTTTTTAAAACTAAAACCAAAAATATTAATAGGGAAGCCCACCTCTCAGACAAAGGAAGAAGACTAAGTAAGAATATAAAAAGGCAAAATGGGATAACACAAAGGTTGGTAATTACTACAGTACTTTTATAAAATATCTGTTTTGCAGAATCTTCAAAATGTTTTTGCTCCCACCAAAAGCCTCAACTTTGTTTTGCTTGGCTTCATCTTCAGCCTTCTTTCTTCACCCAGAAGTTGATATTGTCAATATATTGGCTCATCTTAGGTGTAGAATTACTGTGTATCAAGGGCAAGGGAGGACACAATTGCAAGATGTTTCCTAACACCATGCACTATAATCCAAGTTAAACTGTAACTTGGATTATAGTATTGCTGAGGGTAATGAAGATATAATGAAGATATTTTTTGTCATTCTGTAATGCAGCAAATAAGCTGCAGGTAAAAACACAGCAGCCATTTGCTTCCAGGAAAACATGGGCTATCATGAATCCCAGTTTTAGAAATATAGAAGATTAGTGCTCCTTCAAAACCATGCAATCAGATGTCTGAGTTTCCTTTAATAATAGTCCCAACTATGAAGGGATTTCTCTATTGCTAGCACACAAGAGGAAACTGCCTCAAGTTGTACCAGGGGAGGTTTAGATTGGATATCAGAAAAAATTCTTCACTGAAATAGTTGTCAAGCATTGGAACAGGCTGCCCAGGAAATGGTGGAGTCACTGTCCCTGGAAGTATTAAAAGACATGTAGATGTGGCACTTGGGGACATGGTTTAGTGGTGGACCTGGCAGTGTTGGGTTAAAGGCTGGACTGGATGATCTTAGACCTTTTCCAACTCAAATGCCTTCTTCAAAATATGTTGTATACCCAAAAGCTGGAAAATTTTAGAGCAGCATGATTTTTCTTAGGAATACTCTTTTCTTACAATGCAGCTGCCACTGGGCATGATTCCTCAAAATCTTGTCTTAAATAGCCACTTTAGAAACTTTACTTACTTTAGCGCAGAGTATGTAAATCCTTTCAAGCCATCTTTGCACCTGAAAGACAAAACCAACAGATTTCTCTACAATGGGCTGCTAGAAATATAAAGAGTTACAGATTAAATATGACATAGAAGGGCTGCAGAGGAATACCAGCTTTTCATTAAGAAAAACCAGCACACTTGCAATAACTCTGTGACTCTCCTTAATTGCCAGTTGTCACCACAGACTTGGGACATCTCTGAAACAAAGGATACAGCATCAAATGCCAGTGCTTCTTTTCTATCCAAACCAAGAGTGGAGAAATTTTTAAAGGATGGTAACAGAACCATCAGGGCAACAATGTAAGATGACAAAGAACTGTTGCTTTATGGAAAAGTAGTCATGATGAGTTTAACAAAACAGAAGTTTTACTGCAAGGAGAGAAAGGAGGGCTGGATCTCAATGAAACACCCACCCTTCTTGTGAAAACCTGCAGGGAATAGTTTCTCTGACTTTGAGATAAATTGTTGTACTTTGCAAAGCGCTGATCTCTACAGCTTCTTTAAGAGGACTCTTAATCTGAAAGTACCAGTTTCTCAATTATACAGTCAGTGGTTGCTCTGATTCTGAGCTGGATAGTATATATGTTCCTACCAACTATAGGTTTCCTTGTGTGAAGAATGACCACAGCAAGAAGCCCATATATGGCTAGGAAAGATTTAGGTTATTGACTTTTTTCTGTCCTGCAGGCTACAATGAAAGGAACTGAAGATTGCAGATTCTACTAATTCCTCCTGAAAAACCATGTTTGTAGCACAGGAAAGAGAAGATACTTGTGTTTTCTCCCCTCTTCCTTCTATAGAATAGTATGGGGAACACACGATGATAAAAATGCATTCTTGACACAATACACAAAGCACAAACTAGTAACTTATCATTACCATCTCAAGGAAGGCAGGACAGCAAAAGCTTTGTAAACAGAAGCAGATGATGACAACCCTTTGCATTCCACCTGCAGAGACCACATTGTCCCGGGAAGTGCTGTGCCCACACCCTTCAAGAGCAGGTGACACCATGTCCCACAAGGCTCCATGCATGTTCAACACCTACTAACAGTGGCTGGATACACACAAACAGCAGGAAACACATCAAGATCAAAAATGTTCAAAAATTAAGAAAGTCTTGCTTTGTTCTGGCAGGGGAGTGCCTGGTGCAGAGCTGGTAAGACATCACAGCACTAAACACTCCTGGGAAATTCTTCTCAAGGTTATGACCTTCAACACATATGTTTCCAAGGACTTGGTTTTGTCATCATGTGCACAGTTACACACAGAACCAAAAAATTCAGTGCAAAGAGATCGTGTTTTAAGATGAATGCAGTTAAAATACTGCTCACATATTTATGATCTACAGGGGTTCAAGGTAAATACATATAAATAAAATTGCTCATTTTATCTTTAATTAACACAGAAATTTGAAACTAAAGATACGTAATAGTTTTATTTATGCACATACATAATTCAGAAGCTGAAACAGTTACAGCACTTTTACAGAACAATGGACTTAATGATGAACTGAAATAACTCAAATCAGCTTAGCCCAGAGATCAGAGTGAATCACTGGCAGAAGTCCAAATGCACAGGTTTAACACATACCCCACTCCATGCACAGAACCATGGTCCAGTTTCTTAAGTTTGATTTTAACCCTGCAGCTGACTGTAGGTTAAATGGCCTTCGAGTGAAGGGTGTCCAACACATTATGCCTGCAAGCTGCCAGCTCATGAATAGAGTTTCAGTTTCTACTTTTCCAGTAAATTAAAACCATATACAAACTGCAATCTAAACAGGCATGCAAGTGTTTCTAGAATAATATCAGAACAGAAAAGTAATCACAGTATGACCATAATTATGTTTTCTCCTTAATCATTCCTATGCAACTGAACTTGCAAATGTTCAATGATTCCTTCACTGCACCACCAGATGTCCCTGCCCAGCTGTGATCGAAGCACTCTGATGGATGCTATCCTGCAATTCATTTTCTTTAAACTGACCTCAAGGAAAATGTCAAATCCTTTCTCCACTAATACTGAAACATCTGACATATCAAAAGAGAAAAAAGCACTTCAATCCTCTACTTTTTTTTCTCCAAGAAACAAAAAATATTTCTAATGCCTATTCTAATTCCACAAAAAAGTCAGTTCTATTCAAAAAGCATTTACTGTCCTGGAATTTTATCGGCTATGCTTAGTTTTCTTATTTTTTTAGTTGTTTTGTGTATTTGGAGCTACAGTTATGAATCTCTCTGAAAAATGCATGTAAGTTAAATATGTAGTTCTGTAAGAAAGTGACAAAAGACACAATTAGAATTTTTTTCTCCCTTAACTTCCTGTTTAATTTAAAAAACCATAAAAAGTGCAATTAAGCTCTTAAATTGAATTCAATTAATGTTACATGTAAAGCCATTCTGTAAAACTAATGGCTGTGTGGAAATATTGATTATTAAGGGTTTTGTAAACAGGAGTCCTACAGAAAAAATACTTGCAGTCAAGAGTAATTTGTACTGTAACTCCCCCTCTCTGGCATGGCCATTTTGCTCTTACAAATGAAGAGGCCAACCAACAACAAAACCAGAATTCTAATTTTTTGCTTCATGTAATGGATCATGAATTCATGATATTTAATGTTTCTGAATGCTGGTCTAGAGATTGAAATGGCCTTTTTTACTCGCATACTAGGTACACAACACTGGCAGCAACCAAAAAAGCCCTACACACTGACTTCAAACACACTTTCTTTTTTTGTTTCTTTTTTCTTTTTTTTTTTTTTTTTTCCTTTTGGGGTGGGGGGAGGGGGTTGGGCGTTGTGACAACTCCCTTGCAGAGAGACATCACAAATTCAGTGACTGGCCTCAACAGTGACTGCTGAGGTACAACACTGGCTGCACATGGCACATTTCATGAACACCTGGCTGCTAATAACTGAACTAAGAGTAATGATTTGCTTCATACAGCCACTAATTGGTAATAATAATGCCACCACTAATTGGTTATAATAACTTTTACTCAATGCTTCATTGCTCAAGGGGTGAAAAAGCCTGCACTCTGCTGCTGACCCCCATGAGCTACTCAAGCTTCAAATGAACCTAATACAATGCATTATGGGTGCCCAGCACTGCAGACACCCCTGAGAGGGCAAGAATATAAATAGTGAACTATATGGGGATTTTTTTAGGGTACTATTCAAGTTGCAAAGCCTGGGATAACAGAGTTGTATGGCATCAGAAGAACTCAGTGTAACTCAGCTACCTTTCTGCAAGGGCACATAGTGATAGGAGAAGGGGGAAAGGCTTTAAACTGAGAGGGCAGGTTTAGGTGAGATATTAGGAAGAAACTCTTCACTGTGCCAGTGATGAGGCACAGGTTGCCCAGAGAAGTTGGATGCTCCATCCCAAGGCCAAGGTGGACAGCTTTTCGAACAATTTCATCTAGTACAAGGTGTCCCAGCCCATGATGATCATTAAGGCTCCTTACAAACCAAAACATCATACTGCTCTGTTTCCCACCACCCTGAATATCCCAGGGACCAAATCTCATGCTTCAGGACGGCAACACTGCTTTTTTGCCCAGCAAGCAGTAATTTAAAGAGGGCATAATTTGGCTACATTTTTCCATCAGATGAGGATTGTCCCTGGTACAAAGCCAAGAGCACAAGTGACTTTGCCAGCTCTCCCTGCTGGCACCATGTACCTGATCACACAGCAGAAATGCTCTGCTCTGTTCCAGCTTGTGTTTGGCCAGAGCCCTGGTTGGAGCCGAAGGAGTAGAAGAATCAAGGAGCCAAAGCAATAAATTTGGGTTCTCAAAATCCCCTGCTGGGACTATTCTGGCACATGAGCAAATAGGGTCGATTTTAATCATGCATATTTATAAGATAAATTTAACTTACGGCCACACACATTTATTTTTTCATAAAGAAAACAGCAAAAGTGGAATCGAGCCAAGGCTTGATACAAACTATACTTCCAATAAGATACGAACTAACTGTAATTATGTTTGTATATGTAAAGAGGTCCTGTATATGAGTTAACTGTACTCTCCCTCCATCCTGGAGGAAGAATTTCCCACACTGAATTGTAAGGCTGGATGCCAGCAATCATGTTTTGGGGTTTTTCATTAGTATGTCTGTTTTGGGTTTTTTTTTATTAGTATGCCTTGTCATAGCTCTTGTCAAGATTTCTCTCTGACCAATTGATACACACTGAACAAGAAACCTTCTGAGGGAACATTACTTTTCACCCACGGAACTGGTAAGCGGAAAGAAGCTCACAGTAGTAACAATATGCCATGTTTAACAACATCCCCACATTGCTTATGTTATCCTTCAGGGTAAGAGTAAATTAGAAACTCCTATATGCAGAGCTCTTATTATGGCCACGTGGGAAGGAAGCACTTCAAGCACAGGACATGTGTTAGCATTTTACTGCAGCACCTATGCCTGTGAAGACTGGTTGGGGTGACCACATTTCCAAGCTAAGGTCTTCTTTATGGAGAAGGGAGGATCATAATGATGAAATATGTCTGTGTCTGAACATGCCTGCTATACCTCTTACTATTAAATCCCTTGCTTTTAGGAATTAAAGGCTACCTACAGTATTTTGTGACCTATGCTGATCTCTAGAGGATAATCCGTTTTCTGTTTTAAGTTGCTTAGACAGGTTATCACATCTCCCTCCTGTTTTTCAGCTGGATTCTCTGATCTTAAATGATTCATTCCTGTCTTGGGTTACAATACAGGATATGATCAAAAGTATCTATTCAATCACCATCTGATGAGACCAGGTAGGGCAGTGATCCTTCCTCCAGGGCGTTATCTTCTGCTAATGGGCCACTGAGTCCCACTGTGGGACTGATAAAATTACTGCATCCCATTGGAAGATGCTCCAGCCAGGGGGAAGAGCCCAGCCTTTCCTACCTAGATAAAAACTGAGATTTTGGGACACTAAGGTAGCCCTTTTCTCCATTTAGACTCCAGAGGAAAACCGGACTTCTCCACATCACCACTGGACCTTCAGAGGGAAACTGCACCTTGTACAGGAGCACTGCTYCAACTGAAYCACATCTGTCACTGCAAGAGGACTGCAAGCGCCATTTAATGGGACTGCTACAGGGTGTCAGATTGTACTCTGACTTTGTCAGGGTTTGGGGTTTGTGCCTGTATTTCTATTTTAATTTTCTTAGTAAAGAACTGCTATTCCTAATTCCCATATCTTTGCCTGAGAGCCCCTCGATTTCAAAATTATAACAATTTGGAGGGAGGGGGTTTACATTCCCCATTTCAAAGAAAGGCTCCTTCCTTTCTTAGCAGACACCTGTCCCCCAAACTATGACAATTCCTCATCCTCTCTCCAGTATTAAAAGTCAACAGCAACAGGTACCATTTTTTTGAGATGCCTTCTGTACGCAGTTCTCTTGTTCCTTTTCCATCTTCTCTTTTGCCCTTTTTTCCCCACAAGTTGAGCTGGTCTTTCACATTTCTACCCACTGTCCTTTAAATGCTATTCTCAAAAGCTCATTTCTTTTTCTTAAAAAATAATTGTACAGAGGAAATACAGAGGTAAATTTATGGGAAAAATATTCATACTCAGATTCTCTCTTCTCTGAATTTCCCCTTTTTT
The DNA here is from genome assembly GCA_013186435.1 of Turdus rufiventris. Classification (NCBI taxonomy): domain Eukaryota; kingdom Metazoa; phylum Chordata; class Aves; order Passeriformes; family Turdidae; genus Turdus; species Turdus rufiventris. The sequence continues at coordinate 1,743,967 of PYHW01010466.1, read as the reverse complement.
AGAATAAACATATATTCTCTATCTTTACACACAGGTCTTACTTATTCAAGCTTGAACTATGAAAAAATTGTAAGATGCAATTATAAGGAAAAAATCAAATCTTGTACCCCATGGACAGTATGCAGCTTTTGGGAAACAAGTCAGAAATCACATTAAAAATAACTTAAGTTAGATGAGTTGTAGTTTATAAAAATTATACTTCAAACTTTTAAATGTGCAAATGTAGCCAGGATCAAAATTCAGTCAAAAGTCTCATAACTCATGTTTCCAAATCAGATAGTTAACTTTTGCGCGTTTAACTAAAACATTAAAGAATGTATCCAGGGCATTTCTTTTAGTTGTGCCTGAAGTATAAAATGATCTTTTGAAAAGGCCATGATTTTGCAACCATGTAGTGAATATAAAATCGTATATTGTAAAAAAATAAATTAACAAAGAAAGAGCAAGTAGGGACAACATTCAAGGAGAAGGGTGAGATTAGCACCGTGGAGGACATATTTTTTTCTTGACTTAAGTTGAATGCATCATTTACAATACCTGGAAAGAACAAGTGCATGAAAATGACAAACCATGTAGTCAAGAGTGACCTGTGGTCCCATTTGGCTCTCAGGTAAATCCAGGGAATTACATTTTAGAACAAAAATTCTACAATTCTGTGAAGAATGTGACACTGCAGTTGAAAAGAAAGCTGTTTATACTGAAATTAAATTACAATACTGAATTCAGAGTTGTAAAGCAAAGCTGCTATCAATCAACACTTTGCATCTCATTGCTAATCAAGTTTTCTGCATTAATGTCAAATTGAAATCAGATTTCTAGTGATGTTAATTATTCTTCTACTTACAACACTCATTTCTTCAGAGATTAGCACTTTCTAAAATGTGCAAGTAACTGCAATTCCAGTTAAGTGCAATTTCTCTTAAAAGATCTTGAAAACAACCAAAAAATTTTAGCTATTTTAGCTGGATGCAGATGTTTCATATAATTTTGTACCAACGATGCAATGCTGTCACCTCAGGAGCAACAACTGAATCTTTCAGGTGGCCATGTTCCCAACTCAAAACCCCTGCCTCAGAGAGATAATAAAAGCCAATATAGAACCACAGAAGAATATGGGGGGAAGCAACCTTTAAAGACCTTCTAGTCCAACACCCCTGCCAAGGGCAGAGGCACCCTCTAATTGATCAGGTTGCTCAGAGCCCCATCCAGCCTGGCCTTTATTACTTTCAGCAATGGGACATCTACCACCTCCCTGGGCAACTCCTGCCAGTGTCTCA
>PYHW01010466.1:1703752-1742634 GCA_013186435.1 Turdus rufiventris | reverse complement strand
GTTCTATTAAAAAGTCTGCCCCCACCTTTCCTATAAATCCCCTTCAGGTACTGGAAGGTGCTCTAAGGCCTCCCAGGAGCCTTCTCTTTTCTAGGCTGAACAACCCCAACTCAGCTTGCCACAGGGAAAGTGTTCCAGCCCTCTGATCACCTTCATGGCCTCCTCTGAACCTGCTCCAACAGGTCCATGTCTTTCCTGTGCTGAGGACTTCATAGCTGAATACTGTTCTCCAAACAATTAAAAAAGCTGACTAAACAATGAAGTTAAGAATTTATCTGCTTAGTTCAATTAATTTGTTGAATTTTGTGATGTAATTTTTCCACTATTCAGTTTTGACCTTTGTCTTACAAGTGTTTTAACAAAATACAGCAACCTTCTGTTAAAACAAAACCCAAACACTCTCTCCAAATCAGGCACGGAACAAAAATAGGAAATGGAAAAAAACCCTGGAGACATGAAGATGGGAAGTCAAATTGTCTCCAGAGGCAGGAGGACACAGAGAAATGTACCTCGACACATGTACAAACCCACGTCCACCTCTGGAGCCAGGGCTGCACTGATGCTGTCTCATTGTTATTAGAACAATGAGTCAGTCACTAAAGGGACATGCTATTACAAGATTAAAAAACAAATAATCTTAAACCCACAATGGATTTTGCTCATTATTAAATAATAGTGGCACCTGCAGTGATTCTATCTTAAAAGTAGACCTGTGCTAAATTTATCTACTGCCAAATATTCCTCTGGCTTTTTCTAATGGCTCTTTCCAAACAGAAAAAAAAAAAAGAAAAAAAAAAGAGAAAAGAAAAAATAAGAGATTAAATTCTCTGGAACTGTTTTCTGTAAAACGTATTAATGCTCTTTGCAGATGATTCCAAATTTCAGTGAGCTAAACCTCTCACTCTGAATGATTAATTCAAGCATTCAAGAGAAACGGATACAATATTTGATTTTCCCAAATGATCCTGTAATTGGATTTGAGGGAAAGGTTTGGCTGTTTGCTTTGTTTCTATCTGGGGAAAATTTGATTTAAATGAGAAAATCAATTTATATTTTCATATTTATTAATCCTCTGACATTTAATAACATATATGACCAGAATAAATTTATAACAAAATAAAAGCTATAAAAATATTTTAAAGAAATTAGCAATCATTCTGAAAGTGCCCAGGCCATTGTTGAGCTAGGATAGAGAGCAAAGATTAGTGAATTATTTTTAGTACATTGACTTGACTTGAGATCCGCACTCTATTATTCAGAATTATTTTTAATTCTGTATAATGCAGAATGTTGCCAAAATCATCGAGACCGTTACAAGTTTTGAGCCATAAGCTTTAGGACAACATCAGCTAGTTGTTACACACAAACTAAATCACCATGTTGCAAAGTTTGTTGAAATTCAACTTCTATTTCTTTGTGATGATGACTGCCCCATGCAGATTTACCCGCTGACCTAGAGGTTACACCCACACCTCCAAGATGAATGCTGTGGTGTTTGCCTCTGATGTTCATAAGTACCATAGGAAACCTTGAAATTACATTAAAATGTAAAATCTGTGCTGGAAGAACCACAGAGTGAATACAGTGTTTGTGCACAGCCTCAAGAAAACACTATTTTGAAAACCAAATTTCAGCACAACCACAGAAATTCACTCCTGAGTAACTCCCTTGCTGGCTTATACTTTAGCAAGAGACCACATTTTACTCTAACATAACAGTTTTATTTTAAATTACTACAGTGATGGTCAATTTGATCATATTTTTAGTGCTGCACATCCAGGTGCAGTATTTGGAATAGAAAGCTGCATCACCAAAAAAGCCCAAACAAAGCAAAAAGACCAACTTGAGAGACTGGTCATGAGACCTGGAGTGACCTGACACAAAGCCCAAGCCTACTGGTCACAGTCAGAGGGAGGATGTGTCACTTCTGTAATGGACAATTCTTGTCCTTTCTTCTTCTGATCATCTCATAAATGTGGCTTCTGAACATCTGTACTGTTTCCAATTTTGATTTTTTTAAAAAATAATTTTTAAGAAAGAATGAACTCCATACCAAGAATGTATATAATCATCCAGATAAAACACAAGCTTTCCTCAAAAATATGAAGAAAAATAAAATCAATAATGTTATATGGAATACTTTCTGCAGTTAACTAATTTAAGCAAGAACATGGCATTTATGAAAATGATGTTCCAAAAATTATTGCTGGGAAGTTAAACGCTGTAGGTATCCTTGAAGAGATCAGTAAATCCACTTCTTCCCCCGCCCAGTTATTTCACATTGCAAATATACCACATCTGTTTTTGTCAACTACAAAGTATGTACCATAATCTGAATTTTCCTAGCATTCCTAGATTGTGAGCACCAAAGTGAGCTCAGTAGTGAGAAAGCTACATAACTTCGGGATGTTTCGTTATTTTTAGAAAAGACAGTGCTAAACACTAACTATGGTACTGTCTGGGAAAGGAGGAATTAGACAAAACTGCAATTCAACTGGCTTCCTAAGGAGGAAGGTCGTACATAAACAGACCCTGTAAGAATCTGGAAGGCAATCATGAGGACATGACTAACAAAAATCTTTGTAACACTGGGTTTAATTTTGTCACTAGGAAGGCAAAGCAATGTGTGTCATATGCAACTGACTTAATTCAGGCTTTGTACCTAGAGCATGCAGCATTTTCTTTTAAAAGTAATCACAGAAACATAATCTAATGAAAGATATCTAGAATTAATACAAAACAGGTTAGAAAAGAGTAGTGAGAGAGCAATTGTCAACAGTTTCCTGGAAAATTGAAAGGATGTACTAAGTGGTACTCCACAAGGACCAATCCTGCATGTCTGCTACTCAGTAATTTCAGTAGTGAGAGTGGTGACAGAGAAAAAAGTGCATGCCTATTACAACTGTAGATAATACTGTGCAGAAAAGTGCCACAAGCGCTGTTAAAACAGGCTGAGAGACTTGGGGTTGTTCAGCCTGGAGAAAACTCTAGGGAGACCTTACATCGCCTTCTAATACCTAAGGGGTTACAAGAGAACTAGAACGGGACTTTCTAAAAAGACGTTTAGTCTTAGGACAAGAGGTAATAAATTTAAACTGAGAGTAGGTTAAAGTACCAGGAAGTATCAAGAAAAAAAAATTCCTGTGAATATGGTGAGACACTGTTACATGTTGCCCAGAGAAGCTGTAGATGCCTCATCCCTGGAAATGTTCAAGGTCAGGTTGGATGGGGCTCTGAGTAAACTGGTTTAGTGGAAAATGTCCCTGTCCATGGCAGGGAGGCAGGAACAATATGATCTTTAAGGCTCTTTGCAACTCAAAGCATTCTATGATTTTATGAAGTGGAAGACTCAGAAAAAAACAGGATGCTATTCATCAACTGCCTGTGCATTACATGTACACAGAAACAATCAATTACACATACACAGGATAAGAACTGTGAAGCATTAAAAAGCAAAAGCTGATTTGAGATGCAAAAGAAAGGCTACAACTTGCAAAAACCTGAATTGTCTTGATCTATTGTATTTATTAAACTTTATCAGCTGAAATAAATTGTCTTGTGCATTACAAAGAGGAATAGGGTAGAGTGAGACAAGGAGGAGATAAATACACCAGTACGTGATAAGTCTTTGCTACTCAAGTTTGCTACAAAGTAAAGCAAATAATCTGTTTCCCTGATGTTTGCAGATGAGAGAAGAAGGAATAGACCAAAATTATTTCAAGATATATTCAATTAGACTCTGTAAAACTCTTATCCAAGAAAATAGTTAAGAATATATTGCTTAAGGATGTCACTTCTTAATGAAGTCTTAAATGGAAGACTCTTCATTACTGAAGACTTTAAAGTAAAACAGAAGTCAAATATTTGACAAGAATGGAGAGAAAATAAGACAATCTCTCATGACTTCAAGCCTTTTAAAAGACTGAAAAATAGAGCCAACACTTAACATAAATGCTCTCACATATCCAAAATTTAAACCGACTGCATAATTTTATTAAGGGGGAATGGAAAGTGGAGATTCTCTAAAGCTGTTCTGAAGGTTTCTTTGTCCTTGTTAAGTATCACTGCAGAGAATGAAAAACCAGAAGGGATCAGCCCATGGTCAACCCTTGGTTCCTTCAGCTGAAAAACACTCAAAAAATAGTAAACAAGAGCAAGAAAATCAGATTAACTTTGAATTCACCTGTTTCATATTGTAATTTTCATTTGTTTTTAATGTTCATGTCACAAACGTAACCATTTGACCTCCTAGGAAAAAAATTAATCTTGCCCTCATTTTACGTGTAGCCAGCAAGCTCAATGCACTTCGTTGTTGAAAATATAAAGCCATATAAAAATGGTCGTGCAAACAAACCTTCATGTGGCTGCAATCCCAGCAGGTCTGGGAACAGAAGTTTGTTACGCAAAAGTAAAGATCAGTTTTGGAGCTTAACTTCATGAAGAAAAAGTAAAGGTGCTATCCAGTGCTTGTCAGTTATCAGCCCAAAGAACCAGCACAGTCAGGTAAATAAACCCATATGGACAAAATCCGCAACTGGAGAAGCGACACAACTGGCTTGGCTGTGGAACACAACTGAGAGACAGCTGCAGGAGGGCCAGAAAGCACATCTGCCACTACTTCTGTGTTTGATACAAATGTGCAGCCAACTGGAATTAACTGTTCTACTGGTCTGTGCCAGGCACTTTTTTCAAAGTCAGTATTTTGTAAGAAACAATGTCAAGAGTGACTGGTAGACCGAGGACTCAATATGAAACCGTGGGCTGTGCAGTCAGTCAAGCTGGCCATCCTTCTCTCCTTTTCCTGTGAGTTTTCTTGTCCTTCAGGAGAGAGCTTATGTCTCTGTCTTGCTTCTGAGATGTGTTCCCTTTATAAGGCTCTAGTAAGAATAAATAAACAGGGATCGCTGAACACGTCTCCTTAAATTCCAGCACCAAGCCAAATACGGCAAAGTAAAGAAAGAGTATAACATGCAAAGGAAATTTCTGGCCCACTTGATCTGCTAATACTACATTTTAACAGGAAAGGAAGAAAATCAGTGGACAAAAGATTTGCACCATGAACTGTTCCTTCAGCTCTGACAGCTTTCCAGCAAAAAAGTTCAGAGTAATAGCCAGGACATTTGGACTGTTTTCTTCAGGGGATTACATTCCTCCATCTATCTCTTCCCAAGCCAGAACATGTCTTTTTTCTAACTGCACCTGATGCTGACTCATGGACTGCTCTGGACACTGCAAAGCCATGAAAGCAGATTAGGCAAGGCTGCTTAATTCTTAATTTGCAGTCATTAGGTGGAGAGGAATCCAAGTACAGTAATTTCACGATTACAAGCTGCACTGATTATAAGCCGCACCTCCGGGTGTTGGCAAATATTTTGTTATTTGTCCATACACAAGCCGCACCTGATTATAAGCCGCTCTGTCATTCAGAGCGAGGACCCGCGTGCAACAAAGTTGCCAAACAGTAACAGAATTGCGGAATGGTGGGGTTTACTGGCTCGGCCCTGCTCGGGCGGCCACCAGGGAGCGGCCCCGGCCCCGCTCGCCGCAGCTGCCAGGAAGCGGGAGAGTGGCGTGCCCGGACGTCACTGCCGCCGCACTTGTCAGGGCTGGGCAGCACCGCTGCGCTTGCGGGGGTGAGTGGCGCTGCCGTGTTTGCGGGGGGTGAGCAGCGCTGCTGCGCTTATCTGGGCTGGGCAGTGCCACTGTGCTTGTCGGGGGAGGGCAGCGCCACCACGCTTGCAGGCTCTCACTTCCGGGTTTGGAAATTTCCTAAATTTGTTAATATATTAGCTGCTCCAGAGTGTACGCCGCACTTCTGGGTTGGGAGCTAAATTTTAGTCAAAATGGTGCAGCTTGTAATCGTGAAATTACTGTACTAGTGGCATGCTTTTCGTGATTTTTTGTTACTTTAATATATTCATCAACATTATGTGAACAGTGTTCCTAACTTCATATGGCAGATGGTAATTCTGGACCCATATAATTTCATTTGTTTATATTAAAGGTATAAAAACTAGACAGCTGTGGAAAAGATTATTATGGGTTCAGAATTTCACTTATAATCCAGCAGGAAACTACAGCAAAAAATTTACTTTAGTATGGCAACCACAGCTCAGCAAAACTATGCTGAAGTCAACTTAGTTATTACCAAGTATGTAAACCAGGCAGTACGTAGCAGCTGCATGGTCTTTTATTCTACTCATTACTTGCTGACGTTTAATTGAATTTATTATTTTCCACTGGCTCCTAGAAATACAACGTATTTTAAAAACAGTAGAATTTTACATGTTTCACACTGACAGTTGAAGATGAAAAGTATAAGCGCTATTAAAAGTGGAAGAAATTTAAGGTTTATGAAATTAGAAAGCTGCATGAATGTCCAGATTCATGGTAAATTTTACTATATGCACAGAAGACTAGCTTTTAAATAACTGAAAATAAACTACTCTTCAACAGGATTTAGGAAACCCCCAGCACTTGTGAAAAGAGATTATTAGAACTGAATTCAGCCAAGAGCTGACATTTAAAAAAAAAAAAAAGTGAAGAGGCCATGTTTTGAATTGATGTGTTTCAGTCTACGATGCTGAGAATAAGGAAAGGATTCATGGCAAGGATTAGGATGCTACAAATCATATGGAACATATGAATAGGAGTCTGTTTCCATGTATCAATAGGGGTTTAATTTCTGAATGAGAAGCTTAAGCAAGGGCACATTCTTTTGTAAAATATCCCACGGGTTTCCTAGAATACACAGATGTAGTGACATCCTCACTTCTAACTTTATTCAATAGGTTCTTATAAATTCTTGATTAATGTTTCATTTAATTCCTACAAAAGTAACATATTGAAAAAAAAATTTTAGAAGGATAATAAAAATAAATTTAATGACAGATAGAAAACTAAATTCTCTTAATCTAAGAAGAAATATTTATTAAGAAGAACTGCTTACAACTTCTCAAAGTCTGGTACTCTGGCTGCTATCTGAAACCATGATTTCCCAGGGAAACAAAAACCCAAACCAAACTGAAACAGCTGGAATACATCCTAGAGATACAAAATAAATCACTTGCAAGTGAATTCCACACTCAGAAGCCCTAATCAGTACTCCATACAAACAACAAAACAAACAAAACCCAGAAGGAGCATGAAAATCCCTGGTAACTGGTGTCAACTAATTGCAGAGCATCAGCTTCAGTGGAAAAACACAGACTGAATAGGATTGTCTGATAAATCTACTACCCTCAAACACTCCACACAGTATTCTTGACCCTGTAGGTTGCAACCTTTTGCTCCCAAGTCACTCATGCCAAAGGGAATAAAGAGGTTTATCCCATTCTGTTAAGTCCTTGTAATTATTTCTTACAGTTTTAAGTCATCTAGCATTATGTACACAGCAGTTTGGTGAATCACACATGCTCCTTTCAAACAAAAATTCAATAGACAAAATGGATGCAATTAAAAAACCTGTAAGATAGCCCAAAAACTTTATAAGTTTTTTTTTTTTTTACTTTTATATTTAGCTTGTAAGAATTGTATGTAGTAAACAATTTGTAGCTGAAAAATTAGATGTAATAGCCTCCAATTTTGTCTAAACTAAACAAACGTGAATTAGTTCACAATAGGAGGTTAGAAATTTATCTAAAGATTAAATTCACAAAGATGGGAAAAACACATACTGACCACAATTGGATAAGAAAAACAGGGTACCATCAGAGAGCAGCACAGTCATAAGTAAGTAAGTCTTCAGATAGTTTTCATTCTCAAATTTCAAGTCCCTAACAGTTTGCTGTCAAATATAATATTTCTTTTATGGTGTAATTTGGCTGGAGTCTGCCAAATGCACTGTATAAAAATGATTACTTCACCTTATGAATCACTTTTCATCAGTATACTTTTAAATACAGCTGTGAAACTTTTGTTCTAGAGAAAAACAATTTTACATTGTTGATTTATCTATGATGGAGCAAAGGGTGGAATCTGGGGATTTAGGACGTTCTGAGGTTTGTTTTTTTTTTTTAATTCACCTTGTTCTGTATTTTAAGTATAACTACTTTTTTCATAAATGCATTTCAAAACGCATAAAATTTGTGCCTTGTTAGGTTGCAAAACAACATTATATGGCATTCAGAGATGAATGTGTTTCATAATGTGCTTGCGAAAAATTGACCAGAGGAACGCAGCCAAGTGAGTTTTGGGGGTCACACTGCAGTCTGGAATATCACTTTGGACTCCATTAGGAAGAACATTTTAGCAATATTGCTAATCCTGCTAGTAATGGTAAGGTCTAAATGCCCCAGAGCCATGGTCCTTTTAAGGGCCACATCTTGCAGGACATGCAGATGTTATCTAAAATTGGCAGTTTGAAAGGACAAAGGAACCAATGCCTGTTTCATTCATGTCAAATCCTAGTAAGAATACTCCATTAATTCTTCTCTCATTTTTGGATCCCTGATCCATCCCTATGGGCCAGAAGAAAACCCATGCAAGAAAGTTTAGTATATAAGGAGCAAAGGAAAGTTCATTACAAGCAATCTGCACCAGGAAGAGTAGAAGTGCTTCAACAGTGTCTCAGAAAAGTTTCCATAGAGGGTTTTTTTTGGTATTTGTTTATAATGTGCACAGAATTACATTATTTAAAGGATCTTCTCTGGAAGGTTATCCTCCAAAATGTTGTGCACTCCTATTATAAGGATAAATATTCCAGAATTAAGACTTCTTGATAGAGGCAAACCATACTGATGTCCTGACAACTAATGAACCCTGTAGCTATAACCTTGACAAAGCAGCATGTGCCTTGAAGCTTCAGAATATTTATGGAGTCAAGTCACAAAGGCTCCACAGAGCACTTGGTCACACAGTTTAGCTCTCTCTTGATAAAATAAAATTATACAGTTTGATCCAGACTCTGTTCCAGACCCTCTTATGCCTTGAAAATGGGTAACAGGAGCTGCAGAACACCTTTCCTCATGTGCAAGGCTCATGAAGATGCAAGAGGCTGTGTAGTGGTGGTGTCAAATAAAAATACACCTCTCCATTAAACCTACCAGTTTACCAGAAGAGATTTTCACAGAGAAGGAGATTTGTGTACAAATCTGCTGGTGTTTTTTATATTGAAGCTGGACAGAGACACCATGGAGAAAAGACATCTTTCATCTTCCCAGATTTATCTTGGTCTCATAGAAGATTCAGACTCTCTTGCCAGACATTAGTATTACCCACTTTGCTTTTTGAGGTTTGTATGGGGTTTTTTTTTCTGTTGTTCTATCAATATAGAATTTGCATGGTAACAAACAGTAACTTAACTTTAAAAGTTATACTGAAATTGTGTCCCTAATTAATTTAAACTAAAGATTAACAATCACAGAATTAAAGAATGGTTTGTATCAGAAGGTATCTTTAAGCTTATCTAGTTCATATTCCTCTATTTAGGCAGGGACACATTCTACTAAATGAGGTTGCTCAGAGCCCCATTCCACCTGGCCTTGAACACTTTCAGAGATGGGGCATTCACAGCTTCTCTGGGAAAGCTATGCCAGTGCATGACCACTATAATACTGAAGAACTTCTTTCCAATATCTAAATCCATTCTCTTTCAGTGTAAAGCCATTCCTCCTTGTCCTATCATTACACGCCCTTTTAAAAAGTCCCTGGAAGGTGCTGTAAGGTCTCCCTGGAGCCTTCCCTTCTCCAAGCTGAACAACCCCATCTCTCTCAGCCTGTCTTCAAGCTCCAGTTCTCTGATCATCTTCATGACTCTTCTCTGGATTCACTCCAACAGGTCCACATCCCTCCTGTGCTGGGACCCCAGAGCTGGACACAGCACTGCAGGTGGGGTCTCAACAGAGTAGAGCAGAGCAGAGGGGTAGAATCTCCTGCCTCGCCATTCTGCTCACGCTGCTTTGGGTGGTTGGCTTTCTGGGCCAGGACATGTTGAGCTTCTTGTCAAACAGTATTCATCAACTTTTTGTTCTCATACATCAAAGTCAGGTCTTACCCAAATCAGATTTTGAGCATCTGCACACAAGTAAGCATTTTTTATTGCTACTTTATCTAACTTGCCAGCACATCAAACCATAACTTGTTGAACTTATTTCCCTTCCAGGGTTTGTTTTTCCTGGGTTTTTTTTGGGTTTTTTTCTAAAATGTAGTTTTCCTTTTTTCACAATTAATAGCTAAAAAAAAAATCTATACTGAGAAGAGTGCACACAAACAGTTATCTTTTTAGAGACAATAAAAATACTAAGACTTTTAAATGCCCTGTATTATTGATTAGATAGGGGTGGGTTTTTTTATCAGCCCCATTCAACTTCAATAGGAGAGTGGCAAAGCAGCTAAATCAACAATTTCTCCCAGGAGCAAACAAATCCACAGAGACTTTGGGGAAATGTGCACAGCAAGTATATTCTATGAGTGCAACACTCTCACGTGCTTTTCTGACGTCTACAAAGGACCAGGTTCTTCCAAAAACGTGTGATCATTAGCATAGCTGTCTTGTCTGTACAACTGCTTATTGCTATGAAAAAAGCAGAATTTTCTGTATCTTTGGGACCTTTATGCTTTTACAAATAGGACCAAGACTGGCTCTAGGGTTCAAAGCTTCCTTAAGAAAGAGATCAGCAGAAACACAAGGGAGTGCTGTGGATAACATCCTTCCTCCTCTAAAAACCAGGCAAAACATGGTCAGAATTTCACTTGACTAATACAGGAGGTTTTACAGTTATCTCCCCTGACAGAAATTATGTCTGTTAAAAGGCAAACCTGAAAAAGATACACTTAAGAAAAACAAACTTTCCCTGACTCTTATCTTTTTCACATCTCATCATCTGTTTTCGTGGGAAGTTTCTATTAACATATGTTCACAATATGAATTTCAAAAGTCACATATTAAATTCAATCTATGATATTTTGAAATGGAGATTCTCATATATCATTTTTTTACCCTTTTTTGCCCTCAGACTGCCTCATTCTGCCAGCATAAAGCAGCTCAGATTTAAAGCCACAATGAATTTGAAAATCATACCATTTGTTGCTTAAAAGTATCATTAAACTAGCAGTTTTAAAATTTACATGAGTCGTTTTTCTAAACAGATATATCACAGATACAGTGTTTCCTCTTTTGCAAAACATTCAAGAAAACATCACAAAATTATATGAAGCCAGAAGAAACTGCCATAGCTTGTTTACGACAGATTTCCTTATCAATGCTCCAATGAATTGTGATTGAGTTTTATGAAGAAAATCCACACTCCATAATACATTAATGCAAAAATCTAACTGCAGATGTTTATATAAATTAAATATAATGTACATTATAAATGACTCCTTAGATCCCAGGGTTAGTTGAAAAACTGAAATATTGCACCAACTTTCACATCAATGTCTCTAAGAATAAATTAATACATGTATGTCAAAAGAATTAATCACTTTACTGGCAAAAACTGGCTTCTTTCTTCAAGATGGGTCTCAATGAAATTTCAGAAATTATGACAATGGGAAATTTACTGTTGGATGCTGGTTCTTTGGTATCATTTGGATAATGGATTTTTCTCAAGGGTAGCTGAGAAAGAGCCTGTCAGTGACTACAGTCATCACAACATAAAAGCAAACATTATGAAGACCGTATTTCATTTGCAGATAAGAGCAGAATGAAACAGTAAACCATTACTATTTGGGACATTCACACTTTTCGCATTCTTAAATGAGGTACCCAATATCAGAGAAACCTACCTTTTTTTTTCTGTTGATACTTTTTTTAAAATGGAGCTATTTAAACTGGAGAACATCTCTGGTGGACCAGCCTACCATTTGATAGGGCATGCCAGAAAGGCGTGGAATTTAATTGAATTTTGTCAAATTCACCAATGATACACATATAATACACACACACACCTTTTTTGGTTTTTGTCTTGTGCTCTAGTAGTGGTCCCTGTCCTCAGGGATACAATTTGCTAGATGCTGTGCCCATACTGTGCAACACAGAGACATAGCTGGAAGGAGACTGAAATGTAGGATCATGCCCATTACCTAGAGTAAGCAAACTTAATTCTCAGCTTTATTCTCAGCAAGGAACACCACACTTCTGATAAGCAAACCTTCTTGTTCCTTATTCCAGAAACTCATCAGACTTATGCACTGTGAAGCCTTTCACTAATGAAGATATGAAAAGAAAGGGAAATTAAAAGGTGGAATTTCCTTTCCTGAGTGTTCTGCTCAATGCTAAGTTGAATCTATTTAGATTTAAGAGACATAAAACACAGCTTCAGATCTGGGTGGTCTGTGTAATGTCCAAGAATATATGAATTGGCTCACCTTCAAAATAATATTTTGCTGCTTTCTTTTCCTCAAACAATAAATTATTTCCACTTTTGCAATAAAAATCATGGGGTCGTGTCTGAAAATACTGTTCCTCTACATCTACTGCTGGGTATGTATCACTGGCACACACCTGCCTCTTCAATTTAAAATAGCAGGATCACTTCTGTAAAACTATTATTACAACTGGATGAGCACATATAAAGTCAGAAGACGCTGCTTTTATACAGTTTCATAAACAGATCAAAAGTCTTTTTTTATCATGCCTTAAGGAAAAAAAAAAAAGGCAGCTCTCCCTCTGTAAAATTAGCTGTGTGCAAGGTGTAGCCAGAACTCTGCTGAAGCCAGGAAAAAGCTGACAAGTAAGAAAAGAGCTGTGAAACTGAGTCATGCCATAAATTGCTGAAGAAATCAATGTATCAAGCTACAACCTTCCGTAAGACATTTTCTGTCATAAAATCATATTTTCAATAATATGAACATCTGTACGGTGCTTCAATCATCTTCACAGCACCTCAGGCTTATTTAACACCACATGAGCCCCAAAGTGTAATCCAAAATTAACATTCCATCCAATCCAATCTTGTAAAGTCATACCACACCTCTAATTATGCATGTCTTATAAATACACTGGTTTGAATTTTTATTTTATATTTCATAGCTCCCAATTATAACTGCTTTTTACACAGGAAACAATTCTGAAGTCCTAGTATGCATTAAAAGAAGGCTTTATCCTTCTGTATTACTGGTATTTCAAAAGTAAATCTGCTAAATAGATTATTTAATTTTCTGAGACCAAAATCCACATTATGTCACTTTTAACTATGTGGTAAGTATCCCTATTAAACCATTAAAATCGCATGTTGTCTGACAACCACCAGTCAAACGCTGTATTTAAAGAAACACTGTCATAGACATACAGTTTAAAAATATAGTATTTGGTGGAAGAATGGGGAATTTACCAAAAATCTGGTATTTTCTACAAGTATGTCAACAACACTTAAGTGGATTTGTGCTGCATCTTTCCACTGGCATTCACTAACAGGTTAATTTCAGCCTATGCTTTTTAAGCAGCTTTGAAACCCAAACAACTTAAATTTAAATGAACCAGAGCAGCGCCTGCTCTGAGATTTCTAACCACAGACATCCAGCAGTAGTACTGCTGCATATTCACCACACATGCCATTGCCAGAGACCACAGCAGGACATGTGCTGTTCAAGAGAGACTCTAGTCAAGCCTAACAGAGGACTCTGTTGATGTTGTGACCTCCACTCAGATCATGACCACTGACAACACTCACTTCTTCAATACTGAGGAATTTCCCACCCTTGAAAGGGATAGGGTAGCCCTGCAGGAAGGTTTCCTCTATATTTCCTCAACCTGCAAGAGTCAGGCTTTAAATAAGTCACAGTAATTTCACGAGTATAAGCAGCATCCTTCTGACTAAAATTTTGGCCCCAACCCAGAAGTGCGGCTTATACTCCAGAACAGCTAATATATGAATGAAGTTCAGAAATTTGGCAACCCAGAAGTCCGAACTCGCAGCAGCCCCGAGCTGAGCCAAGCCCGCACGGCCCCGAGCCGAGCCAGTAAACCCCACAATCCCACAATTCTGTTACTAACTGGAAACTTTGTGAAAGTTGCACGCGGATTCTCGCTGTGAACAAAAGTGTGGCTTATAATCTGGTGTGGCTTATATATGGACAAAGAACGAATCGTTGCCGACATCTGGACGTGCAACTTATAATCAGGTGCAGCTTATACTCATGAAATTACTGTAATAATGTTTTCTTCTAATTGCTTCCAAGATGGAAAGGGAAATTCCTTCTCTTCCATTCCCCAAAGAAGGATTCACAACCTTCTCACCATGGACTACTGAAGACCCAGCTCTGTCGCATCTGAATAGATGCTACACCAAACTGCATGTCCTTCATGTATATCCCTAAGCTCATGACCAACCATGCTACCAACCATTATGAGACTGGTTTACACATGACAGAGCCTCATACAAAGACTGTTCCTGTTTCTTGTGGCTACAGCAGATCCGTGGGGGTTGGTTTGCGCCTCCACAAGACACACTTCACACTTTAAGTATCATGCTCTGCCATTCAGAAGTCACCACTCGAGCATCTTCCTCCAAGGAAAGGGTCTAATGTTTGTTCATTAGCAGAACTGAAACACATACAAAGGAGTAGTTCAACATACATTGTCCCCCTGCCCCCAAGTACACAAGCTATCATTTTTGCATCTTACAAGACTTTGGAGAATGAGGAGCTATGTCCTTGGCTCCTGGGGAAGGAAGGTAGGTCAGTACAGAAGGCCTATGGCACAGACCTGGCTCTAACAGGTACCCCAGCCACACAGTCCCAACCTGGAAGTACAGAGCAAGGACTCACAAGCAGTGGCCTCCCAGAAGACCCCTGCTCCACGAGGGATTTTTCTGTGAGTACCTTCTAGCACTGAGATGTTAACTCAATGAAGGGATGAGACCTCCTGTGGAGCAGGAAGATGGAGGTAGGGGGAGATCAGTCACCCATGATTTGCACTCTGCTGCCAGGTCTCCAGCTGGGTTAAGCATTGTGTGACAGACCTGAAATCCTGATCAAGTCCTTGATTTATGTTTTGGCATGCTTCACCAGTGCTTCTCAGCAGGACTAGATGAATCACTGATCTGTTCCAGTACAATAATTTCTATGTATGTTCATAACCTTGGAAGAATCTGTGCAACATTTAAACATCCATTTAGCTTGCTCAATGCTCAGCTTTAAATGCGGAATTTTATTCAAGTTGCATACTTACATTGTTGCTGCCTATGTCTGCACATTTAAATAAACAGATTTTTTTAAAAATACTTTTTTTTTTTTTTAGAAAAAATACAATCACCTCTTAGATCTTAGTTTAGGCCTGAATTTAAACATTTTGTAGATAAATAGTTCATTAATTAATTGACTGGACAATATTACTCTTATAAAATCCTTGATCACAGAAGAGTTTGATTTAATTACTGAATAAAATAAATGTATCAAGAGAGACAGCTAGTCCTTGAGCATTCTTCCTGAATTGTCTCAACCACGTTCATGCAGGTGAGACACAGACAAAAAGTCATACACCAATTAAAGTCACTACAACTGCCAGTGCTCAGAGAGCTCGAATAACTCTCTACCCTTGCACAGCCAGGAGCCCACTGACATCACTTTTTAAAACAAATGCAAAAAGAAAAAAATTATAATGATCTAAAGAAATTTCCTGTTATTCTGCTCAAGAGAAAACCCCCATCCCATGTCCTTCACATATGGTGGAGACCATCAGCATTTTCCAGGCTCAGGACTTGGGGCATATTTCTTTAATGAGCATTACAGACAGATTTCCAAAGCTGTAACTTGTGAAGCCTTTGGAGCACCAGGAGCTCCAGGCCCCTTGCGGGGTCCCTGACCTTCTCTTCACAGGTGGGTGCCAAAAGGCTGAGGACCAGAATAGCTCTGCTTCCCACTTGCCACCTCACTGGCTCTGGAAAGACTGAGTTTGCAGCCCTTTGGTTTTCCTCATATTAGGCTCAATTTGACCCTTACAGCTCCATTTCACGTCTAATGTACCACCTTGAGCAACTCTGGCAGTTACTATAAAGGAGAGACAATTTGGTTACAGAAATACTATACACAATGCAAACAATTCTTTCCTCTATATATGAAAAAATGCCTGAGGTTTTATAGGGTGCTACTTAGGAAATATTCGTTAGATGATTATGTAAAGAAAACAATGAATATTTTGTTTTACTGAGTCTTGCTCAAGCTGGGGGGCACCAACATATTCACCATCAACTACGAACTTACTTGATGGTGAAAATGAAGCAACTTCTTCCTGTTTGTTAAATATCCATATCAGAAACCATTTGAGATTATATTAGACTAAATATCCAATTCCCAAGTGCTACTTTTAAAACACCAGGCAAAATAATTCAGACAATATTCCACTTCAGTATTTTTTTAATCAATAAATCTAAAAAAAGTGCTTATCTATTACCCCAATAAATAATAGCAAAGAATACATTAAATAAAAAGAAAACTAAAATACCTACTTCTACTACTTCTCTTCCTGTGCCTTTTTTTACTAGTTCCCAGCACACTCAATATCAAAAAAGTTCTTAATAATCAGGAAATATAATTGTAGAACTATAACATCTGGTGTTTAAAAACAAAAAATGAACTTACTATTAATTCTTAAAAAATCCTAAATGAACCTTAAATTGCAATGCCTTTTGACGCACCAATGCAATGGCACTTCAGATGCAGTTTATTAAACTTTCTTTTCCTTTCACCTCTCCTTATCTTTTAAGCAGCAATTCTCATACAGCATGAAATAAATCACATGAAAATTGCAACTTAAAAAGGACATTTGAGTGCACATTATAAAACAATGGTGCTTGAAAACTCTTAGGGAAAGAGGAGATTTCTGGAAGATATCTGTCAATATAAAAATGCAGATGAGGCTATCTACCTTCTACCTACTGAGATACCTGAAACAAGATATCTGCACCAAATTAGATCTGACATAAGATGAAAAGAGAGAAGCACAGGGGAAGGGATGCTAAGCAGAACAGGGAAGGTGTTGGGTTCTTGAGATGAATGTCAAGTATGCCAGGTAATAATTTTCTGCTAAGTAAAAAGAAAAAAAAAAAAGCTATTACTGAGCAGATGGCTACTGGAAGAGAAATTCTCCAAAAGTTCACTCTACACCATGGCAGAGTAAGATCTGTGTGTAAATAGCACCCTGAGGTTTACCACCAGTCTAGTGGCACACAGAATGCCAAGGAGCACTTGTGGAAGTGAGAAATTATCCTACACTGCACACACCTTAAAGCCCTTCAGACCTGAATTGATTTTATCTCTACATTATCAGATACCTTCTGAAATGCTGAAGGGAGTGTGGGTTTTTTACTTCATTCCCTGCTTTTGCAAATAAAATAATGTGACAGAAAAATAACAAGCCTAGCAGACCATCTCATTTGGGGAAAGGAAACCTCCAGGCCTGACCTAAGGGGCATAGATTAGACTATTCTGGACAGAATTAAGGTTTAAACATTTCCAGTTTGCTGAAAATAAAACCCCCTCTAAATAGATGACTTCTTTATGTGCAATCTATAGAACAGAGAAGCAAAGACTGGAAAAAACAAGACTCAAACTTAAGTATTTGCAAATCTCATCTTGGTGCTCTGACAATTGAAAGCACCAGATCTTTCGAACATGGAATCTTAAATTATTCCAAGTAATAGAGGGCTTCTGAACATATATATATACACACACAAAATATCGTACTTATATGCAAACTGGTTTTGCTCAAAGCCAAAGAATAGTTTCAGCTGAAGTTGTACTTTACAAAGAGGAATAGAGAAGCACCAATTAGAGAGCAAATAACAGAAACACATATTTTAAATTTAAATTAAGCGGAAGGCTTAATTAAAGGCAGTCTACCAAATAGTTCCTAGGTCTTAAAACATACCATCATAGTTTTGGTTGTTTTCCAAAGTCTTGTTTATTTAATATTAAATTAATATGGTAGCATAAATTAAAGCCTTAAAATGCATTTGTAGATCTAATGCCAGAGGATTTCTTTAAAATTAGAATTGAAATGGAACTGAAATTGCAGGTATTTCCACATTTGAGTACATTATTTAATGAGACTAAGAATGCTCAAAAAAAAATTGACTTTATATTCATTTTCTCTTTCCTGAGAAATGCTGCATTTTTCTTTAATGCCTCTCATTGAAACCTAGATAACTGCTTGTCAACAGATATATGTGAGTGCAAATGTGCATATCAGTCACAGTGTTATCTATAATTCTGAGTACCAGGTGGCATGCTCAACATTCTATTAATTGCTGCTATGCCACCTGATAGCAAAGGCACTTGAAAAAGGGACATGCATAGAATAATGCATAAAATTATTCTTTTAAATTTTTAAAATCAATAGTAGCTGTCTGAATCAAATGTGTCTGAAATAAGGATGTGCTGAGAGGCTGAGAGTGCAACAAAGAAGCACCAGACTGCTTTGGTAAATCACAAAAATAACTCCTGGGTAAGTCACTATGCTTCCCTAAGACAACTGACAGCAGATTAACAGTGAACCTACCATAAGTGATCACATCTTCAACTTCAGCTTATCAAACATATAATGCAAGCAAATGATTCTTATACTGCCAAAGAGAAATGCATGGATATTGCTTAAGAAACCCAAATAATTAATTCCTGACTTCTCAAAACACACTGAAGCACTTTATAGCACACGATAAACCATTTTGATAGTGGCTTAGAGTAGTCAATGGTTTTACATTTTAATCAATATGATTTACATTGCATTTCTAATACAACTCTTTAGATTAGAACTGCTTGGGTAGGTTGAGCTGATGTAATTCAAACTGACACTGCCCTATCACCTACTCACAGCACACTCAGTACAGTGAAAACATTCACACTCTTATCAGAAGCCACAAATAAAGCTCCAAACCTCTTAAACTATTTGAAAGCCTTGCTTTCAGCAGAAGGTTCAGTCTTTGTTTGTCTCTGTGAGAAGAGGTGTATCAGCAAGAAATTATCAGTGGCCTGTCAGTCTTTATTACAGAGTGACAACAGAGGATAAGTTAAATTCCAGTTTCATTAAGTCAGCTTTGGAAGGTGACACATGCTGAAAACCTAATAGTGCTACCTTTTTACTGGGTCTAACATTTAACTTTTCTAAACAACAGGGACAAAACAAACCACTTTGTCCTATCAACTGATCTTTACAAAATTAGAAGAATTAGATTGAAGCAGAATTCCAGAAAAAAGCTTTCCCATTTATTTATACATTCTGCTTTCAAGCATTTTATGACTTCAGTTTCTCTTTAAGTGCTATAGGTGTTATCTCTTTAGTTAATTCTCCATGCCCAATAGAGAGAGAAAAGATACTCTAAACCAGGAAATGAATAATTGGAAAAACCCTAAGTTTCTTGGTATTTCCATTGTACAACTGGTAAGATTTCAAAATTTCAAAAGCCTTCCACAGCAGCTGCTAAATAAAGATCTGTGCTACAATCATGTACCTTTTTTTTTTTTTTTTCTTCAGGAAACCATACACTTCTGGAAGGAATGTATATAAGCATGTGCAGAGACCCAGCCTATGACAGCTACCACACATGTACATTGCATGAAGTCACAAAGGCGTTCCAGCTACTCTGCAACACATCATCTTCCTCTCTGATCTTTGCTGCTTGAGTGACATACTCATTTTGATAGGAGTCCTTCCTCAGAAATTCTATCACTAAATACAATCTACTGCTCTTTGGCACCTAGGTGATACAAATCACATTTCCAATAGATTCTCTTCTAGGAGTGATGGTTCACATCTTATGCAGGAACAGTTCCTGCAGGGAATAGAAATAATTATTTTTTAAAAATCCAAGAAGCTCCTGCCTTTCTTAGCAGACACCTGTTCTCCAAACTAAGACACAAAGTCAGAGCACAACCTGACACCCTGTCAAGGTGACACCTGTCAGGCAGGGTGTTGGTAGCAGTCCCATTAAATGGTGGCTACAGTCCTCCTGCAGTGACAGATGTGGTTCAGTTGAAGCAGTGGTCCTGTAGACGGGTGCAGCCTCCCTCCAAAGGTCCAGCAATGATATGGAAAAAAAGTCCAGTTTTCCTCTGGAGTTCAGGGAAAAGAGGGCGACTCAGTGTCCCAGAATTTCAGTTTTTATCTAGGTAGGAAAGGCTTGGCTCTCCCCCCTGGCTGGAGCAACTCTCAATGGGGTAAAGTAATTTTATCAGTCACACTGTGGGACTCAATGGGCCATTAGCAGAAGAAAACTGCCTGGAGGAAGGATGGGGGGGTGCAAAGATAAAGAACAATGCCCTACTGGTTTCAATGGATGGCCCATTAGCAGAGTATCTCCCACAGAGATAAGGATCACTGCCCCACCTGGTCACAACAGCTAGTGATAGAATAGATACTTTGATCTCATCCTGTATTGTAACCCAAGACAGAACAGCTAGTGTGATTGTTACTAATTCATTACTTTGTTGCGTGCGGATCCTCGCTGCAAAAAAAAAAAAAGTGTGCCTTATAGTCCAGTGCGCCTTATATATGGACAAAGTTCGGAAATGTGCCGACACCCGAAGTGCGCCTTATAATCCGGTGCGCCTTATAGTCATGAAATTACTGTACTCTTATTTACATCATCATAGAATCAGAGAATGGTTTGGGTTGGAAGGGACTTTAAAGATCTTCTAGTTGCAACCTCACTGCCAGGGGAAGGGACATCTTCAGTTAGACCAGGTTGCTCGAAGTCCCATCCAGCCTGGCCTGGAACACTTCCTGGGATGGAAGTGCTATCAGTCTCACTGTCTATGTCATGATAAAGACCACTAACAGAGACAGGTCCCGAGACAGAGCCGTGAGGGACATCACTCCTCACCAGCCTCCACCTGGACACAGAGCCCTTGACCACAACTCTCTGGCTGTGTCCATTCAGGCCCAATCCACCCAAATACAATTGTTGTTTTCCACATCTTGGTACTGACTCATGCTCAGGTTGTCATCTAATTCCTGTGCACTACTATGAAGAGCTGTGACCCACA
Source organism: Turdus rufiventris (assembly GCA_013186435.1). Classification (NCBI taxonomy): domain Eukaryota; kingdom Metazoa; phylum Chordata; class Aves; order Passeriformes; family Turdidae; genus Turdus; species Turdus rufiventris. The sequence continues at coordinate 1,721,712 of PYHW01010466.1, read as the reverse complement.
AAGAGCATCCAAATTCTCCATCTGTACAGTTGATTCCCTCTTCTAAAAGGCAGAACTCTCCAACAATTTGCATAGTATATTTTGGGATTTTCCAATTTGCCAAATTGCTCTTAATGACACATTTACTAAATCTATGGAAAAAGCCAGACATCTTGGAAGACAGGTTTGGTCTCACTGTTCAAAAACTTTAATAATGACCAGGATGATTACTTAGATCTTGATATTAAATCTGTGGATGGAACCAATTATCCCTTTCACTCTGATGGTAAATTCAGTGCTTGGGTTTTTCAGCCAGTTTTAAGTAGGAGGGTTTTTTTCTACAGTGTACTTTCTGGCCTTTCCTATGAGAATGTCACATGAGAGTCTGTCTAAAGATTTACTGAAGATATATGATATCCTCTATTACTTCTGAATCAACGAAGCCTCTAATCTTCACAGAGGGAAGCCAGATTGACTTGACACAATTCATTCTTCATCAATAACTGTGCACACTGTTGTTCATCTCCTTGTTTCTTATAAGTGTCTTCAAAGAGTGTATTTAAGGAATCATGCCAGAATTTTTGACATTTGCATGATCCTGGACGAAGCACTACTGTAATATCTCATTAAAAAAACTTAAATACGTTTTCATTAAAATTTATAGAAAAAAAACCTCTGGCATATCAGAAAATTACTATTTAAAACATCTAAGGTGTCCTACCTACTTTACAAAACAGACTTAAATCTAAAATGCACCAATCTTATCCCTTTGAGCAAATACTCAAATATGACTGCTCTAACTTAATTGTTTTTAGGGTTTTCCTCACTTACTATCTACATATACAATTATCTTATTCACACCATAAGAGAAATCCAGTTTTTTTTACAAGTCAATTAAAATGAACCATAGTTTCACTTTATGATGAGAACCATGATTTGGTATTAACATAAGAGTAGAGTCTGAATTTGAATTAGAGTTTATTATTATATTAATCAAATCTGGCTAGATCATGGTAAGGTTTATTCAGGCAAAAAATGTAAGACTAGAAACCTCTCCTCAGTATGGTTTCTAGTCAATGTATCAAACATATGAAAGAGAATAAAGAATGTCTCATTCTTTAGAGTATTTGAAATGGCCCATAAAGTCTCAGTTTCACAGAAGAAACTGGGTTTTTTCACAGCAGTTTCTCTTTCTGTGAAATTGAGACTTTATGAAGTGAAGCATGTCTGTGAAAATCATCTATGACATAATTTATACTCTTCCAACCAAATAAACAGATGGTAGAATAAAGAAGAACTATGTAAAACAATGTTTATAAAGTAGCAGACATTTGACAGGCTTCAAATTATGTCCAGGGTACACTGATAGATGCCATTATCCATTACTGTGCTTTCTCTGACATTTTATCTAAGGGCCAAAAGCCAAAAGAAAGACCACAAGCATCTAACCACAAAGTAGCTCTTATTTTCCTATTCTAGTCAGCAATTAGCTCACAGGAACAGAATTTCAAGTATTTCCAATGCCTGTAGTTAAAAATATGCCTTTTTCTAAAATGAAATACAAATGTCATACGCTGAAAGCCATATTTGGGACTGCAGTCTTTGGACTACAAATACATATTCCATTTTCACAGTAGTTATATGTAAAATATTTGATCATGTGCAACCCCTGCCTAAACAGAAAGACTATTTATTTTAGAAATACATACTAAAACATGTAGACTCTAATGTAATGTGATTGCCTTCTGCTTTTCATGAAACGGAGATTTTCTGCCCTGTCTGCTATCAAATCAGAAACATGTGATGAGTGTGAGTTACCAGTTCAGGACTTGTATTTCATGACCACGCTGGTGTCTGCAACTGCTCAGTCTCACCACAAAGGACTGTGGCAATCAGACACAGGTAACATTCAAATGACAAGCAGGGATTTCTGAACTCTAAATCCATTTTCTAGGAATTATAATTCATTTCTTGGTGTGACTCTTCTTTCATAGGTGGATGTTGTTAATACATTAATTAATATTAATATTTAAATTTTTCCTAACTGCTGCTCAAAAAGATCTCTCTTTAATATCAGGAGAATATTTTTCTTTTCTAATTAAAACAAGCAATTACACAGACCCTCAGCTCAACAAAACTAGGTAAGTATTTTTAAGAGAGCAGCAGCAGCCAAATCAGGAAGAACTGACAGGCAGCAAATGGGCAGAAGAAATTAAGCCAAGGACCTAGGACAGCAAAGAAAACAAGAGGAATAAAAAGTAGAGAATGTGTTAATGATAAATTCATTCTCCAGGTGATAAAGGAGCCAATGAGGACAGGATCTATGCTGCACTGCTCTCACTAAAACNAAAAAAAAAAAAAAAAAAAAAAGCCTAGAGAGGATGGCAGCAAGGACAGGTAGCCTAGAAAAATTAGAGAGATTGCCTGAACAGCCAGGAATGAGGTGAGGAAAGATAAAACCCTGAGAGAATTAAATCTGGCCAGGAACACCAGGGGCAATGAGAAAAGGTTTTGTAGGTACACTCGTGATAAAAAGAAAACAAGGGAAAATGTGGGCCCTCTCTAGAAGGAAATGAGAGACATGGCTATGTGGGATTTGGAGAAAAATTAGGTACTCTGTAACCTTTTTGCCTTAGTCTTCATCATCAAGTGCTCCAGCAACACCACCTGAGTTGCACAAGGAAAAGTCAGGGACTTGGAGATGGAAGAGCCATCTGGTATAGGAAAAGATCCAGTTTAAGACTATGGAACCTAAGGGTGCACAAATCCACAGAACCTGAGGAGATGCATCCATCCACAGATCCTAAGGGAACTGACAGATGAAGCAGCCACTTTCCATCCTATCTAAGCAGTTGTGTCAGGCCAGTGAAGTTGCCAATGACTGGAAAAGGGGAAACAAAATTTCCACTTTTAAAAAAGAACAAAGGGAAGACCCAGGGAACACAGGCCAGCCAGTCTCGCCTTTTTGCCTGGCAAGATAATGGAGGAGATTCTCCAGGAAACTGTGCCGAGGTAGATGGAAAACAAGGCGGTGATTGCTGACAGCCACCATGGCTTTGCTAAGAGTAAATTGTGCCTGACAAATTTGGTGGCCTTTTGCAATGGGGTTACAGTGGTGTGAGTGATATCACCTGGACTTGTGCACAGCATTCAACACTATCCTGCATATCGTTGTCTCTTGCCTCTTTCTAGGGTCTATATAGCTGTTTATATACTCCTTCCTACCTAATTCTCTGGCAGCAATTCTGTACCATGCCCCATTTTTAAAGTTAAATTATATCCTGTAACAGGAATGCAGGAGAGATAGCCTTGTGATTTAAGAACTGGACGAGAACTCCAAGGCTTGAAGGCACACAAATTTTGTCTCTGACCTTCGGCAGGGTTCTTAAATCTTCTCCTTCAGTACTTGTATGGAAAATGTAAAGTGCCTTAAATGTATGTGAAAGGGTAAGTCAATTAGCTGCCAAATCTTTACTATACAGTATACACATAAGAAAAAATCATACAGAAAAATAATTTTAAGTAAGGAACTAGTTGTTTGTACTGTTGGCAAAAAACATTGATAAAATACATCTAGCAATTTTGAAATCCTGCAAAAATACAAGCCAATCCCTACATCCTGTGAATGGATCTTTTTAGCAGTGGGATTAAAGCAACCAGAAATCTTGTCTGCACTCTACTTCCACTAACAGAGCTTGGTACTTTAATGCCAGGATCAAAGACAGAAATCGAATCTGTGAACCTCAATTGCTTTTTCATCATCTGACTTGTAACATCAGCCTTGTTCTGGCTAGTGCCTGGGAGCTACAGGGATGATGTGAGATAGTGCCAGCAATCACATCCCCACAGAAGGCATTCCAGGGCAGCTGGGACGCCAAGGTCCCCAGCAGCCACAAGCAGTTTATTCTCAAAGCCTGAGAACCAGAAGCTATTTCCTTTCTTTTACTTTGCATTTAAGGATGACAGGAAGATGATAAACAGCCAAAGCCCAGACACATCAATATGCTAGCAGTACAAAAGCCCTTTGTGATTGACTGACAAAACTTAAAGAAGGGGAGGAGACCCTCTTTTTCTTCCATTGGGGATGGCTCTGGACAGAGACGTCTGAAATTTTAGCCCTCAAAAGCTTCTCCTGTTACGACCAGATCACCTTGCAGGTAAACACTTTCCTGGTTCATTGAGTCACTGTTATGTATCTGAAAAAGAATCTCCACTGAAAAGTGATAATGGTGGAAAAACACTCCCTATTGTACAGCCGTAATTCTTGTACTGCTTGTCTGCAGGCAATGCACTTCCTCTCTTGAGGAGGCTGTGCAACTGGATCCAGCTACATGTAAAGCAATCTGTTAAAACAAGGACAAGATTTACTGTTGGAAAGAAAAAGTTTAAATACATTCCAGGAACCTATGTACCATATGGCTAAAAGTGACTAAACATGGTGAACTAAATTTAATCTCATTGCATTACATTCAAAAGTTTGTATTTTTCTATACAAGAGTAAACTTACTGATCTAGCAAATGCAATGAACAATTTGTAATAACTGGTATTCTATTTTAACTCATAAAGAATTATTTCGGTAGGCTATTTACTTACATTTCTAATAGTATATTCACAGTACTAAAATCCCTATTTCACTTATTTCCTTGCATGAAAACTGGCACGAGTACCATTCAATGTGGCAACAGAAACCATGATGCTTTTATCAATTATTTTCCTTTCTTCCCTCATAGCTATAAAATCATTGGTACTACTCAATCCACAGGAAACAATTAAGCAAGACATCTGAATTTAGTGTAAAAGGGGTTTTGTTTCTTTTTAAAAGCAGTGAAGCCCAGCAAAAGAGAAGTCACATGCTTTAAAGATGCTTTCAAGAATCCTCTTGACTCTTGACATGTGTATTACTATTGAGCAGATGTACCAGCATATCTCAATAAAAAAAACTACAACCACAAAAAAAGACAGGAAAAACAGGAACTAAACAGAACATAATTTTCTTCCCTCACTGGCAGCTAAAAAAGCCTACTCTGCAGCCTTTTTGCAGACTGCAGGAATCAGGAGTAGCATGATTTAACATAGGGAAAATGCAAACTAACCCAAGTTCAGCTCACACATATAATAGTCCTCATTAGAACCTGATCTAACCACAGCTCATGCCTTCAAGAACAGAGCTAGTTTGAAAACAAGAGTATAATACAACAATAAAATACCTGCCTACTCATTTCAATTCACTATTAGCTTTTAAGTTTTGAAAGACAAAGTGAAAATAGTATGCACCAGGACTAGCAAACTTCCTGTAACAAGAAAGGTGGTTCAAGGGATGGGAGGCAATATCCATCCTTTTTTCAAAAGTCAAAAAGACAATGATCACCTTTATTCTGGGCTATCATTTGATACAGATAACATTCAGGTACTGCTTAGGGATATAAAAACAGAGTTGTAGACAGCATGCTGCAAAAGCATGTAATGTTTCTCTGTTAGATCAAGAAGAAGGAACAAAAAAAAGGAAAAAAAATTAGCTGATGATTTGCAAATTAGTTACTTTGATGATTCACAATATTTTAAAATTTAGTACTTTATCTGAAGAGCTTTGGTAAACTCAAAGACAAAAAACTGCACTACAGCCCTAATAACATAACCACCCATTTTCTCCTACTCCTTTAATTACAGCTGGTTCATGGCTGGTCAAAACCCTGTCCTGCTTGGCCTCTTACTCCTTCACCTTGGATACTGTTCCATCTCTCTTCCTCACATTTCTCTCTTCTTCTCTGGCCAAGCAGCGCATCTGATAACAGGAGTAGGTCATGGGGAAACGGCCAGTTTCTCATATAATGCACCAGTCATCCTCAAGAGGATCCAAAGAAAAAAATATTTTGAAAGGCACTCAAGAGGTGCATTTGTTTTCTCACTGCACATAGCCCCATACGGAGCCTCCTCCCAGTCCTTTCTCTCCTCTTGGCTCCCACCACCACTGCTCCCAGTCGATCACAACTCTGGGGAAGTGATGCTAATCATCTGTCTCTGCTGATAGTGGCACTGTCAGTGTGACTCTATCTCACCTCTCCTACACTCTTACCTGCTTTTCAGGAGGCTGCGGAGCTGCCTGCTCAGATGGGGGAGGCAGAGATGACACCCGCACTGCTCAGCACCAGGTAACAGTTGCTTTGACCTTACTATCACAAGGAGTGTTTAAAATACTCTATATTTATGCTTATCCTTTTGAACACCTAAATCTTGCAGTAGAGACTCTCAGGTTTGGTTTAGTTTCCTGTGGTGTATATGGACATGCACTCTGCACCTCCTCTGGGGTAGGCACATTGTTTGGCTTGGCACAACAGCCATTCCACGGCTGACCGTAAAATAACAAGGATTAAAGGCTGATGTGGTGTGCATTTCCTTGGGAGAAACTGTAAATACAACAGCATCACACAATCAACAATCAGTATCAAAATGTCAGAAGTCTTCTCTCAGGGTGTTTTCAGGAAATTAGTCCAGTAATTCCTGGTATCTTTAGACTAAATCTGTTCTAGTAACATTTCAGTATCACAAACACATATTCGGAAAAACATGAATATTAAACACTACATTCTAATCACTAAACTAAATACATTATTAACACATTATTTCTCAAGAAAAGGTACTAGAAAAAACTTTGTAAAATTAACATTACATGAAAAATCTCTAATTTAAAGCAATACTTAAAATACTGTTACCAAATTGGCATGAACATTTTGAAAGACAGAAATAAATAATGGCAAATTTAAACCTTTCCCGTTCCAAAGAAACATCTCTAGGGCACAAAAAAAAATATACTTGCACTTTTTCCTCTTGACAAGGATCTAAAGAGTTCACAGTTTACTAGTTTTGAACTTTATATTACTGCAAAAATTACAATAATTCTGTTTAGAACTTAGAAGGATATTTTCAAATGTTTCACATATTGTTTCCAAGTAGGAGAGCAGTTTGTTCTGTGATATCCTTTTCCTGTAATTTCCATCCAGAAAATTTGGCGATAACCCATAAAAATCAATACTTAACTACATGTCCCTTTTGGTTTTTTCTGCTTTTATTAGCAGAACACAAGATAAATTATTTTCATATCAAAGCCAAGAAACAGAAAGATAATATGGGCCATGTATGCAGAACAGGTTAGAAAAAAAACTTTAAATCATTTAAATACCAATCAGCATTTTATTAATTCTAAACATTTACCATCCCTCAGAATAATTTTCATTGGATCTCTAGGTAACTTTAAAGAAAAATGCTAGTCAAGATGTACTCCACCTAGAAGTATGCCAGTAAATTTGGTGCACAATCCCCTCTATAATCAGTTAGAGAGAGGAAGCTCTGCAACATGAGTTAAACTCACACAAGATGAGAACTGCCTTCAATTTGTCCATTTTCCCCTCCTACTTCCTAACTTAAATCAGATAGGTGCCTAAAGCTGAAGATGAGTCTTGGAAATAGGCCCCAGAGACACGTCAAGGATCTAATTGTTGTAAAGTTCTCTTTAATGCTATGTTGGGGATCAAAATGGATTTCTTCTCATTTTATGAATACTGCTTGTCTTCGTCCTCCAGTACCATCCAAATGAATGGGAGAAAAATAATGATTTGCAGTTGAAAATATTAGAACACAGAAATCACAAAAGTGGGATTTGTTCATGGATATATTGTATAGCAGCCACTGCAAACAATGAAGGTGCAAGAGTGTCAGGAGAGGCTCACAGAACAACTAAAGATGCCCCCCCTTAATCCTGCTGGGCACTGCAATTTTCTACCCTAAATACACTTCTTTTTTGGTAAAATCTGTAGATCCAGATATGCTTCTTATATGTATGAAAATCTAAAAAATCTCGAATTCTTGCAGTAATAAAAATATCCTTAAGGTGTATATTTATTGTTTCTGAACTACACACGTATGTCCAGCATTAGCCTGAGGAGATCAGTCTCCTTCTCCTGTGAGTGTAGAAGAGTTCAGACCAGAGCTCCGCAAAACTCAACAAACCACAAAATTTCCCTTCAAACCACACCCAGAAGTATTATGGCACAGCAAGACTTAAGAGACAAAAAAACCAAAAAACAACCAACCAACCAACCAACCAACCAATTAAAAGACTATGAGAGAACAAAAAAGATGTTTCATTAAAAGAAAAAAAGTAAAAATACTTTTTCACTTTTTATTCTATCGGTAGATAAACAGAACATGGATTATCTCACCTTTTACCCATATTTATATTTTAACCCAGTCTGTGCAAGTCCAGCAGGTCTCTGCCAGAAGTGCCTGAGTTAACCCAGAAGGTTATCTTCTCATCCCCAACCCCCTCCTGCAATCCATGTTCTACTTTTGCTCACACTAAATAAAGCAAACTGATATTTATAGCATTTCTTAGGAAGCTGGATGTTTTCATGTACTCACCAGGTCATCCAAAATACCTCAGAAATCAAGTTTCGTGACATTTACCAAAACAAGGCTTTGAATCACTAACTTTGAGATGTTTATATAAGGATAGTAAAAAACATATAAACATGGGGAAAAAAAATCCTCATCTGTTTTTTTCTTCTGATTTATTACATAATAATTCAACAGCAGAGGACTTTTAATGCCCTCCAGTAATTCTACAGCAAACAGAAAAGGCTCCAAAATAATCTTTACAAGAAAGGAGAAGATTATTTCATATTAAATCCATATAACAGCAACTCTGATTGTTAAGCTTGTTGCTTCTACTGTAGAAGGAAAGTAAAATTATAATGGGAAAATATCTTTCAAGCAGTTGCTTCAGCACAGAAGGCGGTTTAGGTGATTAAACAAGAGACTAACATGGCACTGGTACCACACATTTTTAAAAGAAAATAAAGGCATTTTGAAATATCATGTCGAAAATACTGAATAAATTACAGGATATGTGTTTCACACAGAAAGAAGAGCAAATAGCTGTAATTTGGGAGGCTAGAATTTCCTTCATGAGATAGCACAAAGGGCTCTGCGAACAAAAGAACCTTTCTCAAAGGTTTTCAGTGTCTTTACACAAGTTTCAGTACTCTACTTTAGCAGCAGTATATGACACTGAATCTGCATTTCTTAGGTGTTTTTTTCATAAACCATTTTTAATCAGCACATAATATATAATGGCATTAAGAGATCAAGAGCTTTCTGTTGTGAGCTATGCAAATCCTGAGTTATGAAAAACATGATGTCCTTCTTTGTGAAATCACAGCAGTAACTTCAGATTGTCTGAAATGACTGTTTCAGAAAATAACACTTTAGCATTCATCTCTAGAGAAGGCAGCCTTCATCCTCAACTCATGATCAATCAATCATCAGACACATTCAGCTTCCCTTAATAGCTGGTTTCAGCTCATAGGTGGAGCTTTGCTTTCTAAGGTTCACAGCAGATGAATTAACATGTACATATTATAAACTGGTAGTCTATGGTCTAAGGATTAACTGTTATAGCAACCAGTACTGTAGTCTGCCAACACATATACACCCAAATTGCTGAATTTTCTAAGTTTATATGGATAGGAATTCTGCGTAGGTATTCATTTATTGTACAGAGACTGCAAGTTTTATAAGTGGATGTCTTCAAGCACAAAAATGCACAGCCATTGCATCACCCTTATAAAAAAATTCCTTGTATATTATCCAAAATGAAACTGCTACTAAAAAAACAATTTCACTGTGTTTTACAAATATTTATTTTACACATTGTGGGATCTCTCCTGCTTCTTCATTTCATTGTATCCAATTATTCTAGAAGAGTATTCTGGACAGCACCACAAATTATTCAAACTAAGTTGGCATAAAACCATGGTATAATCAAACATTTCTACCCACAGACTTAATTCCATGCAAACTGCAGTTTAAAAAGCAATTAAAAGCATTAAAGAAAAATGTACTTTTATTACAAAACACTAAGAATGGTCTCTGAGGACTGATCAAGTGACCTCTCTACTGTCTCTTCTCCCTGAAGGGAACTAGAGTTGGCCAGACTGTGCATATCCAGAGGTGTTTTCACCCAGACCTCTCTATACTTGGTTTCTTTAGGATAGTAGCACACTGTGAAGTCCTATTCACAACACATCAGATGACACAACATCAGATGTCACCACTAATACTGCGTTTGTTGAGTAAGCAGTGAACACTCAGATCCAGTGGAGTTCAATACCACCTAAAAATTAATTCCTCTGAGACCATTCCTCTCCCCTGACACACTTCTGCATCTAAGACTCTTAGGCAAATATGAGTGGAAGGGGAACAGTCCTGTTTCAACTGTGGTTGCCTATATGTGTGAAGTAAATATACATATGTCAGATTCTGCTATCTGTGTGTACTAGAGCTATCCACAAATGAGTAATGAATCTTAATTTCCCCACTTCCAGTGGAGCAGAGTAGAAGTATTTTGAGAAAAAACAGAGGTCCAAGTTATAAGTACCACAAGATGAGGATGGAAGAGGAGAAATAAAAAAGCACTGCACTAAAATATGCTTCCTCTGTCTGTAAATATAACTCTGTTGCTTGTAAACCTATCATCTGCACTTCAGCTGCTTTTTTCCTAGTATATTCTTCTATTTTTTCCTGTCTCCTGACATGACCTTTTTTCTTCCCTCTTCAGTCACTCTGTCCTTCCTTCATCTTTCTGTCTTCCTTTGTATGTTGCTCTTTCACTCTGACTCTTCTCTCACTTCATCTATTCTGGAGTAATTACTCCTGGCTTTTCCTATCATCACTTCAGTTCTATAACCTCACTTCTTTACTCCTGAGATTCAGCACCTCCTTTTTCTTGTCCTGTAGCAGATGCAATAATGTTTGAACAGTCCAACAGAATTTAGGGGAAACTCCAGTTATAAATATCAAGGCTGCTTGGTGACATTTTCAAATAGTATGGAACACCTGACTCATCAGCAGACCATTATTACAGAATTTGTTTAGAAAACAATGTAAGATAGAGATTATAGTGAGATACTGAGGAAAACCAATACACTAGAAAAGGAATTATTCAAATAAATCAAGAATTAATGCCTATGCTTCCACAGACCAAGATTCATACAGCTGTTACAGCAGTATTTCCTCCAACTGTAGAAGTGGGTAGGAAGACACCCACCTCAAGGGAGAGGCATGATCACCTTGCCATATTTTTTTTCTCTTTTAATGGATCACTATCAACCAGAGCACTGGCTTTCCAGAAGCAACACTAAGCAAACTCAACTTTCCAGGCTGCTATTAACCTGGCAAACTGAAAGCTACCCTGGAAGCTGTGTGATGTATAGAACGTATCTCAACTCTTCCACAAAGAAAATAGTTTTGAACTTTCCAATTCAGATAACTTTTAATCTCCTAGATTCAGCTAAAACCACATGAAGTCATGCTGCTATACAGTTACTTAAAAATGACCAAAGTCCATGTGAATGCTGTGGAGCATCTCTGCTCTCCATGCTTTCCCAATCAGCACCACTGGCTCAGTCCAATGCAGCTACCGTGCATCACGGTACAAGCTGTGCAAGGGAAATGATTCAACTCAAAATTGCCTGGAGCAGAAATAGCAGCCAAATTTAGTTAAACCTGGAGCTGTTAGGAATGCATTGCCAACCAGGGCCACCTATTAGGGACAGTAATAATTTTTAAGATCAGAGAACCCGATAACCTCAGGTAAGGCAGTTTATATGAACTCAGAAACTACTTTGCTTTCATTCTATGCAGCATTTGAATCCCAAGCATCAGTCAGACTTTCATGGCATAGAGGCAGACTTACATTTAGTCTCTTTTTAGACATTGAATAAGGTGTTTACTCCAAAAGTATGAACATGATTTTGTATGTTTGATGCACTTGTGATTAAGAAAAAGGCTGAAGTGATTTTGAGCCATTAAATAGGAAATGTAATTTAATTACTCTCCCAATTACTTTTTGCTTTAGATGACAACAGAGACAGGAAGATTACCTTCCCTGGGACTCCACACAGGACTTTTCCAAGGGCTGTCCCAAATCTTTCTGAAGGGCAGCAATTCATATATTGATACAGACAGCAACCAGCCCACAGCCACAGTCAGTCCAGACAGATGGACAAATCTGAGGGCTGATTAAGTGCCCTCTCTGCTGTCTCTTCTCCCTGAACAGCTGACCGACTCTGTGCATACCCAGAGGTTTTTCACCCAGAACCCCTCTATACCTGGTTTCTTTAGGAAAGCAGAATACTGTAAAGAAGTTCTACTCACAAGATTGATTACACCAAGGAAAAAAAAAAACAAAACTCAAAAACTAGTCTGTGCTAATTATTTTTGACAAATTTGACTTAGCACATTCATTGGTGTTTACAAATAGATGTTTTCCTCCCAGTGATTAAACTAAATTTGAGCCTCTGTTTTAATTCTGCTGTTAAAACAAAAAGACGAAAGGAATCAAATGTTGTTGATGATTGCTCAACAGGATATTCCATCAGCCTTGGAATGGAGTAACTATTTTAGAAGAGAAAGTGGTTTGGAGCCCATTCAACTGCCAGTGTTTCTGTGTCAGGTCAGGGAAAAATTCACCAAACACATCTGGGCTCTGTGTCAATTCTCACCTCCAAAGAGGCTACAGGAAAGCTGGAGAGGGACTTTTACAAGGGCATGTAGTGATAGCACGAGGCTCTGGCCTCAAACTGAAAGGGAGTTGGCTTGGATTTGATATTAAGGAGAAATTCTTTACTGTAACATACCATGTGGTAGTGAGTCACCAGAATGGTTTTCCTGACAAGCTGTGAATATCTTGTCTCTGGGAAGTGTTCAAGGCCAGGCGGAATAGGGCTTTTAGCACTGGTCCAGTGGAATATGGCCCTGCTCATGGCAGGGGGGTTGGAACTAGATGACCTTGAAATTCCCTTTCAGACAGAACTATTCTCTGTGATTTAACTTGCAGATTCACTCTAAAACATCACTTTATTACCAAAGACATAGATAGGAGACAATTAGCTTCCTCCAAGATCATACAACATTTATAGTTTTGACCAGAATTTCAGTGCTCTGAGTTCGTTTGACCAGCATTCATGCAGACAGGTGTCTAACCTCAACCTTACAAGTCAAATTCTCTGAGCTGTTATGGCTTAACTCAGGGACATAGAAGAAAATAAAGCAAGAAGACTGCCAACGCCAGGCTCTTAATAGGTTATAGATGAAAGGAGGAATGCTTCTTTGAATCTCCTAAATTAACAGCCCTCTTCTATCCACAGACTGTTCTTGGCCAATATCCGTAAGTAATGGAATTATGAAACAAGCTGTAGCTTCCAGAGTTTTGCAATTACCAGGGGATCATACAGCTTGAAGAACCATAGATGGCTGCACGCCGCAGAAAATTCTAAGTCAAAGGGTTGTAGTCAAAGGTCACTTTAAAAAGCAACTTTCCAATTTGAGATATAATGAAGAAAATTTGAGAAGTCTGGTATTTAAAGGGAAATGAGATAAATGACATACATATACATTGCAAACTGAGAAACAAGTCATTAAAATGAGTCTCATCCACCTCCCACCACTGTAAGTTTTAAAACATGAATTCATAACTTGTGAAAAAATGTGAAACAAGTTTATTCTAAAACTGAAAGAAGGTAGTTACACCTGCACACAAGTTAAATATTTGGTATTATTTAAGACCACAAAATCAGCATTTCCTGTTCTCCTCTATTTTTACCAGAAGAGAAAATGTGATCTTCCTGCCATGAGGTCTTAAAAAGAGCCATGAAAAGCAGATTTCAGTTGTTTTCACACTGTTAGATCTCCAGGGTCTTACTTAGGAGATGAAACTCTTTAAGTAATCAGTATATTCTCCAGAAGACTCAACATTTCCCTTGTTAGCCCAATTATGTTCACAGCACTGGGTGATGCCATTGAAGCACTCCAGTCAATTGAGTGAAGAATATACAGAGGAATACCAAAATACAGCAGGCTCTAAGAAACACTGTTCAAACAATTTTTACACCATAAATAGATACACCAGCAACATACCTGAAGAAGAACATGAATAGAGCAGCTGTGATGCAGAACAAAAGGACCTACAAGAAGGAGAAAGAGTGTTATTACATAACACACTACTACTGCATTTTCTGGATCATGAAGATTTTATAACTTTTATAGTAAAAGCTACACTTTATTTATATGCTTGAGGGGCCAGAATGAAATTGTCTGAGTCTACCAAAAAGGACTGCCTAGTTTCTAGTGGACTTTCAATGATTCCTGTAGAAGTTCAAAAAATTGAAACCAAAACCAGGGTAGTAGGACAACAAATGGCAAGCAACACTTAAAAGCATCTGTAATAAAAGAACAAGTAATAAAATAATTATAAAATACCAGAATTTAAACAATTAAACATTAAAACTGAAATTTAAACATCATATTTTACTAGTCTTTGCTTTTGTGATTTATTCAAATATCATATTGCTAGTTCCAGTTTAAAAGGCACAGTGTTTAAAACATCTGTGTAGACAGCTGCTTGTGCTGAATTGCTTTTCAGCAAGTTTAAGAGTAGATAATTCTATTCCACATTAACAGTACCCATTCTAGTAGTTTACCTGAGTGCTAAACTCATTTGGAACAATCCTTGCTCTGTATCATCAATGTGCTCATACAAGAGTCGTTGGGCAAACTTAGCAGCTCTCCAGAACTGAGAAGGGAATGTCCTACTTCCTCCTGCCATTCTCTCTACTGGGGTTTAGAGCTGTTACCTCCTCCTTATCACCCGCACAGGGACTCACGAATGCTGAAGAAAATCTGCCTTAATCCACTACATCTTTGCCAGGTACAGCTCACAAGTGAGAAAAATATTGTTTTGTTCTAGATATACAGCCCCATAGTCACACCATCATTTAGGAGGCAAAACCCTCACAGAAATATTGCAAATCTTTCAGAAAATATTTACACTTATTTTCAAGGGTTGAAGTTTTCATCATGACAGAATACAGACATCTTATGTGGGAAAAAAAATGGATGAGGTGGCAGAGGTATAAATTAGAAGGTTATAAACATATAGAGCATGAGGCTGCTGCATGTTAAAACAGATCAGAAAGTGTGACAAAAATATGCATGGGAAATCTTTACAATTACTTTTAGAGGAAAAAATCCTACAAATGACATGGTTTCCCTGTTCTAAGTCCTCTGGCACATGACTTAAAACTGCCCTATTCCTCTAAAGTTCAAAATGTATTTGATCAGCCAAACAACCATCAGTTCTCTGGAGGTTATTCTGGAGATGCAGAGAGAAGGCAATTTGACATCTGGGAATATTGGGAAATAAGTGAGAAGTGGCAAAGAACCAGTTTTCTGGACGTTTGGGGGAGAGGGAGCGGGAGATGACAAAACAAAAACCAAAACAAAACCAGAAAAAGTATGCCTTTGCATACTAAAAATACTCACTTCATTAAACAATCTTTTTCTTGTCCTTTTTTCTTTTATTCCATTTTTACTGGTTTTTTTTCCCCCCTGTAAGTTTGATAATAATCTAACAAGTATTTATATGTGTCATTAAGATGCCCTCTGAGCCCCTTCTACTCCAGGCTAAAGCACTGCAGCTTTCTTGGCTTGGGAAACCAGGCACTGGACATAACACTACAGATTTGTCTCAGCAGCACTGAGTAGAAGGGAAAGACCACCTTGCCCAACCTGCTGGCAGTGGCCTCCTATGCTGGAAGGGCCCTTTGCTGGCTCATGTTCAGCTTGGTGCCCACCAGGACCCCCTATTCTTTTTTGGAAAGCTGCTTTCCAGTGCCCCCAGGACATACTGGTGCCTGGGGCTATTCCTCACCAGAGCCAGGACTCATCCCTTTGTTGAACCTCATGAGGGTCCCACCAGCCCATTTCTCCAGCCTGTGGCGATCCCTCTGGTTGGCAGCGCAACCACCTAGGGCACCAATAGCTCCTCCCAATTTTGTATCACCTGCAATGCTGCTGAGAGTAAACTCTCTTGGCCACTCCTCCAGGTCATTAACAAAAATGCTGCTGACCCGACTATGACTTGCTGGGGTATGCCACCAGTGGCCTGTCTCCTGCTGGACTTTGTGCTGCTGACCACAGCCCTCCATGCCTGCCAGTTCAGTTCAGCCAGTTTTCAACCCACCTCATAATTTTGTCTGTAACCTATATTCCATTTAGCAAAATCTGGAAACTAAAAATACTTGAAGGCCTTGTTTAATCAACCTCTATAATTACTAGATGTTGTCCAGAATTTACAAATGTTCCTTGAAAAAAAAAAAAAAGTGGATGATTTTGGGCAGGTGGAGAACCAGGAACTGATACCAACTTTTGTAAATGAGCATTTCAGGCAATATTAGACTGTCGATCAGACCACTTCTAGCATCTAAAACCACACTGCAATATATATAATTTGACAGAGGCAGCTTATAACCAGCTAGATAACAAGATAAGAAACAACCAACAAAATAAAGAAGTAAATTAAAATTACTGGAATTTTCTCCCTTGACACATAATTTAAGGGAAGGAACAGGTGCAATTTTTCCTAATGTTAATGCACCTTTGTCGCAATTGCTTATGCTAATTAAGTAACTGTGACAGGGCTGTTCAAAAACACTGCAGGAGAAAACTCTCATAGCTAGCAGTTCATTATCAAACTAAAAGGCATTTTAAGTGAAGTCAGTAAAGGGGTTTTGCCTCCCTCCTCAATAATGATTTAAATGATGGAAAGTGATTGAATTGCCCAAAGTCAACATGATGAAATTCAATTAAAATGAATATTAAGTAGTTGGCAGGAGAAATCACATACACTAAAAAAAGAAACAACTGTGTAGGCAAGAGTACAAGAGCGTGTACATATACAAGAGTATAAAAATTCCACAGGTCACAAATAAGTAGGCACATACAATGCAATGCTGTAGAAAGTACTGTAAAATACTAAAGACTCTTTCAGAACCAAAGGTAAGATGTTACAGTAATAACCTCATGCTAGCAAAATCATGTTGGGAGCACCACTATTAAAGAAAAGCAGAGACAAAACAGGGCAGTCCAGAAGATCATGATGGAAATAAAAGGCCTGTAGGGTACAACTGTTGGAAAACCGCTGAAACTATATAAGAAGTAGTTGGTGATGAATATGACAACTATTTTCATATAATTATCATATACTGATAAATCTGTCCCATCAAGTACAGAAGAAGAACAGCAGAGTTAAATCTACAGCAAAAAAAGCATTGGTTAGATAATAGAAAGAGCACTCTCCAGGGCAGTGGTACACCAGAACAAGTTGTCTGTAAGATTGTGGAATCTCCTTTATCAGAGATGCTTAAGGTCAGTAGAGGCAAACATATCCAAGAAATGCAGTGGGCATGTTTGGCAGGGTCACTCCAATATTTACTAAACTGAAGGACAGCAAACCAGACCCAGACTCTTCTACATTAAATTCACAGCCCCATATGGAAAGTCCAGAGACTGCCTTACCATAGCACAAAAAAGGCAGAAACAAAAGAAAAAATATCATTGTCTCCAAATCTAAGTTACTTTCAAAATAAGCCTTTTTTAAACTTTTTCCGCATTCTAGAATTTTTTGTAATATCCTCAGTACAATAGGCAGTATCTATTTTAATTTTAAAAATAACTGTATTAAAAAAAGAAAAAAGGAAAAATACTGAGGCCTACAGAAATATACTTCTAAATATTAAGTGAATTTAAGGCTTCTATTCCAGTGAGCAGGAAGTCTCACTTGGGATTTTTCTTGTGCAGTCCATTACTTTTTGATTTACAATGGAAGACCAACACAATGTACAGTAATTTCACAACTATAAGGCGCACCCTTTTGGCTAAAATTTTCCCTCGAACCCGGAAGTGCGCCTTATAGAACGGTGCGCCTTATCTGAGGGACCTAGTGGCAAAAGTTACCAACCCGGAAGTGCGAGCCACGATGGGGAGTGGCCCCACAGAAGGGCTGGGCTGTGAGGAGGGAGTGGCCCCGCGGGGCTGTGCCTCGCTGTGAGGAGGGAGTGGCCCCGCAGCAACGTCGGGATGTGAGGGG